>JAUCMU010000043.1:20842350-20857657 GCA_032275025.1 Enteromius treurensis | reverse complement strand
AGTGTGTTTTTGCTCAACTAATGCTTAATTGTGAACAAATTAACCATTAATTAATGCTTAACTAATGCATTATTCTGCCCTATTTTGAAGTGTTACCATATATATATAGTTGGTTTTTCTTTCCTTAAATATACAAATACATGCATGTGTTTGTATTTATATATACATAAATATAATCAGTATACACATTATGTGAACAAAAACGATTTAAAAAGGTTTCGACTATATAATATTTCTCACATCAGTATGATTCCAGGAAGGCAAATTAAGTTGACCAAAACAGATTTTTCCCTCTTTAATTGTAGTTTGCTGAAATACAGGTGAGGTGTAAATATTAAACAAAGGAGAGTTCATGGTTTAGACCTTTACGATACATTCTAACAAAGAAAAGAAACGACAGTTAACACTGCAGTTCACCGTGGTGCGACTCAAAGTGTGATACGAGAGAGGACAAAAGCCACTGGTGACTAAAGCAGATCAACACGACCCACAGCCGCTCGCAGCGTCCAGCAGGTTATTACTGTTCCGTCACAACAGAGGAGAAGGAAACTAACATCATCGCTCAGCCGGTACTCGTGATCCTGAAGCTTACCCCAAAATAAGTGTACAATATGCACACTTGGAGAAATAGAAAATTAAAAGCTATACATCTATGAAGAGCGGAGAGGCTGAAGTAAAAGTGAAAAAGAATGAAGCGTTCTGGTTTGTCTCTGTGGTAAAATGCATCATCCGTGGATGGAGTCTGTGAGAGATACCCCGAGGACACACGCGGCGCAGCAGCAGTTCAGGGGTTGTTCTTGGCTTTGGCGTGTGTCAGAATGTGTGATTTGAGGTTGGTGGACTGAGCAAACTTTTTATTGCAGCCGTCGAACGGGCAGACGTAGGGCCGGTCTCCGGTGTGAATCCGGACGTGTGTCCGAAGATTAAAGTCCAGAGAGAAGCGCTTCCCGCAGCCCTCGAATGTGCACTAGATGAGAGAAGCACAGAGATTAGAGACGCTCTCCACGAACATTCGCAAGACATTACACAACATCACATATACAGCAGAAACATGCCAAATAAAGATCGGGTTTAACTTAAAATAAGTAAATAAAACTGTAAAAGAAATATATAGTACCATTATAAGGGCTGGGCGATTTGGCAAAATAAATTAATAACTTATACATACTATAAACAACTAATGCAAACTATCCAAAATGGCTATTCTTCAATTTATAAAAAATAAAATAGCAGCAAAACAGGAAATGTATGTAAAAACATAGAATTGAAAAAAATGTATTTTCATTTTAACAGTAAATCTAAAAATAAATAAAAAAATGTTATATTTTAATAGTTGAATTAAATAGCATGACATGTCATTGATGATAAAATTGTATTAAAATCACAAATCCAGAATAAAATAAAAACAATTTCTGGACTAGTAAAATATTTCATACTGCCATAGTATTGTAAAAATAACATTTCAATTTTTGAATTGTTATGAGGATGATTAGACGATTAGGTTTATGATCATTATGACTGGGAAATTTTGTATGAAAAAATTTAAATAAAAAAAAATTCAATATGTTCAATTGTGTAAGTATTGTGATTTAAAGTGCACCTATTACACCATTTTAAAGGTTGCTAATATGGCTTTATAAGTCTCTTTAAACAGTTTTACAACACTTTACCCCATGTTACAGTAAACAACTGTAAAAATACTACAGCAAAGACCTGTTAAATGGTTAACAGTAAGTACCTGTACTATACACAGAGAAAAACTGTATTGGACATTACCTGTGAAAAAAATGACATGTCATTTACAGCGAATAACCATAAATTTACATTCCCAGAATTCCCTGCGTTACATTTTCCATTTGATGTTTTTCCATTGAAATAACTGTTTATTCTTAATTTATTCTTATCAGTTGTGTACATTAGGGTTGTAAAGTTATTACAACAACTGTAGATCGGTATATGAACATTGTTTTAGTCGATGGAATCCAATGCATATTTATTCCGATGCAAATTTATGTTTTTTTGTTTTTGTTGTTAATTTTTTTACGGGAAACAAACATCCACAGCTGCTGGCTTTTTTTTTTTTTTTTTTTTTTTTACTGTAAATGTTCTAGTACTTTCTTCCCAGTTTAGTGTAGAGGTTGCTGGCGTACCTGGAAGGGTTTCTCTCCGGTGTGAACCAGCTGATGGCGCTTGAGTTTGGAGCTCTCCACGAAGGCCTTTCCGCACTCGGCGCAGACGTGGACCCGAGGGCCGTGAGTGTGCAGGTGCTTCCTCATGGCCGAATTATCCCTGAACATTTTACTGCAGCCCTGTCAGAAACACAGGAGAGGTGTGTGATCGCATATACGCATCTCATCTGTCATAACAGTTTTAAAGACGTGTGATTTGACAAAAAACAAAACACACTACAGAGCGCACGCATAGATTAGTCCACATCAGGGGTGGGCAACTTTGACAGTGAGGAGGGCCAGTGTTTTCTTCTCTTTTATACCAAGATTTCTAATCCACGTCAACACACCTTTTACACCGTCTTACTCAATTGCCTTTTAATTTGAAGGAAATGGAAGCTAATTCAAAAGGAATCAGTCTCATTGTACTCCTTAAATCCTGATTTATAATCACCGTGATTATAATGTAATATAACTTACACTAAAAAGCGACTGTATGCGGTGGCTTTGGCTAGATCAAGGTTTTGTCTCTTTCAGCGCACTGCCTGCATTTAAGTGACAAACTAGCATATTAACAGATGAATTTTGTTCACATTTAAAAGTCCAAACAGCCAGGAGAGTCAGAGCTCACGCTCGTGGGACAGTACTGAGGCATCTTCCAACTGAATCTATATATGGGAAACAGAGATTATTATTTGTGAATATCGCACACTCCTAACACACTCAATCACTCACTTTGTGAGGGCAGGCTATCGTCCGAGGGGCGTCATCCTCTTTGATCTTCCTCGGCTTCATTCTAGATCAACACAAGCACATCAGACATCCGTTACCCAGCATGCTCTGCGTATCAGAAGACAATCAGATCACTTCCACATGTGCGCCCAGACGCTCTCCAGTGACCAATAACAAGCCCTCAGAGTGAGATTCAGTCTAAGACTCACCGAACGGGACTACGAGCAAAACCAGCTCCGCTGTGATTGAAGGGGCTGAGAAATAAAACAACTAACAGTCAATGTCTGGTCAAATCACCACAGCTAGACACAGGCACATCTTACAGAGACACTAAACATGAATAAAAACAAAAGATATTTTTACAGGAAGTACAATGAAGCGGACACAATCCCAAACACACACACACACACACACACACACACAGGGTCAGAAACAAACTTCTATATTTGATTTCAGTGTTGTTATATAAAAATACTCAATTGTGTCAGATAGTGGACCAGTAGGAAAACCTCTGGATTTCCTATGATTTTAATCAATTACTGAGTTATCAATCAATTAGCTTTTTGATTATTATAGTTTAATTAAACCATCAACAAGCAGACCACAAAAAAACCAAAACATATCATTTAGGAAGAATAAAAAAGCTTGTAAAATACACATTCATTACTTAATTATAATCTGGCTTAATGGCTTAAGTATCTCCGATCCAAACACTATAATATAGCTTTTACTGCGTCTTCTGATCACACTGCAAAAAATAAATAAAACATTTACCTTACAGAACGAATCGGAAATTAGGACCTTTAACTAATTTTGATAAACACGCCTTTCAAAAAAACACTACCGGCGTGCATTTTGGGGCAAAACAAAGGCACTAATATAGTCAGTTGAAGTCTTTTTGACATTTAGTCTAGGACTAGGCTTACGCTGGGAGTATATCTTCATTCAGCATCTCCAGGAGATCGGTCTTGATTTAAGGGTGTTTAGATATATGTACTCAAAGCTCCAGCAGCACTGTTTATACAACGCATAACAGTCTTTTTGATGCAATCAGTTCAAACCCGCCTATTGATGAACTTTTACCCCTCCCTCTTCAAATCTCCCATCACGTCATCTATCAAGACATTTATTTTGAATAAAAACGAGGAAATAATCAAAAGGTAGGGAAGCTGTAGGGAGGGCTTTATTGTCCCTATAGGATGGCATCTAAGGATGGATACCGAAACTCGGTACTTAATTGGGACCGGTGCTAAATTATAAAAGTCTGAAGTATCGATAAGCTCTGACGTTAACGGTTCTGCTATCGGTACTGCAGAAAAAATACATTTCCTATTTATTGCTAAATAATCAGCACATAGCATATTTGAACCTTTTCTAATCTGCGATAATATTAAAAGACATTTGCCTGCACTTGCTATTAGCAATGTCCCGCGCGAAATGTTCGTCTGTTCCGCAGTACACAGAGCTTGCGCACGCACAACAGGAAAGCTCACGCTTAATAAAGTGACGATGGCCGAGAAAACCGGTCTAAAGCAGTGGTTTTCAACTGGTTTGGTAATATTTGCTCAAACATTGGTGTTTGTTAGGCTACAGATTAAAAAAAACGAAGTGCTGTTAATTCTGTTCTCAATTTTTTTATTTTTAATATTAAAAACACAACAAAAAAGTACTGATAAGAGTACCGTTAAAGTACCGGATCGATAAGTGGTACCGATAAAAGTAGTAATACCGTTAAAACCTTAACGATACCCATCCCTAGTGGCATCCATTTATCAATTTGAATTTTAAACGACTGAATACATTATTTTTGCATACTCTTATAGCGTACTGCAATACTGAAGTGCAGATAACTGTCAGTCTTTGAAGGAAATCCTGCGATTTTAACACAGAATAAATAGAATCTATAGCTATTTGCACTTATTGTAAATAGCCACTGCCTTGAAATTGTCACGTATGTGAGTCTGGAGCACAAAAGCAGTCATCAGCCGCTCCGGTATATTTGTAGCAAAAGGCAACAATACACTGTATGGGTCAAAACTATACATTTTTCTATTAGGATATTACATAAAGATCATGTTCCATGAATATATTTTGTAAATATGCCATCGTATTCATTTTGAATTAGTAATACACATTCCTAATGACTTTATCAGGACAACTTTAAAAGGCGATTTTCTTAATATTTAGATTCCAGATTTTCAAAGTGTTGTCCTATTTATTTAATTTAAAAAACACTAATGACTGTTTTTTTTTACTCCAGGGTCACATCTGAAGAACTTTGCGTTTCGTTCCTGACCCTGACGTACACAAACACTGAACTCTATTGGTGTTACGTGGTAACAGGGCATGTGAAGGTGAGCGTCTCTGACCTGGCGAACTCCGCCAGCTGCTTCGGGTCTGACAGATCGATTCCTGGGATTCCACCCGGCGGGAGTTTCTTTCCCGTCATGTACTCTGAAAAATCCGGAGGAGAGTTTTCCCCGATGATCTGCTCCTCCACCACTGTCTCATGATCAATGTCCTTCTTGTCATCTACAAGACATATGGTTTAAACGAGTTAAAGAAGTAAAGAAGTGTTCTGGCATTAATTCTTCACCCTAAATAAGCAAGCGTAAGCTCACAATACAACGCAATTAAAAACAGCAAAACAAACTCACAGCACACCGGAAATGCTCCCAGCCACTAGGGGGCTATACTGTGCTCGCCAGCACTGCGGGCTGTGTTGGTAGTAAAACATTGTTGGCACGACCCACAAAATGTACAATACATCGCAAACCGAAATAACATAAGGGGATGGTTTTAATGTCAGCGTTAAAACCATCGAAACAGGTACAGACCGCTCCCGAACACTCATGACATGCGCACAATAGCTGTTTCTGCAGACAAACTGACCCCTAGTGGTCGGGAGCATTTCCGTGGTGTTGTGGCTTAATGTCGCTGTGTTGTGAGTTTGTGTTTGCTTTTTTTTTTTTTTATTCTATTGTGCACTACTGGGCCACCATATTAAATGTATTGGTATACTACCCAAAAGGATTGTGCATTTGCCACAAAACTGAGGCTAGGATGATAAAAAATTAATTTAGATTACTGTTCACTAAAAATATTATTTGTGGAATATATCTAAATACGCCTATAATTAAAATTTTCAATTGTCTAGCTAGTCTTGTATCTGGACTCCAAACACTAAATTGACACTTTTTTATTACAGACAAGGAAACTACTACACTACTATACGCGACAGAATCAAATATCGCAGCCAATCAGAAGCGCGATTGGGCGGAGCTTCTCTAGAAGAGCACTGCACTTGCATGAGATGATGATTATGATCTATTCACAAATATTGAACCTTTATAACATAATTAAATGTACATACTGAGTGACGTTTATCATCTTTGTCATGAAATGTTTGTTGGTTCGCACTGTGTTCGCAGTTTTAACGGAGATATTAGTGTAATTCAGTTTGGATGGGAACTAACGTCATTCGTCGTTGCGTTCCACTATAACTTAAATGTAACGTTAACTCAGTATGATATTCAAACTCACATTAGACGTTTTTAGCATTATTATAATAAAGCACATAATCTGAACCTGAGATTATTACTGTCATATATGCTGTTGTTCGCCGATTAGGACAACACGGAAAAGATACCTTTTATCGCGTGTTGCCGCGTCGCGTCAGAACACGGTGTGACGCTTTAACAGACACAACAGTAGATGGCTCGTTTCAGTTCCGAACGCCAAAATAAAATAAAGCGTCGCTCCTTGACGGATATTCAAATCCAAACCGTCGCGCGATCGTTTTCCACTGAAGCCCAAATTCAAAATCCACGTTTAACGGTTTTTTAACGGTCACTCTCGCCTCGCGGCCTACAAGGGGAGGCGCAGCGCGCTCGCGCCATCCCCAATCCGCCGCGCCGTCGCCATCTTTCCAAGGCCGCCATACTGGACTCGGGGAATATGGCGGCGCCCATCGACAGCCCAAAACATGGCCTCCGATCAAAACATAAACACTGTGCGAGGAGTCGCTGAGATGAGAGAGCGTGGAGCAGAGCGGACAACGCCCTGCCCGCCGAGGGACTCACCCGAAGCCCACATCGTGACGGAGAATTCGCCCTCCAGAGTCTTGATCTGCACCTGCTTCTGCTCCCATTTCCTCCCGCAGGCCTCCGCCGCGCTCAGGTAGCTCTTCTTGCCCGCTTTCTTGCCCCCTGACGCCGCTCTCTTCCCCAGCCGCCCCGCGGAGCTCTTGCCCGCGACTGTGACCAGCGTCTGCCCGATGTAGTGCTCCTCGGCGGGCACCGGGATAAGGATCCGCTCCTCGAAGCCGTTTTCCCCGTGGAGCTCTGACTCGTCGCCGCCGACCACCTCCTCGCGGGTCTGGACCAGGATCACCTCTTGGTGCAGCTGGCTCGGGTCGTCCGTCACCAGCGGCTGCAGCGCGATCATGGGCTGCTGCTCGTCGTCGTCGTCATCATCATCATCATCGCCGCCGATCACCGTGGTCTCGATGGTCTCCACCTCGATTTCGTGCAGCTCCACGATCTCCGCGGGCATCTCCGAGCCGTCCGCCTCGATGTACAGCGTCTCGCCGGATGCCATATTCGCCGAGTGCGCTTCGCTCGCCTGCCTCCGCTTTGGCGTTCAACGCTTGCTCGCAACGATCACTCACACACCCCCTAAAACCCGCAGCGCACACACTCCGACAACACAAATAACTCTCCGCTCCAGGGTTGCCAGGTTTCCACGACGAAACCCGCCCAACTACTGCTTAAATCCGGCTCCCCGGTACAAAATAAATCGGGTTCTGGGGGATACACGGCGCGTTTTTAGGCGAGGTTTCCCAGGTGACATTCGCATTGCATGGGATAAATATTACTGGTGTTATGTTAACACAGAAACTTAACAAAAACAAACACATTTCACATTGTAGCACTGTATCTGATCTTGATTCGTTTTGTCAGAAGCACGTGATCTATGACGTCCTGCGCTCAGTGACGCGAACGCGTTGTTTGTTTTTATGACCACTAGATGGCCACAGAACAGACCGTGTTGGAAGGCTTCGAGCGGTGAACCTTTTAAGTTGCGTCGAAAGCGCCACTGGTTCAGAACGCTTCACTGAGCCATCGCTAGTAAACATCGCTTTCAATCCACCGGCGTGAAACACAATTAGGGGTTAGGTTGCGATTTCGCGGGTAAATCGAGGACTTGGCAACAATGCTCCACTTCTCACAGGAATTCACGTCGCTCCGCTGCCAGATCTCGCGAGAGCATAGATGACTACCTGTGTGGAAATACAGCCTATGAATTAATTTAATTTTACTTATTTGTACCTTTTGGTACAATTGGGATTGATTGTGTCAAACGTCGTTAATGTTTTTTGAAATCCAGGTTTCACTGAAATTTAATATAGCTATGAGTTGGCTAAGTGAAATACATTATTTTTATCATCATTTATTTTAATGTAGCAAAAAATGAATTATTATATTCGTGTATATTGCTTTGTATGTGTGTGTTTTATTTATTATTTATCATTATTACTTTATAATTATTATTACAATTGTGTTAAATGTCTGTAATGTTATTTGAAGATAATAAAGATAGATATGAATTTATTAAATTTGTGTTTATTGTATTGTGTTTTTTTACTACTTATTATTATTTTATAATTGTTATAACACCAAAACATTACTGATTAATGCATTTTAAGTTTTTATTATGAAATTATTTTCACTGAATTAAATCACACCAAAATGTAACTTATGTTAGTTTGTGTCATTCAAGTTATTTCTAAACTGAAAATATATTACCACAATTCTTATATATCAGTATTTTGTGTTGTTCTTAATGTGTCAATTGCGGTTTATGGTTTAAATAATTTAAAATGAACATAATATGCATTATACCTTTATTTTAATATAGTAAGTGGCTTGAATATTAAAAAATAAATATTATTTCATGTCATTCTAAAATGGACTTTTACCGTAAACGAATAAATAATATAAATATTTATAATTAATGTTTAAATATTAAAGACTTATTAATGTATAATTATGATGATAATATGTTAAGTCTAGGTTTTTCTAAATGCAAGTTTTTCCTGATTAATGAATAATGCAAGTCTTCATGTTTTACAGTATTCTATCACGATACCACACATGCAGATGAAACACACCGGCTCCGTCATCCAACACATCCTTCACACTTTATTTCACTTCTTTTTAAACGTCATGTATATCTTTTATTTTTTCAAACCAGGAAGCACTTGGTCAAAAAGAGAATAAAACGGAACAATACTTCAACATGTCCTCGCAGCCAATAAACACTTTATTAACAACATGATCACAAATACTCTGGTGTGTGTGATGTTTGTTCGTCAGATAAATAAATCAAGAACGCTTTTAAAAACCCTCCTTCAGTCATTAAACACATCATTATGGCAAAAAGGGTAAAAAAAAAAAGAAACTTAAAAAAACAGAGGTAATGAGAATGTGCTTATGACGAATCTTAAGGAAAATGAAAACAGTATAAATATAAAAGGCTAACGCTGAAGTGATGTGCAATGATATTATTATTATTATTATTATTATTTTCAATTCCTATGGCTAGCTCTACCTACATGAAAACGCTACTACTACTACTACAACTACACCTTTAAGAATAATAATAATAACAATAATGATGCAGACAAAATAAAAGGACTCCAAATGTTCTATTTTCTTCAGTTTCTGCAAAAGACTTTGAAAAGACTGCCACCAAAATCAACGTACAGCAGGAACAGTAAGATCAGTGCAAGTGTCCCTTCCTGACGTTGCAGACGTGTTAAAACGAGGACGGCGTCGGTCCGAGCACTTTAATACGCCGCTAACGTCCGGCTGGCGTCGCTACAGGATCTCTTGGAGCAGGTGGACATTATGTGGTGCTGATTCTACTGAGTTCATGTCTAATGGCTGCAAATAAAGCACAACAGAAACCTGCATTAGCCAATTCAGAACACATAACAACACAGGCCGGGGCAAGTTGTCACACATTTGTTTGTTTACATTCATGCATTTGCTGACACTTTTATCCAAAGCAGCTTACACCACATTTAAGAAGCGCATTTTACATTGCGTTATTTCTCGCGCTCATGGGGACTGACCCCTTGACCTTTGCGTGGCAGGCGTTATATATAACCAAAACAACCTACCGTCAATGATCTCGTCCTTCACCTTGTGCAATTCACGAACCACTTCTTCCAAGATTTCCTGTCAATATAAACATTGATGGCATGAAACAGGGATATTATAGTCAGCTAAAACTGAATTCAAATAAAACTAAATTAAATAAAAAAAATGATTAAAATGAAAATATTTTCGGCTACTAAAGCATTTTCTTACATACAGCACCTTTAAATGTTGCTAATGTTCAAAGGAAGAAAAAGCACGTTTTGATATGTTTACAGTAAGACATTTACACGGTGTCTTCACGGAACATGATCTTTACTTGATATGCAAATGAGTTTTGGCATAAAAGAAAAAAATGAGAAAAAATCAAATATCTAAAATGAAATTCCTAACATACTAATAAAACCTATAATCGTATGTTTTTGATAGCAGAGTATGGATGATCTTTACCTGCTTCATCCTGTCGAAGTCTAAGGCGTCTGAGTCACTGATGCTGCCCACGGGTCGAACCCTAAACACAAACACCATCATCATCATCAGGTCACATGACTGTCTCAGACACACTGAAGACGATCTTGAATTTCCATCTCGATTATAATGAAGCAAATTTGACGAGACTTAGCTGAAGCATTTCAGATGCTGTGTATGTACGTGTTTTTCTGCACATTTTTACGATCTATGCGCATCGTGGTGTTTCCGTCTCCACAACATCAACGAAGTAAGAAAGCTGTGTTTCTGACCTGGACACTAGCGAGGATCTCTCAGCTGAATTGGCTCGGTCCCAGGGCTTCTTCACTCCGTCTGCAGAGGGACACACAGCAGAGCTGAGCTTAGCATCCTCATCCTCTCAGAAACACACTCACTGCTCTGGTTCAGAAGAAAACACGTACCTGAGGCGTTCTGTCCACGAGAACCCGCATCCCCCTGAAACACAGTAGAATCATTCCCAGAAAACAACAGCCTTTCACACACAAACAGTTACTCAAGCTCCATAATACAAGCCTAGCGAGAAACAAGTACACCAAAATACGCTTATTTATCCAGCACATTTCACACACAACTGTAATTCAAAAAGAACTAAATGAATCACAAAAAATACAAGGTTAAAACAGTTTTCTGGGATCATTTTATTTCCTTTCATGTAAAGCACTTTGAATTACAGTTGTGTATGAAATGTGCTGTATAATGAACTAAAAATCATCTACAATTAGCTGATCTTCATCAGCTGTGCACTCACGTTTTGGTTTTCTCCGTCCTTTTTCTCGTCTGCTGCTTTCCGTCTGTGACGAGAAGCAAGGATAGTAAAACCTGACATTTCTGACTTTTGGTCGGTCCTCACAAGGAAAATAAATGATTAAAAATGCTAAATGAAGTTTATCTTAGAATGTAAAAACGGTAAAAGGTTTCTGTGATGGGTAGGTTCCGGGGTAGGGATATAAAAACTATTGTTAGGTCAGTATAAAAAAACAATAGAAGTCTATCAAAGTCCTCACAAATATAGAAGAACAAACGTGTGCGTGAGTGTGGTCTCAGACCTGCGAGCGAGCAGAGCGTTCATCTCCTCCATCAGTCCTCCGCTGCCTCCGCTGGTTCGGTTGGCTTCGTTTTTGGCTCCAGACGCAGAGTTGTCCTCCGGCTACGGACAGACATCAGCACAAACACATTATCTGATGCTCAGACTGATATTACTGGCCTCTTCGGGCATTTTTTTTCAGCATTCTTCATGCAAGAAAGTGTTTTTGGAGACTCTTAAAAGTAACGTGTTTTAGAGGTTTTTCACAGCGATGCAACAGAAGAACCATCTTTTAAAGGCAGAACCTTTTTCCGCTATAAAGAATCTTTTGTGCAACTGAAAAATACTGTTAAAGGGACAGTTCAGCCAAAAATGAAAATGTGATGTTTATTAGCTAACCCCCAGGGCATCCAAGGACATGGTTGTCTATCAGAGGTAAAAAATGATTTAAATACTGTTCAGTTTCTCACAAAAAACGATCGTTTCGTGTCTTAAGACATCAATGTATCGTCACGAGCCACAGGGTGTAATTTGGATTTGTCTGTGAATGTTTTTGTTTACTCTGAAAGGTCTGGTGCCCATCCACTTCCATTAAATGACTACCAGACTGCTACGGTTAAAGTTAAAAATCTTCGTTTGTGTTCTGCTGAGGAAACAAAGTCACCTACATCTCAGATGCCCTGGGGGAAAGCAAATAAACATCTAATTTTCATTTTTGGGTGAACTATCCCTTTAATGGGGGCATCTGTGTTCTGAAGGGTTTTAACTCAGTAATGTTGCAGGGCTTTCCAACCTACACCTTATTTCCTGGGGTTTGACAAAAACAACAGCAACAAAAAAATAAATACAAACAATTGTCACAAAAAGCAACAGAGTGAAAAACATTTCTCAGTTAAACAGTTTGTAATTGAATAATTTGTACTAAGTAGAAGCATTTTCACTAGTGTTTCAGACTAGCTCTTAATAAACAGGTCATTGTACATTGTGTCTGGTAATAGGCTGTAGCTGAAGTGACTGAAGTGCAGGTCAAGTCAAGAAATGCCACTTGAGTACCTGCTTGAGCAATCATCACAAATGTAATTTAGACTCTCCATATATTTTTAGTTTTAAAGCATGTTGAAGAAAAGAAAATTAGGATCAGTGAAATGTCGATATATATATATATATAGTATTGTGAGATTTCTAGCCAGGCAGTTAATGAACAGGTTTTCATATGTTTGGGAAGGGGTGTGTAAATGTGTGTGTGTTTCCCATGTTTCTTCAGGAGGAAATGGCCTTTTCTGCACATGTTATCATACAATGAGCCAGGGAGGAGACAACATCCTGCCTCTGTCTTACAGAACAAACCTGTGTGTTATGGTGGTATACAGTTAGAAGGATACACAAAATAAATCAGGGGCATCTGACTGAGGTCAGAAAGAAAATCAACACCATCATCAATCTCCATAAGTTATAATATGTACAGTGGGGCAAAAATTATTTAATCAGCCACCAATTGTGCAAGTTCTCCCACTTAAAAAGATGAGAGAGGCCTGTTATTTTCATCATAGGTATACCTCAACTATGAGAGACAAATGATGGTGCAAAATAAGTATTTGGTCAATAACAAAAATTTAATCTCAGTGTTATATACCCTTTGTTGGCAAAGACAGAGGTAAGACGTTTTCTGTAAGTCTTCACAAGGTTGTCAGACACTGTTGCTGGTATTTTGGCCCATTCCTTCATCTCCTCTAGAGCATTAATGTTTTGGGGCTGTCGCTGGGCAACACAGGCTTTTCGACTCCCTCCAAAGATTTTCTATGGGGTTGAGATCTGGAGACTGGCTTGGCCACTCCAGGACCTTGAAATGCTTCTTAAGAAGCCACTCTTTCATTGCCCGGGCGGTGTGTTTGGGATCATTGTCATGCTAAAAGACCCAACGACGTTCCCTCTCAATGCCCTTGCTGATGGAAGGAGGTTTTCACTCAAAATCTCACGAACATGGCCCTATTCATTCATTCTTTTTTATGAGTGATTGTCACGGATCACTCATCCTGGTCCCAAACAGCCCCAAAGCGTAATGTTTCCACCCCAATGCTTCACAGTAGGTATGGTGTTTTATTGGATGCAACTCAGCATTCTTTCTCCTCCAAAGACGACAAGTTGAGTTTGGTTTCATCTGACCATATGACTTTCTCTCAGTCCTCTTCTGGATCATCCAAATGCTCTCTAGCAAACTTCAGACGGGCCTGGACATGTACTGGTTTAAGTAGGGGGACACATCTGGCACTGCAGGATTTGAGTCCCTGGCGGCGCAGTCTGTTACTGATGGTAGCTTTGTTACTTCGGTCCCAGCTCTCTGCAGGTCATTCACTAGATCCCCCATGTGATTCCGGGATTTTTGCTCACAGTTCTTGTGATCATTTTGACCCCACGCAGTGAGATCTTGCGTGGAGCCCCAGATCGAGGGAGATTATCAGTGGTCTTGTATGTCTTCCATTTTTTAATAATTGATTTCTTCACACAAAGCTGCTTACCTACTGCAGATTCAGTCTTCCCAGCCTGGTGCAGGTCTACAATTTTGTTTCTGGTGTCCTTTGACAGCTGTTTGGTCTTGGCCATAGTGGAGTTTGGAGCGTGAAAGTTTGAGGTTGTGGACAGGTGTCTTTTATACTGATAACGAGTTCAAACAGATGCCATTAAAACAGGTAACGAGTGGAGGAAAGAGGAGCCTCTTAAAGAAGAAGTTACAGGTGTGTGGGTGCCAGAAATCTTGCTTGGAATGTACCAATTAAAAATCCAGCAATGTGATTTTCTGATTTTATTTGGTGATCAAACTTGCATTTTGTAGACTATACCCTCAATAAAAAATCGATCTTTTGTTGTCCAACAGCGCCAGTGTTTTACTTTGGAGAAACTGAGTACCGTGTGGATGAGAGTGATGGTTATGTCGAAGTCCGAGTTTGGAGAACAGGAAGTGACCTTTCCAAAACCGGAACTGTCACAGTACAGTCTCGAAAAACTGAGCCTGTTTCAGCCGAAGGTATGTATCAGACTGATTACGTATGTCAGTTCCTATTATTACATGTGCAGACGCTTTCATATATAATTACTGTAAACATGCTCAGTTGCTCTAATACATTATCTAGCTTGTATTTCAAGAGATCTACACCATGAGTCAATAATATGTTGCTACAGACCCCTGAGGCTTCAACAATAGACAGTGCCAGATGACAACAGCCCATCATATGACTTACTGACAAAAATGATCTAGAAATACTAATGTTGTACCAACATTCTTTTGAACACTCTCCAGATTGTTGAATTGGGTTGTCTTTTTTTATGGGTTGGATGTCTGGTTCACGTTGTAGCTTATTCTCAGGAACAGTCCAGTCGTGTTCATTTTATTGAACAATTCAGTGAATTTGAAAATATGTGTCACCACAACAATAGGCCAGCATGGAACTAAGTGGCAGCTCATTTAGACAATGGCACACTGAAAGACACCTATAGGAAAATAATTTCAGCTTGTTCAATAAAAATAAATAAATAAATGTGAAACTTGTAAATGTAAATGTAAAACACTTTGTGAAGGTTAAAATATATCAAGTTCAATTTTATTATAAATCTGCAAAAATGGATTGACAAAATACATTTAAAGGTGCCATAAAATGAAAAACTGAATTTACCTTGGCTTGGTTGAATAATAACAGTTCAGTACATGGACATAACATACTGTGAGTCTCAAACAC
>JAUCMU010000043.1:20795386-20834303 GCA_032275025.1 Enteromius treurensis | reverse complement strand
AAGTGCAGTTACTCCGAGGTAATTGTTGTCCCACTTTCCTGACAAATAATTTGTCACACTGCGCATGCGTGAAATGCGTTAAAAAAATGTACGTAATTAACGACAAAAAATAATTAACGCCGTTATTTTTGACAGCCCTAATGTATGTATGTATATATGTGTGTGTGTGTGTGTCATCAAATGTGAAGTGTCATGGAATTCTGGGAATTCTGGGAATGTCAATTTACAGTTTCTAAATAATAAAATGACTTGTTCTTTTTCACTTCCCATAACTGTAATCTATAATTAATCTTTAATTTATTCACCGTTTATAGTATGGAAACACTTATCAATAACCAATAAACCGTTTTGGGTTTTTTTTGCCAAATTTTTACAGTTGTTTTACAGTTAAAATCACAGTCATTTTTTTTACAGTAGTGGGTACATTCTGCTGTAGTGAGAAATAAAGATTTGGTTTTCCTAGTAGTCTGTCTAACCATATTAGGGTCTTTCGCACTGCTTTAGTTCCAGAACTAAAAGTACTAAAGTACTAGAATGATTGTGTGTGAACTATTTCCCAGTACCATTTGAAGGGTATCATTCGCACCAACAGTGGGTACTAAGAAGTGAGGTTTAACAGCGACGCTATTTGTGCGCGGCTTTCAACAAGGGAAACAAAGCAGAAGGCTGTAGACAAAGTCTTCAGGTAAAAGCCGTTTATAAATGGAATAAGTTAAAACAATGTTTACACAGTATATGCTTACACAGCGTTTTAAATCATGGCGGGTGAGGGGGTTTAGCCAGTAATAGTACACTTACATCACTGATAGTTCCTGGCACTTTTTTAGACCCTACTCTGAAGTAGGAGCTAATTTAGTTCCTCCAAACAGAGTTCCTGGAACTAAAACCATTCCTAGTTCCTGCAGTGCCCACACGCCAAAAAGCAATAGTCCCACAATTAGTTTGGGTACTATGAAATGGTTCCTGCGGTGTGAAAGGCCCTATTCTCAGAAATAATTTAAGATGACTGCAAACCTTGAAGGATTTGAGGATTTTTGGTGCTGCAATGTCTCACGTTGGTGCACCAATAAGAAAATTGCCTCAAAATATTTGTGCACATCTTGATCTCTCTTCAGTTCTCTCTTTTTCTCCATTGAGCTTTGTCGCAATAAATCTGTCCCTAGGTTCAGGTAGGCATTTGCAACCCACCTGTCCTCAATGCACTTACTGATCCCTGACCAGGTTTGAAGTGTCCAAGAGAGAGGCAGTAGCAGTTAAACTTAGGTTCTGTTTCCCACTGACCCAAAGCAGTTTTTGGGTCATTACACACCTAAGAGCAGCCTCTTTGTACCTCTCCAGTTGTCAACTGCTGCCTTGAGATCACGAGTGACCTTTATACAGGGTTCATTAAAGCTATCGGTGAGGATTGAGTACCTCTGTGGACCATGTGTCAATATTGCCAGACACTTTTATGTTCTCATGGAGATGTATGGAGATTCAATCATTCTCAGCAAGAAGAACAAAGCAACTACAAAGTCTCCGGCCAATAATATAAAAAGAGTTACAGCACATTCTTAAATTAGGTTTCTTAGGAAGACCTTTGTTCTTCGATGAAGAGCGTCTGGACCATGTCTGTGAGAAAATGGTCTGCGAACCAAAACATTGATTTCTGTTGGCTTGTAACACCATATTCTAACCATTCACAACATGACAAGTCATTTTTTTCAATGATCAAGCAAGAAAAGAAAGTGACAGTCAATCAGAATGACTGTGTGGATTTTGGACCACCAGCTCGACTCAACCAATAACGCGAAGAAAAAAAACAGTCACAATATCAAACCAAAATGGTGCATGGACAAGACCTCGAGAGTTGAGGTGAAGCCACGGGTTGTAAATCCATTGAAGGTGTGGTGTTTTTGTTTCTTTCACTAACTTTATTTCTATGTTTATTTCGACCATAAATATTTTACACAATTACTGTTTTTACTGTATGTCCATGCACAAGTCACCATTTCACCAAATAATTGTTTTCTTGCACTGTTTGTTGGCTTGATGAATGAGGTGATCTGCAGTTGAAAGGTAAAGCCATTAAAACCAGCATCTGTTGAGGTCATTAGTGCCACTGCTACAGTCTAATGAAAGCTCTGCTGGTGTTTGAAAGGTCACGAGTTGGTAGCCATTGTCTTTTGTGTGGACTTTAAGTGTGTATCGTGTGTGTGTTGTATGGTGTTCATCAGTGTTGTGATATAAGTAATACTTCACCAGCACCAGTCCTCTGCTTTCTTTCCTGCTGTTCCGGTTGCATCGCATCCTGCAGCGAGAGCCAAACAGCCCTAATGGACAGCATGCTTAACGGTGTGTGACACGTCCTGCGTGACTTCGACAGTATTTCCAGGGTGGAGAGGTGAAGCGGCGAGGAGCGCGCCACTCAGACATGCCTCGGCTCGCTGGGGCACTGACCTGTCAGCTGCACAATTTTCAAAGGTTGACCCAGACTGCACTCTTCATTCGGGACAGTCCAAAGCACATCAGCGGTGAAGAAAAAAGCAGGATCTCAACTGATAGACATTGAATTTGTGCCTTAAAAACTTCAGGACCGCTCTTAATCAGGCGTCAGATCATTATGTCTCCAGATGATAGCGCTGCCTACCAAATGTTTGTGCGTGATCGGAGCACTTTCATCATTGAAGAAGCTCTAGCGGTTTTTAATCAATGATTGTGGACCTCCAAAATTGGTCAATTACTGAATAACTCATTGCTGAAGTTTTGGTGCATCATTAGGATATTAGTGTTTTTAAAGATTAACTGTAAGGGGATCTAAATATAAAATATGGGAAATGAGCATTAACTTCTTAATATCCAGAATTGATAAGTTCAACGGAAATGCTACTGATCTACCCTTTAGTGCATCCCTTCTATTTGAAAAAAAAATATTAGAGGATAGAACAAATGCTTGTTGTGAATGCATATTGTGGGTATGATTCAGGAGTGTGTGTTGGTTTATATTCAGGCTGTGTGGTAATCTCTGGCATGCATTCACCATCCCGGGAAAACCTGGGCAGGGCTTCCTGCCTCTACAGACATATCCGCTTTCCCAACTCAAAGAGCCGTCTCTCTACATTGCCATCGAAACAATCCCACTAATACAACGTATTATAGCATAGAATGATCTGAGGCCTGTGACAGTCAGCATATCGCGCACTCTAAAGGTGCGGTCACATTTACCGCCTTGTGCTCAATGTTGCAGGCAAAATCCAGTCTTTTCTTTGGAGCGCTGTCAGACAATTGGGAATATTGTGTGTATAAGTCGAAAGATTTGCCTAAACTTATTTCGTAGGTGTTTTAAGTTGCCCACGCATTTGCGGTGTAGACCAAGAGGAAGTTGCCTGTTTTGAAAGTGACTTATTTGCAAACTGCGATGCATACATTGCTAGGCACAATAAGGTATTTTGCAGGAATTTCATTGAATACACACTTTAAAATAATACATCACAGATTTGGAGAGATGTTATATCACTTGCTCACCAATGGATACACTGCAGTGAATGGTTGCCGTCAGTAGAGAGACCAGTGAAAATATAACAATAATCCATAAATAATCCACATGACTTAGTCCATCAATTAAGGTTTTGTGAAGACAAAATCAGTGTTGTCTTAAGAAACAAATCCATCAAGACATTTTTTACTTTAACGTTTAGTTTCCAACTAAACATACTAGTCCTCTATCCATAATACTGCTTTCTCCAGTGGAACATTGCCGGGAGAGAAATATGAATAAATTTAAGAAGCATTTACAAGTGAAGGAACTTATTATACAGTAGATTATGGGGCCGGAAGCGATGGTTTACAGATTTTTTACTTACAAACACACTCGTTTTTTTTTTGTTGCAATTTTTGGCACCTATTCACTGCAAAGGATCCATTGGTGAGCAAGTGATGTATTGCTGAATTTCTCCAAATCTGTTTTGATGAAAACACAAAATAAACTTTATCTTGCATGGCCTGAAATTTCAGTAAATTTTCATTTTTCATTGATCTATTCCTTTAAGGCCCCCATACTATCCACCAATGTTTTGCCCGATTAAGTAACTCTCAAAAATGAGTCCGATGTTATGTCAGGTATGTGTCCTGGTTGAAAGTGGGGGAAGATGTTGCTTATATGAGTGTGAAGGAGCTGAGCAGAAACGCTCTGTCCTCTGACCTCATGCCATGCTGAGCTATCAGCCTGCTTTCAATCCACCGAGGCCTAGCTATCCCAGTATGCTTCAGTGGGCAAATCCTATTATACAGAGATCCTTAAGACACAGGGATTTATTCTCTTCTTCTTAGGGCATTCTGTTCAGTCTCAAACCGAGATAAAGTGAAAAGCCAAGACCACATCCAAGGTGTTAATCCTGGGTGATTTGTTGGGGCTTGATGGAGCAAGGGCGTCCATGTGCCACTCTCTCTCTCTCTCTCACACACACACACACACATGCTCACGTTCACTCTCTTTATCACTAAGCCTAGATGAGTTGTTGGATCAGTTGTTTTGTTGCTCTGGCAGGACTGGATGCATTAACAGGAAACGGCAAAGATGTCCATTGTTGAGTACTGATCAAACTGGATCCGCTTCTCTAAATGCCAACTCAACTTCTAAACCGTTGCTTTTTCCTCTTTCCTCTCTCCAGTGTCTCTGTGCTGATTTTCAACACCACCTCACACTGTTTCATCCTGGTCAAGCAGTTCCGCCCAGGTAATGCCCTTCAGTCCTTGTTAACTCCTGATGTTTTTCCACACTTGAGTCTTTTGATTTGTGTAGATTTTTTTTTTTTTAGTTTAGTTTAGCTTATTTTCTACTTCCCTGAGACCATCAGAAGGTTTAAAGCTGTAAGGTTTTTCAATCACTGTAGATATCAACTCCATTTTACTTAATGAGTTGGAATTAAAATTGCATTTCGCATTTGATAACCATTTTCAATTCAATTGTGAATTATGCAAAACTTTTTTTTACAAAAAAAAAAAAGTCAAAGCTTTTGAGACATTTTACACCAAAACAAATGCTTCCCGTTTGTTTCGTATCTGTGCTAACCTATACTCCCCCTCATCTTACACAACCCAGCTGAGTGTGTGTGGGATAGATACATTCAAAACTTCCCTAAAATGTTCTTTTAATGTGTTATTCTCACTTTTTGTAGTAAGTTTTCACAGCAGAACAACAGCTCGACACTGATCTTTACGAAGACTCGCATCCAAACATCCTCACACATACTTTGTTTACACTGTATCTTGTTACAAAGTGACGTACAACACCCAAATCCCTCTGTTTTCTCTATTTGAAAGATGATGAAATATCTTTTGTTCCGCTACAGATTTTTTTAAACATCTGATACGCAACACATATCAGGTGCCGTTTTATAACTGCCAATAGAGAGCGTTGCTGTGCTAAAATGTTTGCTTGACAATAACATAAATATATCAATAAACTTTTATTTTCCTGGTAAAACTCCATTTAGGACCTTGCCACATCCATTTAGGTAATTTCTCATAAATGTCTTGAACTTTCTATGACTTTTTAAGCTTTTTCATTTGGTCTAGTGACCTTGTATCATCTTTAGTCATTGCTAAATGAAACGTATAGTGTTTAGATTGCACATAGAGAAAACCACAAAAGCCCAATTGACCTAAGGCAATGCAGAAAGCCCTAGAAGACTTTCTGCAGCCTCTAAAACAATAACAGTCTCATAATGGAACATTTTTCATGTCGATGGTCGTCGTGCAAACAGAGCATTTTTCAGTGCTCTCTCTGAAGCTTTGGCCCCGTGCTACACTGTTACACTATTGTTCTATACATGCTCGCCAGGGACGGCGCCCTGCTTCTCAGAATGGAAGGAAAGCCTTGCATTGAAAGAGAGACGTCTTTCTACAGCTTTTTTTTCCCCCCTTTTCTGTAGTCTTCAAACAATGCTTGAAATGAAAAGGCAGGCCTTGTGCAAGGAAACATAAGAACAAGTCTTCTCAAGGATGGCTTTTCTTTAAGTGAGCTCTCAGTCAGTCCCAAATGTACAGTACATTCGTCTGAAGGGCGTAGTACTAAAGATCTGGGTATAGATATCTGTAGGGTTCTAGATTCAAAACTATGTGTGGTGAACCATGAGTTCAGCTCAGGGTTATTATTGTTAACTAAAACTAAAACCATAAAGAAGTGTCATAAAATAATATCAAACTTTTTTTTTTTTTTATTACAAATAGTTGCCATAAATAATCCACTTTATAGTCTATTAAAATATAAGATACATTTTCCCCAGAAGCATGAAACTTATAAATGTAAAATATAATAAATGTGTGTATAAAATTGTCAATATCTGAAGTGGATCAAAGAAATGTAAAAAAGCAAAAAAAAAAAATGTATTAATTCAATCAAAAGCGCATTTTGGTTTAAGGTTTCAGGACAACTTTGGTGAAGTTTTGATCCAGTTCAAATGTTGACTAGTGTATATATGATATTATTTATGTGTATAATAATAACTTGGCATAGTATTTAAAGTATTTAAAAAAAAAAATGAAAATAATTATACTATGTACTTGAATATTTAAGATACAGGGGAATTGATTTTATTTTTGGTGATGGTCAAACTATATGTAGATAGTTAAAATAGGGCTGGCAAATGGATTAATCACATCCAAAAAACATTTGTGTTTACATAGTGAGTGTGTGCTGTGTATGTTTATATGTTAAAAAAAAAAAAATTGTTTAATTTTTCACTATTATATTGCAGCCATTTACTAAAATCCTCAATGTACACACAGCACCCCATATTGACAGAAAAACACAGAATTGGTGACGTTTATGCAGATTTATTAAAAAAGAAAAAGTGAAATATCACATGGTCCTAAGTATTCAGACTGTCACGCCCCCCAGGCATTCCATGTCTTTCGTGATCTGTGTTTTTATTTTCATTCTGTCTCCCTCGTGTGCTCCTGTCACTCTGTAACCCCGCCCAGGTCCTTTGTGTGTAATCGTCTCCCCAGGTGTTGTCAATTCTTGTCATTAGTTCTATGTATAAAAACCGTGTTCTTTTCTGTTCATGTCATGCCTCGTTAAAGTCTCTTGAGTTCCGTGTTGTGCGTGAGCTCTGCGTAGCTCTCCGCACATTCCTCTTGTTTTCTTTGTTTTCTTATTAAACTAGTTAAAGTAAGTCTTGTCTCCGCGTCCTGCCTGCCTTGCCTTGAGTTCATTGAGGAGGCGAGAGCGCGAGCTCTCAACGCACTGCGCGCTCTCAGCGTGACATACATTCTACTGAACAATAGTAAGATATTTCTGCTGCCATGTCCAAACCAAACTTTTATTTTGACAGCTTACCATGAGTACCTTTACAGTTTTGTGTGTACAAGATATGATAATAAATTTACTCAAATGAAACGGTCAAATGCTCTTGAAGTAACCCTCGGAGCAGTTCTGGAGATGTTATTCATGTAGCCAACTGTATTTATGCCCTTATTTATTAAGATGCAAGACGTTAATATCACTGGAAGCGTCACGCGCAGGTCAGTATGCTAGTAAACCAAACTGTGTGTCTGCACCATACATTAACACAGACACACACAGAATTCATCTTTTCTTGTGGTTAAATAATGACAAATACCATTGAAAGTGGGAGTGTGCTCATTTGTGTGTGCAGCGTACGCATGTTTATGAATGTGTGTGGCGGAACTGCGGCGTGCACAATACAAAAAGCGCAACTTAACAGAGACAGAAATGACGTGCAAAAACCTAAAAAACATTGAAATCAATACCCAGCCATATGTCCAATCAAATGCTCAATGAGAAAGTGCCTCCCTCAAATACCACCCACAACTAAGCTGTGACCTAAACCCAAAGGTAGTGAACCAAGTACAGAGCCTTTCTTACACTTTGCTCAAACTTCTTTTTTTGCACAGGAAATAATGTTTTGTCTAGGAAAAGCAATTTCAAGATGTCCATTTCATTATAATACTACTGCATTATATTAACCTGCACTCTCCTATTTCAGTCAATCATTTTTTTAATTATTATTATTTCTATAATTTGTTCACGTAACTAAAAGAATTTCAAATCACATGAGCCAATATTTTATTCACAATAGAACAGACAACATAATTATTAAAATTAAGACATTTAATGCATGAAATTAATAAAACTTGATGCCTGCTATACAGTAGGTATAAGCTCTTGTAATAACTGCAGTGTGTGGTTTTGCATCTGAATGCTGATGACCTGCTGGAAGGTTTAGTTGACATCTGCAGATGGCACAGAGGATTGTGTTTATAGACAGTGGCTTCTAGAAGTATTCCTGGGCCCATTTAGTAATGTCAATGACAAAATAATTGCCAATGAGTGAATCATTTGAGGGCCTGAAGACCACAGACGTTCAACAAAGGTCTTCGGCCTTGTCCCTTACACAGATATTTCTCCAGTTTCTCTGAATATTTTGATAATGCTGTCTCCATCTTTACTTTTGAGAGACTCTGCATGTGTAAGACATGCCTTTCATAGCTAATCATGTTACAGACCTGTTGTCAACTAATTTATTTAGTTGCCAGATGTTCTCTTCGCTGAATCTTTTTTAAATGTCTTGCTTTTTCAGCCCTTTGTTGCCCTGTGCTAACTATTTTGAGACTTTGAGTAGCAGGCACCGCATTTGAAATAAGCTCCATAGGTGGATAAAAGTGTAACATTTCTCAGTTTAAACATTTGTTATGTTCTACTGAAAATAAAATATTGGCTGATGTGATTTGAAAGTCTTTTAGTTTTCATTTTATTAAAATTTTTATAAAGTCCAAACATTTCCGGAATTCGGGTTGTATATGCATGTTAATTTCTTCTGTAAAGCACTTTGTAAGCAACATATTAAAATGTCCTGTATATATAGAAAACATGTTATTGATTGATTTACTTATTATTCGTTTATCTTCTATGTTTCCTGCAAAAAACTTAAGTAAAAATATATGTTAAAAATGATCAATTTATGTCTGAATGAAAAGAAGCCACTTTGGAGGCTGGCTATCATGTGATTCACTCTCACCCTTAATTGGCCCTGATCTGGAACATTTTCCCCGTCGAGAGACTCTCCTGCCCTAGAAGAGCCGGCTGCATGTGGATGTCAGAGCGCTTATGTAACACACTGGCCTGCTCTCATCCACTCTCCACTGTTCATTTCTGCCTGCCTATATTTCCATTCTCATTTCTCTTTCATAACGTCCATCCTTCCATAATTGTATTCTCTCTTTCTCTTGTTGCTGTACAACATTAACCAAAACAACCAAAAACACTCTTTAACAGCAGCTGCTCCACGTTGTTTGGAATTCTTTGGATTCAGTTTTACAACAACAGATGGCACAGAATGATCAATTCCAGCGGTACTGCTGATTTGATCAAGAAACAGATGGAATTTATTCAGTATTTTAAATTCACACAACCTGGCCATGTAGTGAATTAAAAATACTTCTGTTAGATTAACGCAGCAGAGCAACTAAATACACAATATGAACCTCATTGCTTTAACTAACCAATTACAACATTTCCTAGAATATAGATTTTTATGACCTAATTCACACAATAATCACATAATAAACGCATATAGTTACACAAAAATAGATTATCTCTAACACTGGCAACTAGGCAGTTTTAATATCAAAGCCTACTCAGCATCATCAATCCCTATTTTGACATGACTAGAACACTGCATTGGCTAATCCTTGACAGGATAATTTTATTTTATTTTTTTCAGAAAGATCAGGCAAGAGACCCAATTCTTAGCACAAATCATAGCGTTTAAAAACTGTAACTTTGCATGTAAAGATAAATTGAGCTTGGTTTGCTCTCATCGGTTGTAGCATGTCTTTAACTGATTGCATCAGTGATAGTCCTGACTTGCACGCTGCCCCAGGGTGAGATCAGCTATTATTGCTATTATTATCCATCCCTCTCAATTTTTGGCCTCTAACATAGTTTTTCTCATTCGTAGAGTCAGGCCGTGAAAATTTTTTTTTGGTGAAGACATATACTGTATACCATATGTCTTTAACATCTATGTTGTATATTTATATAAAACTAGGTATATTATATAAAAAAAGTAGCACTCAGAGTATATCACAATAGTTTCCATTTGGAAATTCAAAGAAAAGTGGTTTTTGGACATTTAAAAATTCCTTATAAAAGAAAAAAAAAAATTCCTGATCTCTTCCATGTGAGAGACCAAAAATATCTAGAATTGATAAGAAGCTGACAAAATGAATTATTTTCTACTTCTGTGTTTGTATTATGTTACAGTGAATACACAAGACTTCTTTGACATCATCATCTACTAATGCATTAGTGAACTGATAACAGGATCACTGGAAAACAATTATTAATATAATTAAAAATTATTTTCCAAAGGAACCTAACATTAGAAATCTGGTTGTTTACATTTAACTATGTGAAAAAACAAACAAACAAGTAAGTCTCTTTGGTAATCTAGCTGCAAATCAACAAAGGCTTCTGCAGAAAGATATGAGCATGACAGCAATGCAGCAACATGTAAGTAACTGCGTTAATCTTCGCTGCTTGCATCAGTAAATCAAGTGACAAAATGGTCCACAACAGTCATATTGATCTCTTAGGAGTAAGTAAATTAGATGAACACAGAAAGCATTCAAAGAATGCTCCCTTTATAACTGCAGGAGCTGCCAAAAAAGTGATTTGACTTCAAAATAACATTTATAACTAATGACTTTCTCTACACAGCTCAGAGAAAGAATGGGCTTTTACTACTAGATTATGAGAGTTTTTGATGTTAAACTGCTATTTACAATAAGGTGTGCTTTAGAAAACATAAAAAAGCAGTTTATGGTTCCTTAAAAAAAAATAAAAAAAATCTTAAAATGGCTTTGCATTATATTAAAGCAATAAGCTGTGAGATGGCAAGCAACATGGCAACTTGCCAAACTAAAAACAGTTCATCAGAACGTATGTTTGTAAAACTATTCAGCCAATTGATTTATTTTTTTTTTTTTTAATAAAAAAATTCCAGTTTAAATATAAAAAAAAAAAAAAAAAAAAAAAAAAGAGTAGACATGAAGCTAGTTTAAAAACTACTCTTTATAACACATTCTTCATCTTCTTCTATATTTTCACATTACGTTATTTAAATGTAGGGTTTGGAAGCAAAGATTCATTAAGAATCGTGAATAAACAAACTCCCTGTGCAATCACCATTTGAAAGCAAACCTTCCAGCCAATGAAAATCAAACACGCAATCAGACCACAGTGTGAATGTATGATACATAAAGCTACCATGGCCATTTCTACTATCGCACAGCCTAGCTGCTTGGAAAAAGTTGCAATTCATTTTCAATGAGAAGGGCGCAGTCCAAGGACACTGGCACGGATGAGTGATAAAGACATGGAGAGCTCGTCTAACAGCTGTGTGTGCCACCTTATGCAGGCATCCCTCACAGCAGATGATATGTTAAAAAAATGTATTTAAATGTTTTATTAATTAAACGGAAGTGTAACAATACTCTGAAAAATTTTGCTAACACTTTAGAATAGGAAACAATACAACATTAACAACAACTTTTCCCTCAATAAATTCCTAATTTGCTGTATATTAATAGTTAGAAAGGTAGCTGCTAAGTCTAGGTATTGGTAGGATAAAGATGCAGAATAAGGTCATGTAGAATAATATCATTAATATGTGCATAATTACTACTAATAAATAGCTAATATTCTAGTAACATACATGCTAATAAGCATATAACTTATTTTAGCTATAATAAAAAATTCTAAACCATGTGGAAAGTTTTAATTTCAACCACTTACCTTAATAACAGTTAGTAAATTCAATAAATCATTTTTTCAGTCCACATTATAAAAACAAAATAATATGTTTCTAACCACAAGCTGAGAGCTATAGTTTCAACCACACAATGTTGCAAGACTGCGTGCGAATGTTTGTTTTCAATGACCATTGTTGCAATGTCTTACTAACGACCATGTTTAGATATCAATGGTTTTGAGAAATGCCCAGGTTTGCAATAACATGACAGTAAATGACTGATTACAGAATTAAATTTAATAAAAACTTAAATTTCAACATGGAAACAGAGCATATGATCATATCAACTGATGACAGAAAGACAAATTCGCTGTAATCCCATGGGCCGGCACACGTGTCTGAGATGCCCCCCACATGACATGGGAGCTCCACAGAAGAGCTGACATTACACAACCATAAACACACCAAAATAGACAAC
Source organism: Enteromius treurensis (assembly GCA_032275025.1). NCBI lineage: Eukaryota > Metazoa > Chordata > Actinopteri > Cypriniformes > Cyprinidae > Enteromius > Enteromius treurensis. Next base: position 20,822,066 of record JAUCMU010000043.1, on the reverse strand, counting down.
GATCACCTTACATCCTGCCCAACATTCCCCTAAAGTGTGTCATGAGAGCTGCCTGGCTTGCTTTGGCCTAAACAGAAAACAAGGAACACAAATAAACATGCGTACGTGTACACACGTATATATTTTCATCATCATTTCAAGCCAAACGGAAAGTAGATGGCTAAAATACTGTATATATGGTGGCGATGCAAAACAATGTGACAATTGTGATGATTTTAATGCCATTACACTAGTTTAGGTTTGTGTAAACTTCAGCCAGTCGGCCCTTCATGTGGTTTAATCCAGCCTGTGGCTCATTTATCCTGAGAATGTTTGTTTGTTCTCCTTTCAATAGCTCCATTATATTGCAATACGACCTAAAGAGCCTCCGCAAAAGGGTTGCCGGATCCCAGAAGATCCAAACCACCCAGTCAGAGCATTAAACTTCAATATTTTAATCATTTGATCCAATCTGGCAACCATAAGCCTGTGCCTGCTTTCCACTTGTCAGAGAAAACTATTGATTTCCAGAATGATCTGCTTAAAGAAATGTTGCAAACAAGATGGAGCTACTCAATAAATGTAGGTGTGACATAAACTGATCCAGAAGATTTGTTTGAGTATTAAAATCCAACTTTTTTTTTTTCCATTCTTCTCAATTTCTGATGGAATTTGGGTTCTTTGTCACTCTCGTCTTGCTTAGTTGGTGTTTAAAAGACACTTTCAGAAATATTAATCGCATTGCACTGCACTGACACTATCGGATGAGAACATAACCTAAATTGAAACGGGCTGCTTTATAGTTGAATCAGACTGGTTTTATAAATAATTTGTTGACACTCTTACTAGGTGAATTGAATCAACATTAAGGTGAAAATTAAACCGTTGCTTTGTGTAGCTGCTCTTACAGTAGCTGAACTTTTTTTTTTTACAAAAAATGACCATGATTTTAACAGTAAAAGATTGCAAAAACCTATTACTGGTTAACAGTTAGTTCTATACAGTATTGGAGAATTTTATAGTGCAATACAATTTACAGTGAAAACCTTAAAGGGGTCATCGGATGCAAAATTATTTTGTTGTTTGAACATAAAATGTGTTGTGTGTACACATTCATCCTACAGGTATGATTAAAATCCACCCAGTAGTAGTAAATTCTCTTTCCTAATATGCTAGCTAGCCAGTTTTGTGGCATATCAAGCAAAATGGAAAAGAATGGATTGCTGAAAACAAAGCTTTACATTGAAATAACGTTTTTGTTTTTTGTCAGTTGTGTACAGTGGGGTTGTATGTAGTCTCAGCCTCAGACGTCACACCCACGGAGCGTTGGCTGAACGTCTGATGCATATGGTACACTTTTCTGGAAACATTTCAGCAGTGTCGAAGTCGTCATCTGATTGGTTGAATTTGAGCAGATTTCCGGGGCGCGAGTGTCGGGTTTGTTTTCGGTCCGCAGGGAAACAATTAGTAGACGTGTAATTGAGGAAAAAATTGTGTTCGGTTCTCCAGAAGTGCTCATGGGTGTTTACCGCGAGCGTCTCATCGGGATTTTCTATGCTGACTGACTTGTTGCACACCGTTCTGTTGTTGTGGGGACATTTCCACGCCCCGAAACGTGACGCTGAACGAAACGAACTGTGATTGGTTGATTGACATGTCGGTCAAACGGCCTTATGGGCGGGCCTTGCCAAAGAAAGCGGCTATGAATTCCAGAACTTCAGCCGTTAGTCTGAAGGTCTGGCTACGCGAGACAATGTGCATACACTACAATGGTAACATTTTTACAGAATAAATTCCTTAATGTGCATCAAAAAAGACGAGTGATTTTACGATGGACAGCATAAAACTAGACAAACTGATAGATCAGTCAGCATCAGAAATGCTTGTCTTGTCAAAGTGCTTGGTGATAATTAACCTGAAACTGCATCGTCTGCGCGTTCTGATGCTCGTAATTTAACATGCACAAAAATGATTCAATACAGTGCCTTCTCCTGCTGCAGCAAAATCAATTGTTCTTTTTATTTTTCTTTCGAAATAAAGTCAGCGCATGAAAGTGACGATTGGTGCTTTATTCGCAAATGTTTTATGCAATATTCCAATTTTGCGCATACGTTTAATTCGTAAATTTGGAAAATAATTTCGTATTACAGGTTTTATGAAATGTTGCGTTTGAATACACAAATGAGGCCATATCTGATTAAATATGCACTCATTTGCATACATTTCCAGTGCAAAAAAATCTGAACACTAAAAGTTGTATAAATTTGTTGTCATATAAGATTTGAAGTTTTTTTTAGAGGGGATTCTGGATTTCTGTTTTTTTTATTACTTCATAAATCAGAAAATACCCAAACAGAAAACAAACACATTTTTAAGAGTGAAATGTTGTTAAAGATTGAAATCTAGAAATGCATATAAATAAAGTACGATGTGTATTTCGGATGATGTGGTTAGCAAAACAAAGCAGTGTTTGAAAAAACAACCGATTTGCGTTTTGCTGACTATTTAAAAAATACACAATATTTGGGTTTTATTGCTTATTAGAAGCATGTTATTAGAATCGGAGATGTTTTTTAAAATGGTCAGAAGAGAACAGACCTCGAACTGAATGGATCTAAATAATGACACTATTGTCTTCAGTAGTTAGTTTCATAACTGATTGAAGTGAGCCTTTAAGTAAATGCTGGTCGCTAGCATAAGCTACTTAGACTATTCTTAAAAAGTTAGTCATCTAATTTGTTTTCTGACTGGTCATAGCTTATTCAAGTCTGTTACAAAAAAGACAGATTGGCCCAATATGAGTCAGAAAAGTAAGACCGATTACCTCTTGGTTAACCGCTGGTCAGTCAAACTCTTTCTTTAGGCACACAGTGGCTATGTTAGTGATTTGGTTAGTTGATGTTAGTTAGTGTGTACCTGCTGGTCCTGCAGTTTGACTCCCACCACGCGGAAGGTGTTGCTGCTCGTGTTGTGGTAGATGTTAATTCGACTGAAGCCCTGCTGACCCGGTTTGATTGGCACCCATTTTTTGCTCGTGTCGTCATAGACCATGACAGAGGCACGGGCCTGACAGATGCTCTGCTCACTGTAACAAAACAAATATATGCTGGGTCAGTCCACACACACGCATAGATGTGCAGCTTACATCATTAACCCAAATAACAGTGTCCTGGCAACCGCATACCAACTTCCAACAACAGCCTAACCTCCCAGGATATCCTAATGACCTCATAGCAACACCTAGAACCCCTGAATGAATACATAGCAACCCCCAAAACAGCCTAACAACAGCATAGCAACTTCAAGGACAGCCTAACAACTGCACAGAAACTTCCAGAACACCCTAACAACCGCATAGCAAGCACCACAACAGCCTAACAACTACATTGCAACTCCCAGGATACCCTAAAGACCACATACTGTAGCAACACACAGGACACCCTAATGACCACAGAGCAACCAAAAAACACAAAGCAACCCCCAGGACACCCTAAAAATCCCATAGCAACTCCCAGAACACCCCAACCATCACTCAGCAACCAGTACACCCTAACGACAGCATGGCAACTCCCAGGACACCCTAACAACTGCATAGCAACATCCAGGATACCTTATCGACCGCATAGCAGCCCCCCACAACAGCCAAACTCCCACACAGCAACGACCAGGACACCCTAACCATAGCATAGCAACACACAAGACACCCTAACGACTGCACAGAAACCCCCAGAACACCCTAAAAATCACATAACAACCCCCAGAATACCCTAACAACCACGTAGCAATAGCCTAGAAGACCACTCACGTTTGGTTTAAAACATCTAAAGATCGTTTTAACGTGAACTAAAATATGTTGCCGATTTTAGTTACAGAATTCACAAAAAACTTTTGTTTGAAACAGTAGCAGATAACCGGTGCTGGAGGAAAACATGCATTTGTGTGATTGGACCACTGAATCAAAACCTTAGCGATACTGAAACCCAGAGAACGTGACAACTTACCCCGGTCTACCTCGATTAAAGGAAAGAACATGAAAAACTGAATTTTAGGAGAGAGTCTGAGATCAGCACTGAATAGGAGGAAAAATAAGCCCATCTGTGCACTGCCGCTAAAATTATAAGCGTTGCCGTGGGCTGAACACGCTGGAGACGCGGTTACTCTGCTCTGAGTTCAGATGTATGAGTGTGAGTGTGTGAGTCTACTCTTCCAAACATAGTCCCTGATGAAGAGGATTAGCAACCAATCCATTTTGGGTTCCACAGAATGGACAAAAAATACAATGGACGAGCTGAAACATTCTTTCAAATAACTTCTTTTGCTGTTCCACAGAAGATGAAAGTCATACATGTTTGCAGTGATGTGAGAGAGAGCTAATGATGACATGAGGATGATTCTGGGTGAACTGAAGCATGTCTGAATGGAGACATGACGTCATATAGAATAAAGACGTCATATTCCGCTCCACAGTCTTACACGGAGTCATAACAACACGCGACGAAATGCTGCGACACGCGATAAAAAGTGTAATCATGGTGTAATGCAACATATTTGACCATCAGTGAAAACCTAGTCAGCTGAAATCATTTCACAAGCTGTGCTTTTAAGAGTTTCTGCTGATCAAAGCAAAACACGTCAATAATGAGACGTCTATGGGACTTTAGACGCAGGTTTAGAGCAGAAAAACACACACACACACGTAGGTTTTTGTGATTTATGGGGTCTCTCCATAGGTGTAATGGTGGTTATACTGTACAGACTGTATGTGGTATTGCCTTACACTGACCCTACACCTAAACCCACCCCTTACAGGAAACTGTGAATAAAAACAAAACAAAACTTATGTCATACCCATGGCATTATACAAATATGTGTCCTCATAAACCACATAAACATCCACAGACAAACATTCATACACACACACAAAGCTTCTCTGTGACATGAATCAAACACATCTCCAGCTTGTGAATGTGGCAGAAACCGGCTCCAGTCCACCAGTCCAGGTCTATCTGGTTATCATCATCCACAGCTAACATGGAACGCTCAGGTCATTTTTCCATTACAGTGGTTATTAATACAGATGGAAACAGGTTTATTTACGCATCATGTATGCCTGTGGAACATGTTTCTGACTCCAGCGTTGTCACATGATTTCATTATAATGCATGTTTAATTCGGTGAGTGTCGCATTTTGGTTTCTCAATCCAGCTGCTTGAAAACTGTGCGTCTTGTAGATCACGCTGCAGTAAACGCTGTACTACACAACAGCTACTGAGAGCGCTGGCAGTCATGTGACCTTCACTTCCTGTCAGACCGAGTGAATGCACACGAACATCAATGTCAGAATCGCACAGAGCAGCACTGCAGGGGCTCGGGTAGTTTATTTGTGAATGCATCAGTCATCAGGTGCATGCAGCCGGAGCGCAATTATAAATGTTTCAGACTGCAGTGCATGTTTAATTCAGCAAGTGCCATGCAGTTTTCATCGCACAAATATCATTCATTTGCATTTTTAATCCAGAAGCAATAAAAATGTCTTATACTGTAATATAGCATTATAAAAAGCAATAGAAAATAATCTAAATATCTGCTGAGTCAGCAGACAGACTGAATGACCTCAAACGACACGCGCTGACACACACACCTATTAAATGAAATCTAAAGAAATGTGTCATTTTCACCAGTTTTGTCCTCCTCCAGGTGAAAATCACAGCACATGAACCCATCAGACACTGAGATCCAGCTGAAAACCGCCTGAGACAAAGAAACACGCAGAACGAGGAGCAGAGCCACAGAATATGAATCTGGTCGTTACATAAGCAGAAAACATAGTTTTGGTTTGGAGCACAAATCCAGAACCACAGAGAAGTGAGCAGAGCCTGAATAAAGAACAGCTCATCAGCAGCATTTACTGTGAATAAGACAGCTGCGAGGACAGTAAGGACCTCAGCTCTTCCTGGAACTAAACTAAAAACTATGAGAGACAGAAAAAAAATATGTTTTATCCCTCTTTTAATCTCTTTATCTCAGAATTGTTTATTTTTGTATTCTATGGTGGAAATGAAACAATATGAAACATAACAAAACAGAAGTGTGAGATGTACTGTAATTAAGAATTATCTCACAATTTAGAATTTTGAGAAGAAAGTTTGAATTGTGAGACAAAATGTTGTAATCATGAACGTATTAACATAATTATTAATATTTTCATGCCATTGTGAAAATCTTCCGTAATAATCTGTTGGCTTTATCGAAATAAACATGACTTAACCGGCCCCCTGAATCTGGACTAGGTAAACCACAGACCCAAACCAGAACTCACTGCTGGTTTACTGCTAGTATTGTGTGTTAATTAGCAGGATTGCGCCTCATTTATTCTCCATAGGAATGAAACAGAATCTGGTTTAAAGTAAATCTGCTGAGCTCTTGTCATAATCTCTAGGGATGAATCTAAACAGAAAATGATTTAATACCTCATTTAGCGGCTTTACAGCTGTTACATCTGTTTAGAAATGAGATACAAACTCACAATTTCTGATCTCACAGAGTCATCGAAAAAAAAAGTCTAAATACTGAGATTAAAAGTGGCCTTTTAAAGTTTTTTTCATTTCCATGGCAGGAATGGTCTTAACATTAAATACACTAGAATACTGTAAAGAAAAAAAAAGCAGGTCAAATGAATGACAGCCGTCTGAGCACCTGCTTTCTGCTGTGGATTAAATCGTGGAATAGTAGCAATTACCCTGTCAGTACCACACAGATGTGCATCTGCATCATAAAACACACACACGCATACACACACAAACACACCCTTTACGTTTGTTGAGTCTGTCGCTCTGTATCAGAGGAGACACGGGCTGTGCCGTGGTTGCCATGGTGACCTGGCTAGCGTGCGTCTATGGGATACCGAGCAGCCTCACATCTCCATGGTACCTAGAAGCCTTTGGGATGCAGCACAAAGCTTGCAGCATCACTGCCTGTGTCTCTCTTCTGACTGGATCTGCTCTCCCAGTCCACTGACCTATATTTTTTTTCAATGAATATCATGAAAAATGCAATGAAACACAAATTACAAAAGAAATCGTTGATTTTATAGCTCTGTTCTTTTATCCCTTTTTTAAAAGGAAGAAATCTAAAAATTAATATTAGCTGTAAATGTGTTGTGACGAGCGTCCCGAGGAATCATCAGCATAGCCCTGAAAACAAACAAAGAATACCTGCCCTGCCTTGTCACTGGCCGATCGGTCACAGCTGCAGCTCATAAGGCCCTGGCTACATAAGCCGTGTGTGCAGCCACAGAGGGGGAGAACATTCTTCATGAGAGCACACGCTAATGTTTCCTCTCCTTCTGCCCTTAGACAGCAGCCTGTAACCATCCACACAGGTAGACTTTACTCACCCGCACAAAGAAGAACCCACAAGCACAGTGAACACAGCGAGCACTGGAGCACCGCAGCACCGGCTACCTTCTCACTCACTTACACTTATTTATTATTGTAAATAAAATCCACCCACCGGAGCTTTCTCTGCATATCCTTGTCATATGATTCTTCCACCTGCAACATCTGGTGGAGAATGCATGCCTTGCAGTGAAGAATCAGGCGTTTCTACAGATGTTCGAAACGACCACAATCAGGGAAGGTTGGCATAGAGATGATTGGACACGCAACATGCTTACTTCTCGTCATGGATCGACTGCTGCGAGTGCGTCCCCGAAACTCTCACCAGGCTGTGGGAAAGCGGAACCCCAAGACGGTTTATGAGTTAATTGTGGCCATCGAGCTGGTGTATGCTGCCTACCACCGGGAGGCTGTGGAGAGAGCACCACCGCTCCCCTGTATACACGGTGACACACGACAAGTACCTACCCGCAGGTTGACTATTCCAGTGGCCACCGGTGGGATGAAAGATCTTCCGGATCCACTTCTGCTGGGAAGGGACTGGCCAGGGTTCGACCCCCTACTCACCTCCGCGATGCAGCTTGCCAGCCCCAGAGGGAGCCGACGAAGATGGCACTCCTGGTCTCCGACAGCGGGATATATGGTGAGTCCTCTCTTTCGCAAAAGAACAACGTGAGGACGACAGGCTGAAGCACTGCTGGATCAAAGTCCAGGTGATTGAGGGCAAGGACGCTCAGCCTGGTCCCCATCCTCTCCCGCACTTCATTGTAAAGAACGGTCTGCTCTACTGTGTTGAACAGCAATGGGGGGAGGAAAAGATGTTGATGGTCGTCCCCAAATTCAAGACGAAGCTGTGCTGGAGCTCACTCACTCACACCCAATGGCAGGCCACCTGGGGCAACCAACACCACCCAGAGGATTCAGGACTGTTTACTGGCCGGGATTGGACGCCGAGGTGAAGCTGTTTTGTCAAGCCTGTCCAACCTGCTAAAAGACGTTGACCAGAACTCCTCCCCCAAGTCCGCTCATACCCCTACCCGTCATCGCGATCCCCTTTCAAACACATCGGGATGGACCTTGTGCGGCCGCTGCCGAAGTCTGCCCGTGGATATGAACACATCCTGGTCATCGTCGACTATGCCACCTAATACCCAGAAGCAGTTCCCCTCTGCAGAGCCAAAGCCATCACACAGGAGCTGTTTCTGCTGGCCAGCAGAGATCCTGACCGATCAAGGTCAAGGCTTCATGTCCCGGCTAATGGTTGACCTCTGCAGGATGCTGCGCATCCGCAAAACGGATGGCCTCGTGGAGAGGTTTAACCAAACTTTAAAGCAAATGCTGGGACGAGTGGCAGCAGAGGACCGGAAGTACTGGGACCTCATGATCCCCTATGTGCTCTTCGGCATCCGCAACGTCCCCCAGGCCTCAACTGGTTTCACCCCCTTCGAGCTCCTCTTTGGCCGTCAACCCAGAGGCCTCCTCAATGTGGCTAAGGAAGCCTGGGAGCAGCAGCCTGTAGTCCACCGCTCCGTTGTTGAGCACTTCAAACAAATGAGGCAGAAGATGAACTGTGTAGTGCGATTAGTCTGGGAACACATGGTCGAGGTGCAGCAGGCCCAACAACGGCACTACAACCGGGAAGCCCAACCATGGGAGTTTCATCCTTTCACAAGGGTGATGGACCTGGTGCCCAACTCTGCTTGCAAGTTCCTGGTGTCCTGGCAAGGCCCATATACAGTGTTGGAGAAAATTGGTCCAGTCACCTTTAAAGTTTGTCAACCTGGGCAAAGGGCCCCCCGAATAATTGTACCACATCAACCTGCTCAAGAGACGCTTTGGTCCAGAGACCAGCTCACAGTTCTCACTGTCTCTGATCCCCTGGTTGTAGACGTCAACCCCCACCTCTCGGCTGCTCAGAAGGGGGATGCCGTCAGAATGAGAGCCCAAACACCTGATAAAAACATCACAATAATCCACGTGGTGTGGATTATTGTGATGTTTTTTAAACAAGATTTAAAAAAAAATATATATATTTATATATATATATATATATATATAATTTTTTATTTTTTTTAAATCTTGGTCATGTTAACATTAAGGGAAGATTCCATTTAAGGAAACATTATGGGAATGTTACTTCTGAATGTTCTCTGAACGTTCTGAAACAAGTAGCAGCATTTTAAAAAAAAAACGTTAGAAAAATGTCCTACAAAACATTTCAGAAAAAAAGTTTTTGTCTTCTCCAGATGTTAACTAATGAAATGTAGTGATGTGGATCATTGTGATGTTTTAATCAGCTGTTTGGACACTCATTCTGACTGCACCCATTCACTGCCGAGACACTAATACAGTGCTATGAAGCGGGTACATTTTCAGCTAATTCTTATTTTTGGTAAAACTGTTTTTTGAAGAACTGTCTGGTGACTTTCAGTGTCCTGAAACATCATCGTTCTGTCCTACTGTACTCATAATCTCATTATTGATCATCACAGCAGCATCAGCATCATCTAAACCACAGCATCTCCTACACACCTGGACGTCTACCTTTGTCTCAAAACTACATAATTGCGACTTCATCCCCTTAATTTAGACGGAGCTTCCATCAAAACCATCAAAAATCATTAAACCAAAAAAAAGCAGCGTTTAACTCTGAACCAGAATGAATGAAACCTGTGTGTGTTTGACTGCAAAGTGCAAACTGATGCTAAACTCTCATCAGGAGCATGTTCAAATGAAGACTCGATTTAACACAGTTTATGTGAATGGTAAGAATGACACTCACATGAGGAGATGTTACCAATTAAGATGATCACCGTTCATCCACAGTAGTTTATCTGGAATATTTATCACACTAGACCAAAGTACTATTTTACAATATTATTGAAAGACAGGTGTCAAAAAAGATCATTTAAAAATGAGTGGAGTATGTTTTACAAGAAAATACTATTCAGTATGTCATGTTTAATTTAAAGTTACTTGAATTTTGTTGTAATAATTGTGACATTTCTGAGCGGAAATAGTTTCTACAAACACTTAAAAATAAAGCTATAGAAGTGTCTTTCTTACATTTTCATAATTCATTTTTAGAACCTTCTTTCAACACAAATAATCTATTGTGAAATAGAAAGGTTCTTCAGCTGATAAAGGTTCTTTATGGAACCATTCAGTCTTCTAAAGACATCATGAAGCAACTTTAAGAGTGCACCAAAGTTCTTGTCACAGCAAAAATGATCCTCATGTATTATTCGTCTCATTTTCTAGTATAAATATTTCAATATTTTTGAATCAACATGCATTTACTTGACAAGTATAATGATTTAAGATGTTAAGTCTTGTTTTTTGCTTGAACAAAAGTATCTGCCAATGGATTAAGAAAAATGATCTTAATTCAAAGACTAAACAAGATTCATTTTCTTGCACCATTGCCAGATATTTTTGCTTGTTTTAACAGAAACGAACAAAATAGGGATTTTTTTTTTTTAAAAACAGAAAAAACACTGTCCCATGTATGTAGAGTAAATTTATCTTGATTCAAGAATTTAAATATTTATACTAGAAAACAAGACAAAATAATTTTTTGCAGTCAAGCTCACTGTCAGCTGGACATTACGCTTGTGCCAGTGGAGGTCAAATCTGATTAGCAGACTAAAATCACTGGAACGATGTGTAAGATTACTCCATGCATCCATTAGTTCTCACACATCGGCACTAAACTGCTTCCATGGTAACAGCGCGTCTGTCTCCTCCAGGCTCTGAGATCTCCAGAACAAAAGAGGATCCATGTGAAGCTGTAAATCAGGCCTTTACCCTTATGTTTTCCAGCTTTACTGCTCCGATAGGATTCAGGATCCAGAGACGAGGAGGACATACCTGATCTTGATGTCAGCGAGCGGCGCGCCGGGCTCACAGTAGATCTGTGGAAAATAGAAGCGATGAGCTGGGACGTTAATATCCATGATCATATCAAAGGAACAGGTGCTCCTGGAATTCTGCTTCTCTCTCTCTCTGCGGCTCGGCTCCCCTCCCCCTCTTCCTCTTCCTCCTCCTCTCTCGCTGCTAGCGCTTCAAAAAGAGCATCTCAGTCACCTCACATTTATCGCTGCATTTCCAAAGCGCTCCTCTTCTGATAAAATCACAAGAAAGCTCTGCATATGAATTTGAGTGTTTGTCAATGAAGCAACGCTGATGTTATCCTTTGTCCGTGACAGAAGCAGAGACGAGCTCCGAGCTCAATGAAGGGATGCTGAGTGATGCAGAGGCCGCCTGACTCCACCTCATCGTCGAGCCATTGGCTAAGAGGACTACTAGGCTCCTCCCACTGCTCTCCAGTGAGTATCCTCTCATCAGCCCCTCCCTACTCACACTGATGCTCGCTTGCCCTCTCCCTCTCTCGCTCTCTCTCTCGGGATGGAAATCATAATTACAATGAAAAGGCTGCAAACTGATTAGGGCTGAATTAAAGGGGAAATGAAGCTGGATCTGAATGCTCTGAAACACTAACTAGTGTTCTGTTAAAGAGCCACGCAACATCTAACAGAGGACTAGTTTAGAGAGAGAGAAAGAGAGAGAGAGACTGCTGTCAATCAGATGACACACTGACACAATTACTGTAACGGCTAGATCGATTTCATATAACAGCTGACCAGAAATAATACAAAAGAAACAGATTCATAGACAGACTGATAAAAAAACGAACATATATATACATATATATATACACACACACACACACAGATATGTGACGCAGAGTTGTTTTAATATTATTTAGATTGTATCTATTGTTTTATTTTTAATTTTTTTATTTAATTTTAATTTAGGTTTAATTTGAGTAATTCTGGAAGCTTGTTTTTCTCAGAATTCTGAGAATTATAAGTACATTTTTTTATTTCATTGAATATTTTATAATTCTTCTGTGGCAGAAACAAGCTTCCAAAGTTAGGGGATTTTATCATTTGTGTTATATTACTATTTAGGATTCATTTATTTCTGTTACCGTTTTACCTTTAGATTAAGTTAGATTAAGATTTAGATTTACTTCTAGTAAGTCATTTTAGAGCTTTGAATCATGAATGAGTCAGCTAACACAATACCTCCCTAAAACTAATCATTTAAATAAATTATTGTGCAATAATTACACATTCACATGAAGCCTTACAGGTAGCAAAGATAGCTGTACAAGTGCACACACACACACACACACACACACACACACACACACACACACATACTTGCATTTGTGATTCATGGGGTCTCTTCATAGGTGTAATGCTGTTTCTACTGTACAGACTGTATGTGGTATTGTCCTACACTGACTCTACACCTAAACCTACCCCTTACAGGAAACCATGTGCATTTTTAGATTTTCAAAAAACTTAACTCTGTGTGATTTATAAGCTTGTTTCCTCATGGGGACCTAACAAATGTCCCCACAAGGTCAACAGTTACTGGTATCCCTATCTTTTTGGGGACAATTGGTCCTCATAAGGTGATAAATACCAGGTGTGCACACACACACACACACACACACAGGTGGATTGGTTCTGTCTCTGAGTCTGTTATATAATTATTAGTAAGCTGACAGACTCTATTATTAGCAGCAGAGTGTGCTCATTCTGATTCTGAGATGATTTCATGCTGCGTAACCAACATCAAGCGCAGGAATCTGAGTCACACCAAACTAACCAAGACCCAGAGTCACCATTTTCACTGGCTGTTAAAGTTCAAACAACAGTTTCTGATTCACTTGAATATGACTCACTCTCACACTGTAGATTCAGTTCAGAAATGACCTACAACCTCCACACACCTGACACCGCTTTCCCATGAGGCCACGGGAAAGGAAAAACACCTCTGTGTCGGAGCATTCATACTACAGATATGAGTTATAGATCAGTGGATCCCACCTTACAACCACTGAAAATAATTAAAACAAGATAAGACACTTCTTACTTTAACTCACTCCCAAAACCACTGACTTTGAAGAACCAAAAATCACTTTTCAACATTTATTTTATTTATTTCTCTCTCTTTCTATATATATATATATATATATATACATTTATTTGTGTGATTCTTAGGAAAAGTAAGCCAAGTTCTAAAATATTATAATGGGAATAATTTGTGTATAAATATTGTTTAATGTTTCCTGTTTTATTCAGTTTTAAAGGTTAAATTAAATTTTAGTGATAAAATTCTAATGTCATCTATAATCTAACATGTCTAACGTTACTTAATTGAACTTAATTGAAACCATAAACTTATATAATTTGATCCAAAAAAAAAGGATTAGAAGTTTACCAAAAATGTATTTTAGGGCCCGATGCAATTTTATTAATAAAAAAAAGAATTCTCAAGCTCTTCACTGTTTCCAAATTCAATCCAAAGCATGTCTCTCATGCACGCACCTCATCAAAACTAAACTACTACAAACTTTTTTATTCAAATGTTTTTAGTCAAATGTTTCTCTCTCTCTCTTTTTTTTTTATCTATTTGTATTACTATCATTATGCCAACTACTGTTATGAGCGTCTATGCGTCTGAGAGAGATTTACATGCAAGAAATATTCTTACATTTAATAACAATAACAGAATCACCGCATCGATCACTTTCACCAATCATCAAGCGCACAGCTGCGGTTACCATGACAACAACCGTGTTGGGCACGCCCTCCGTGACACATCAGAGCGCGGCAAAGACGCGCGATCATCGCGTCTCAATTGACGTCCGCTGTTTGTTTCGCAATGTTTCCATACAATTATGAAAAAAACGCGTCCCTGTGAGCCGCGACGCTCATCAGTACATGACACTGACGCGGTAGATGCGTCGCGTCACTGCTGAAGGCAGGAGCGATGCGTCAAAAAACGTTTCCACCAATAACTCACACAAATGGCGCGTTAATCCCCAAAACGCGCAGATAAATCACAGCGCATCTTCGCGCCGTTAATAACAATAACGGATAATAACGGTCGCGCTCACCTCATATTTCCTCCTTCTAGTTCGTGATCAGTACCGATGGAATAACGTCAGCGCGGTGTTTTGGTAAAGCGCAGTCTTTATAGCTGGATCTCCGGTGATGATCGTTTAACCGCCGCCGCTCGGGAAGCGCGGGGAAAATGCGACAGAACCGCTTTTGCGCGGAGAGCGAGACGTGTTCTCGTGTGTTTGTCTCCGTGTTGAACTCTTCTCGTCCATCTCACAGGGCTCGCGGCCGTTCTCCGGTTACCGACAGCGGCGCTTCGGTTGCCATCTTCCGTCCGCCGCGCCGCGCGCTGACTCACCGCTTCTGCCGCTGGCGCGCTCCGCTCCGTCACACCAGAACACGCGACGCGCGCGGCGCCGCTGATCACATACACCGAACACCGGAGGAACGGAAGACCGCTGCCGACTTAAACCCGCGATATCATCATCATCATCTTCAGCATCAGCAGAGGAGTTTTTGTTGATCGTTTTCTAAACGAGACATTAACGACTTTAAAATATGGATTTTAAAAATATGACACTGCATAAATATTATTTCAGCCCATGTTTAAAGCATCAATGTGTTTTACTATGTATTAATTATAATTGTTTTGTTTATGTATGTATATAATTGTTTTATTATAGGCTATTATTCTTATTATTCTTATTATACGGAAATTGAGTGATTTTTTAGCAGCATTTGTATCTTTTAATTCTTAATTTATTGTGAAAATTGGGCTACTAGCAGTTTTGAGTGAAAGATTTTTGCACGCCGAGTTTTTAAAACACTTTGTAATTATTTGTGAATTATTATACGAATTTATGAGTTACATTTTTGTACCATGTTGTATTTAATTTTTTTATAAAATGATCCTTTTTAAATTATTTGTGAAATGTATTATTATTTATTCTTTCCATGTCTTGTTTTTTTTTCTTTTCCCCCCCAAAATTATTCTTTGTAATTATTTGAATTACTGTATATGTGAAACATACTACATATATATATATATATATATATATATATATAAAGCCTATATATGAAGCGTTTAGTTGCAAAAACTTTTTTTTTTTAAACCGTGGTCTTATCATTTTTTCTTCAAACCATGTGTGTGTGTGTATATCTATCTATCTATCTATATATATATACACACACTGTTTTAAACATAGGTAAAACACCGGCCAAAATCAATACGAAAAATGTTACAGGATATTTTGGGGTTTTAATTTAATATATATGATGGGATGCTTTCTGAATCAGTTTGTTTGAACAAACGACTCAAGATTTCAGTTTCTGTTTGTGTTGATCATTTTTGGAGAGCTCTGTCACATTGATCCAGCAGAAGGCAGTCAGGAGCAGAAAATCACTATAAATCAGAGAAGAACGCACCACATCAGTCAGATTCGCTTTTTAATTCTGCACCAATTATGACTAAGAAACAAATCCATCAGAAGATGTTTTTTTTACTAAAATACAAATCCACAATCCCTAATAACTCTTCCTCCATTGAAGAAGTGTTGTGGTCTGAATCAGGAGAGATGGTCTTGTTCACCGGAGGAATCAGAAGCACTCATGGAGCAGATGATGAGCGTGAGCTGCTTTAGTAACAGATCTGGAAGTACTGACTGGGGGACTTGATAGGGCTCTTGTGTTTGGAGGAGTTCGATCCGGCCGAGGACGGACACGAGCTGGAGCGCTCAGCTGACCCAGTCCTTCCTGACCCCGGTGTCAGAGAGATCTGCATAGTCACTAAGTGAAGGGGGCAGAGGAGGATGAGGAAGAGGAGGAGAAGATAAACAGAGAGTGGAAGAACATTAAGAGACATGAGCATCAGAAACCTCATCTCCGACGAATCTCTGTTATTAAAGAAAAACGAGAGAATGACCCAAACGCAGACTATCTGACAATCAGTCAATCGATAAATTAATTTACAACATGAATACATTAAACACGGCAAAATCATTTCTACCATAATATCTGTGCGTCTGGAAGAAGTGTTTGCTTTCGCAAATTGCTGTGGCAAATATGAATTGGATGCATTTTTCAGGTTTCATGAGATTCACTTATATTTTAAATGCGTCATATTGATAAATGATTATATTATGATTTGGCATGAGACCTACCTTTGCAGTGAATAACATGCCTGGAGCCTAAAGTACAGAAATACAGAGAAATTACAAAACAAGTGTAAAGCAATCCGTGTGAATTATATCCAAAAATGCCTTACTGCTATTACACAATGGTTACCATAAAAATATTATATGAAATGTTTTATTACATTTATATTAGATATTCACGCATTTACTACAGGTTTATGGAGAGTTATGGAGATGAACATCCCTAATATATATATATCTTACCTGTTTTTACTGCAGCTGTTTCCTTTGGTTTGCTGTGAGAAGGAGAAACACTGAGGTCAGTTACTGAAGACTGCAGGTGTTTCAGAACATTCAGCTTTTACTCACATCTCCAGTATCTTCCTGCAAGAGCTGATGCTCGTCTTCACTTTAGTGTCTTTAGAGCTTCCAGCAGGAGTCCTTGAGAGAGAGAGAGAGAGAGATGGTCCATCATGTGAACACACACACAAACACACACACATGGCCACGAGACCTCAATTTAGGTCACCACCATTCCCCATGAGTCCCATGAATGTGTATTCAGGTTGAAGTCCCCACCAGAATAGAAAAACAAGTACACTCACACACACTCGCTCACTCACAGATACACACATACCTCTTGGCTCCAGGTGCCGGGCTGTAGTTCCTGGAGGAGGGTGAGGAGGGCAGCGTGGAGCTGGAGCTCTTCCTCAGAGACGAGGATGAAGAGCTGATCACTGCTTTAGGAGCCAGACACAGAGACGCTGGACGAGACGCTTAGGAAATACGGCTGATATTAATTTCATCTAATTCTTTACATGATGTGGTGAGTAATTATATTTAATTGTGCTCTGATATATGAAATTATTACAGAAATTGTATTATTCTCTAAATATGAAACTAAATATATGAAAAAGTCACTGTCTAATGAGTGTGTGTGTGTATTATTACTGATACATCAGCAGCTCTTCATCTATAAATCCCCCTTGTGTGTGTGTGTGTGTGTGTGTGTCGATCTCTAAGTGTTTGTGTGTGTGTACCTTTAGCAGGTGTTCTCCTTTGCTCCTCTGAGATGTTGAGTCTCTTCAAAACATCGGCCATGTTGATCTTCAGCAGCTGGATCTCGTCGTCCTGCATCTGGACGCGCTGCTCCAGGAATGTGAGGCGATCCATCACCTCCATCCCACTGACGTGAGAGCTCTGCTCATCTGACAAAGCAAAGCAAATAAGATCATTCGAGCACAGTTATCGCTTCTGAAGCTCTACAGGAGAAACATGTGATTTTTTTCTCAGGAAAAACACCTGAGCAGCAGAAGACAGCAAAAACAGTCCACGTCACATTTAGCTGTTAGTGTGGGAGTGACGTGTTCCTCATCAGGGAAGTGAATCAGTGAATCCCTTGATCCTGCTGATTCTCGGAGCTTGTGTGTGTTGTGTGGAGCTCCATATGGAGGAGTGGATTATAATCGCACATAATCTCTTAGCAGAGAGGAATTAATCACCCTGACATCTCTCTGTATTCACTCACGGACCAAGAAAGAAACTAGGACTCTATGTCTGCAGACATTAGATTCACATCACTACAGATCTCAACATCAAGCTGAGAACAGACGACTCTTCAGGACAGAAATCTGATGAAGGCCAGCTCCTGTTTCACCTCAAACTCCACAGAAAGGAATTAGAAAGTAGGTCTTTCATAAGGGAAATGGATCCTGTTTAAAGGAACATTAAGATTTTCTCATAGATGTTTTGGTTTCGATTTCAGTGTGATATTAGCTGTTCATAACAAGGTTATTATAGGTAACAAAAAACGTTTTATATCAGCTATTTGCCAAAAAAACATTTATCCTTTGAATGTAGTTTAACTTGATGCACTATAAAAATACATTTCAGATACTGTAGATATACTGTATGGTCAAAATTATAGATTTTTCTTTTTCTTATGCCAGAAATCATTTGAATATTACTGTAAGTAAAGATTATGTTGCAGGAACATATTTTGTAAATTTCCTTCAGTTAATATATCAAAATGTCCTTTCTGATTAGTAATATGCATTCATTTGACAACTAAACTTCATTAGGACAACTTTAACTTTCTCAATATTTAGATGTTTCTGCACCCTCATATTCCAGATTTTCAAATAGTTGTATCTCAGCCAAATATGGTCGTATCCTAACAAACCATACATCAATGGAAAGATTAATCAGCTTTTAAAAAAAACTGACCCTTGTGACTGGTTTTGTGCTTCATGGTCACAAATAATAAAATGACAAAACCATACAACAAAATGAATAAAAGTTTCAAATGAAAATAAAAATAAAACCTAATGAAAAGTATTAATAAAAACTACTACCATACTTGATCATTCTCTATTGTAATATCCCAAGAGATATTGTGAAATAGATCTTTTGAAGTCAATAAATTCTACATATAAATGAATGAAAGCAGGTGATAGCTGACCGATCATGAAGTCTGTGTCACTGAACATGTCTCTCAGTGCAGCTCCATCCGAGCGCTCCATCAGCTCCTCCATCACCGACAGCTCCTCCATCAGTGTCTGAGACACACACACACACAACACACTCCTCCCTCAGATCAGCTCCTAATCCACACACACACACACACACACACACACACTCATGATGTCATGTCAGATTATGTTCTGTGAGTGAACTAACCAAAGTGTTTGAGGTGTCTGCTGCTCTTCACTCATTCGTCATCTTCAGCAGATCCTCAGGTTTCCCTGTAAATCAACTGCTTACACACACAATCTTCTCTTCTCACACAGACTGAAAAAATCTAAAAAACCGTACACTAATTCTCAGCCTTTGCCTCAGTTTTAAACAACACTGTTCTCTCTGTAACACACACAAATCTAGGATTTAGTATTATGGCAAAGGTGTTTGCAAATGTATGCTTTTGGGATGTGTTCGGGACGTTTTCAGTGCAATGCTGCATTTTGTAAGATGTGTGAGGGGTTTTGCATTTTGTGTGGAGTTCTTGAATTTGTGTGTAAAGTTTTGAGCTGCTGAAACAGATCTCAGGTATTTTGCCAAACAATATTATAGGACATCGGAAAAACACACTCTAAAACATCAAGCAAATAGAAATGCGAAATAATAACAATGACAATCAAACCTGTGGCATTTGAGAAAGAAAAGCTAATAATCAAATGAAACAATGAAAAGACAGTTGATTCATCTTTTACATTCACACATGCACATGCACACATACTCTCTCAAACACACAAAAATGAACACATACAGGTCCTTAAGTAGATGAAAAGCTGCTGATGTAGCAGTAATATTCATCAGAGCGCCGTATGTTCATTAGCTCAGAGTTTAATGAACACAATCATAATCTCTCATTCTGTCAATGCTGCACATTCATAATCACATAGTTACATTTTCATGCATCTTATAACAAGTCCATTTCTTCTCCAGGCATGAAATAACTGCATCATAAAATGATAAACTTGGTCTACGGTTACATTATCACTATATATATATACACACTACATTTTATTAAGACCTGCTGATCTTAAACATAATTACATTGCCATTAATGTTATTTAAATGTCATTTTATTAACATTCAAAAACTTTTAGAAGTCATGGGTTTGATTTTCAGGACATTAATAAAAGGATGCACCAATGTATAAATAAATGAATAATTATTATAAAATATTAACATTTAAATGACTTATTTTTATTCAATCTTCACTGAATGCATGTATGAAATGTTCTTACTGGGACAAGAAATGACTGGATTCTCATCGGTAATCCATGTTTTTGTACTGTGAGCTGCAGATTTTGATTAGTTTGTGATGACAGTCAGCAGTGTTTGAGTTCTTCTCTCTAAGAAACAGCAGGGCTTATGAAAGTCATTGTGAGTGGAGCAGCTCAGATAAAGCCATGTCCAACAACAATCCTGTCTGCTTCCGTCCTTAAAGAGGATCAGAGCTCAGTCACGTGTGTGAGGACACGCGACACACACACACACACACACACACAAATACATACTCTCTCTCAGACGGACACAGATACACACACACACACACACACTTTCTCTCATACATACACATACAGATACTCTCTCTCTCTCTCTCTCTCTCTCTCTCTCTCTCTCACACACACACACACACACACACACACATCACATCTGTTGAAGAGAGCAAAAGAAAAAAATAATGAACAAATTTCAACATGAAGATCTGAGATTAAACTGGAATCAATTAATAAATTAAACATGAAACACGTTGTCCTTCCATAAAAGCAATAAACCACTTCAGTTCATACATTCAAAAACATTCTTAAGTGTGTTAAATGAAAAACAAATATATAATATTATTTCAGCTAGTGGTCAGGGCTCATTTGAACTGAGTTAAACTTAATGTAGTAAAATAATTAAAACTGAAATAAAAATAAAACTATACAGATGTACAAAACGAAAACTACTATAAAATGAAAAATACAACAATAAATAACTTTTAAATAAAAATAAAAATGGTAAATCTAACAATAATAAAAAACAATCCTGTTAAACATGGATTATTGCTTTAAAATGAGTGTTATATAATATCAGCAAACAGAAGACCCAACGCTTTCACAAAAAAAAATCAGTTTATATTTTATAAATACTCTTTCATTGAACAATAATCAGTAGAGATCCATTGCCATCAATTAAAAAAAAAATAAAAAAAAAAATTAAAACAAAAAACAAAATAAAGACCAAAATATTCAGGCCTCCTCTTTTAATCGGGACTGGGAATAAAATAAAAGCAAAGCAACAAAAACAAAACACAAAAACGAATTAAAAACATCTGGTTAAAAAAAGCAAAGCTCACAAGGAGACAAACAAAACAAAACAATTAAAGAGTTCAGGCAACAGTATTTGTGTCTGGCCAGACTGAACTAATGGGATCTTCTGGAACGATCTGGAATATTTCCAGTGCTCTGAAAGGTTTCAAATCCTCCATATAAAGTCATTCTGTCTACAATAATCATCATCAACACCACACTCAGCCAATAAAAGAAATCATTACAGCTGCTGCTGAAAACAACTTCAGACAAACAAACAAAATACAGATTAAATGAACAGCAAACAAAACCCAAGGTGAAGCACGGCTCAGCGAGTCTCCGTGTCATATTACTGGAAAACTCGTTAAGACTTCACGATGCGATGATGATAATCATAATTTAACACCAAACAGAAATATTAAGAAATCTACTGCACTTAATATCGAGCACAATATTGCAACAGCACTTCAAAACATCATTAATCTATGAGGACTTGAAATATAGATATATGCTTATATTCCGTTTTAAATAATTTCTTTAAATACAATTACAAGTCTCCGAAGTATAATAAAAGCACTGTGCGCGGCTTCATAAGCTCGTTTAAAGATGGCCTGGCGTTCCTGGTTCATTGCGATATGTACATGTCATCAATTTCACTTCGGTCATTCAGAATCCAGATCATAAATCAGAAAAAAATAACAGCAATTTAAATAGATTTGCTTTCTCAAAAATAGTCCTAAAAATATATTGCATATTCCAGCTGTAGAAACAGGCTTAATAAAATATCTCCTTTTTGTTAGGAAGAAGTTTAAAAGCAGAAAGATAACGCTGTTCCCAAATATTATCATTTCAGTTTGAATATGGAGAGTTTTGTTTTTTTTGAGAGGAATGAGCTGATGATTTTACACTTTTAACATCATAAAAATATAAAGACGCTAGAAAATCATCTAATTTAAAAACTGATTCTAGAAATCTTCAATGAAAGTAATATTTCTAGCGGTCCAAATTCAGAGGAATCGACAATTCATATATTTCAATCTAAACACATTTATGTTAAGGTGCTACTAAACAGGTGCCTCTCTCATGAAAAGTGTTGCAATACTATATTAAACACAATGTATCTAACCATATAATGGTGTCTGGATTAACAAAATGAAGAGTTATTAACTTTATGAAGGAGGAGAAAGTCAAAGCACATGTTTAGTTGTTGATGTCAGTCAAACGCTGGAGTACTGTAATAAACGGGATATTTTGTTCTTCCAGCTGAGAAACTCTCACTTTGGGAATGTCTTGGTTGGATTTTCTCTCGATTTGATCCTGCTTCTGAAAAAATCGAGTTAAATTGGTATCGAAGCCAAAAAGGACAGGGAATGTAATAGTGCAATTTCTCTAGTCTAGGGGAAACTAGAAGCGCTGGCTCGTCAAATAAATATTAAAATATATTTGTGCATTCTAAAGGATTCTTAAAGTCTAAAAGTTAATTTCATACATATAAAACATAGATCTCCTTACACTTGGGCCACTGGGGTTAATTGATTAGTTGGTCATGTTTAAACCGATGAATGTTTTTGGGATTTTCACCGTGCTTTGGTTCATTTGGTCAGGTTTTAGAGAAAGAGGCGAAATTAATCATTTACAAAAGCTACGAGACATAAGGCCAGGCCCGGCTCCACGGGGGGTCAGGGTGGGCCTATCCCACCCTATCAGAAGCTTGGCCCACCCTGGCCCCACACTACTTCAAAAAAATGGTTGTGATATTCAGTTGAGCTTCCTATATATTTCTTTTTCCGCTTTCTTCACGCAACGCAGTATCCACTCCCGCCTACACCCACAAACCTGCTAATAATGTATATCATTGGGTATCACATCAGGGAGGCGCAGAATTTAAAGTATTTTGATTGAGCGATTTGGCGAGCACATGTACAGTGCTGTGTAAAGGGAGGGCATCTTACAAGATAATTGTCAATGAGCTCAGCATCGGTTGATGCATGATCTTGTTAGTCTCAGTGGTGTAGTGCAGGTGTATATGGCGTTTACCCACTTCTTTAACGGTTGGCTTTGCATACCCACTTCTAATTCCCCTCTGATGCACGTTCAGTAGTGTCCTGCATTAGCCAAATCATATAGGTAGCTAAATGTGATGTAAATAAATAAATGCAAAAAATGCGGACTTACATTAAAAGTATATCCACTATACCCCCCACCTTCATTACCCCAGCCCACCTGGAATATCACTTGGCCCACCCTGCATCTCCTGTCTGGAGCCAGGCCTGCATAAGGCTAACATTTGAGCACGAGCTTCAATCTGATCAATGATAATCAGAGCAGAATGAAGACAAACGCATGAAGACAAACACACCCTTAAAGGGACAGATCACCCAAAAATCACGCTATGGAAGTCAACGGCTACGGAGTTTGTTTCCAACATGCCTCAAAGCATCTTCTTTTGTGCTTAACAGAAGAAAGAAACTCTTAGGGTCCGTTCACACCGAAAAAACTGTAACGATAACTATACGCAAAAAAAGGTGTAGAATTTCATTTGAAACAAAAAAATTGCTAATAAATTTGACGAGTAATTATAAAGAAACAATGAGTGATGCACTGAATGAAATATAATGTTTAGAAGTAATACGACCAAAACTGTGTATTTTCTTATAAAAACCTATGGCAATAATCCGTTTTATTTATAGATTTATAGTATTGAAAAAAAAAATTTAGTTTAGAGAATGTTGTTTTTTTGTTTATTATAAGCGTGCGCTTTAGTTCTGCTGTCTGTCACTTTAAGAGTTCAAGATCTTTATAGTCTGAATGTTTTTATTTTATATCAATTAGACTGTATATATATATATATATATATATATATATATACTGTAGATGACCCTGGAGCACAAAAAACAAGATAATTTTTGGAAATTGAGATCTGAGAAAATCGATGTATGGTTTGTTAGGATCGGATAATATTTGACTGAATCTGAGGGTGCAAAAAAAATCGAAATCTTGAGGAAATCACCTTTAAAGTTGATCAAATGAAGTTCTTAGCAATGCATATTACTAATCAAAAATGAAGTTTTCGATATTTACTTAAAATCCTGTTGACTTTTGGCATATTGCTACAAACATACCTGTGCTGCTTATGACTGATTTGTGCTCCAGGCTCACATATTGTTCATCTGTGTTATCAGAATTGTGGTTGGAACTCAATATAAAATGACAGTGATTATGGTTATCGTTATATCCTCATTAGTGTGAACGGACCTTTAATCTGAATCTCTTGTCTGGATCTGTGGTCTAGTCTTGGTCTGCTTTAAACCAGTGGAGACATTTCGTGAAAGCGCTCCGGATCCTTCAGAGAGAGTCCCATCGTTCCTCAGCAGTGTGACAGTCCAGTGTACACGACCCAGCAGAGCTTCGGCGAGCTGATGAAGTGAAGGAGTCTCTGAAGGAGAAGAGAAGAAGGCAGAATCATCCTCATCAGTGTCAGGTCCACAGCCTCACTGCGGGTTCTTCAGGATTCGTCCGTAGCGGAAGTCGTAGACATGTCGGCACAGATACACCAGCCGCGGATCTACGCCGTCGGGAAGCAGCCGGTGGGCGGGGCCAGCACCGTCGGAGGGGCGGGGCATCAGCGGGGTGGGGTCGGACACGCCCTCTGAGCGCCGCTTCACCAAGGCACAAAATCTGCAACATTACACGCCAGGATGAGAAAAACCTAACTTATATAGAGCATGTCAAAACAGCTTTAAAGCATGTCCTTAACCAGGTTGATCTTGAAAAACAGGTTCCGGATTTTGCAACTGTCTTTTATTTTCCAATTCTGAAGTTAATTGGCAAACCTAATGATGACGTAATTATTTACGACTTTTGACCCCCCCGACAATGGGATCTTTTTCAAAACAAAACAAAACAAAAAAAGCATCAGTTGTTGGAAATGAGCAAGCAAAAAATAACTAAACATAAATATTGGAGCCTGATAAAACTGCTCAATTTAGAAACATTTCAAATGATGCTTAGTAGGGGTGTCAAAATGAATGGTTTCTACGATGCATCGCGATGCAGACGAGGACGATTCCATATTGGTTCAGTAATAGACCATAACCGGTTATAACGTACTGCCGCTTTTCTGATGTCATTTGCCACACACACGCTTTGTCGCAGTAGAATACACTGGCTCACGTCGGTTTCACACAGCCCTCTTAAGCAGGGCGTAAGAAGCGCATATTTTTGCGGCGCCCATGTTAACAGATGACAGCTTTCACACAGCACGCAGGAGCGGCGCGGCAGCACGTAGCAGGAGAAGAGCAGGAGCGGCAGTTTCGGCGCCGAGTCTATTTTTGCTGTGACCCGATTAACATGAAAGGTAACACATATTACCATAAAATCGTGTAATTGATGCGTTTCGTGTTTTACACTCACCATATGCAAAATGAAAAATGCTCAAAAACACACAATTAACAATTGAGTTTTTGCTCAAACTTCAAAAGGTCTGTTAAATGAATAAAACTAGAGGCCATTGTTAGCTTTAAGAATAGTTTTCTTAGTGTAGGTTCACACCCCTATAACTAACAATGTTTGTATTAAACTGTTATCATGTCAAATACAAATTCAGTCTGATTAAATACATTAGGATGCTTTTAGCCTTACGCTGGAGTTTGTTCACTTTCTGGCAAAGAAACCAAGTGAATAAATAATGAAATAAATGGTGTATGTTTGATCTCACAGGCTGATGATATGAGATTTGATCATGTCACCCAACACTGACCTCTGCATACAGAACAGATCTGACTCTTACCTACAGTACTGTGCTAACGGCAGGACATAGCACCGGTCCTCGATACAGGCCACGCTGTTCTCATCCTGATGACGGGAGGCGAAGATCTCATTCTGAAAGAACACACGTGACAGATTTACTCCATGATCACCACACATTTCCTACCTAAATTAATCTAAACTTCATTTCTGATTTTTTGATTGGTATTATGCGTTGCTAAAGACAACATCTGGACAACCTTCTCAATATTTAGATTTCTTTGCAGCCTAAGATAACAAATATTACATAAATGGAAAGTTTATTTACTCAGCTTTCAGATGGTGTAAAAATCTGAATTACTTAAAAATTTACTTTTTCAAGTAGTTAACTCTGCTTCCTTTGTTTCTTGTGTATTGATTGACAGCTCTGAGGTTGTCAGGTTGAGAGAACTCAGAGTAAGTGCTGTCAAATGATTAATTGTAAGTAATTTCATCCAAAATAAGTTGACATAATATATGACGGTGCACTGAGTAAATTTATTATACATATAAATACACACACATACAGTATATATTTTGAAAATATTTATTTATATATATATATATATTAGGGGTGTAACGGTTCACAAAAATCACGGTTCAGTTCGATACGATACAGTAGTGTCACGGTTCGGTATGTTTTCGATACGGCAAAAATACAATAAAAA
>JAUCMU010000043.1:20744633-20787008 GCA_032275025.1 Enteromius treurensis | reverse complement strand
ATTACAATTAGTATAATCACAAATACCATGGTGAAGCTAAATGGCTAGTACAGCAAAACCATGTTAATGTGTGGTTAACTTTAGTTCAACTATTATGATTTTTATTTGTAGTAAACCCATGTTTAATCTTGATAGTTAAAATGTATTTAACCGAGTGCAGGAATGAACGTGAGTAATCTTACCTGATACTGATATTACAATAGCCAGTCTTAACGGTTTATGCGATCTGGCTCTTTATTTGTATTTATTTTATATATCAAAATATATTAAACATGCGTGTGGTAAGAGCATCTACAGCATATCGCATTGGCTAAAACACACAAGGAAACACGTTGTGAAAAATGTTATCACAGACATCGCAAAACACAGACATGGCAGATTCGGATGGGATTAGAATCACCAAGTACGTCTGTGGAACAAAACATTCTCTAACGACCCTCTGTGAAACTAGTCCCGTCCGAATAGGGCTTTACTTTTAGTCATTATTTAGGTAGCACACATAGTCTGAATGCCTTTGGCAGAATTCAAAAGAGCCGTTTTAATCTACATTAATCTAGATTAAAAAAAAGAAAAATCTATACCCACTCCTATATTCACACACTGCTCTGTATTTCTGATTTCTACCAACATGAGGTCAGTAGACTTGTCAGTCAATAAATAAGAAAACAAAGTAACCAGCGTTACTTTTTTGAAAAAGTAAGTTAGTTATATTACTCTAAAATTAAAAAGTAATGCGTTACTTTACTAGTTACTTGGAAAAAGTAATATTATTACGTAACACTGGTGATAACACAGCTCATTACAACTTTCAGCTTACATTTCATTATTCCTGATAGAAATCATAGACAAAAAGACAATTATCATAAATATTTATATTATATATAAATATGTTAAATATATATAAAAAGGTTATTTTTCTTACAAATAAACATAATTGTGTTTATATTTATAAATGCATAATAAATATACACATATATTATGTAAACAAAAACGTTTATTTTGGATGTGATTAATCATCATTAATGCACTAGAATAAATATATAAAGAATATAAAATAAAACAACTAGTAACCTAGTACAAACTAGTCAAATTATATAACCTAAAAATAAACTATTTAGACATAAAAAATTAGTAACAAATAGAAAGCGAAAACAAACAAAAACACAACAAAATAACTAAAACTAACAGTAATTTAAAAAAAATAAATAAATAAACAAATCTAACCCAAAATAATGTATATCATATATAAACACAATCATTTCCTTTCTTAAATATATACATGCATGTATACTTAATAAATATACACAGACATTATCTAAACAAAAACTTTTATGAATGCAGTCT
Organism: Enteromius treurensis; assembly: GCA_032275025.1. Lineage (NCBI taxonomy): Eukaryota > Metazoa > Chordata > Actinopteri > Cypriniformes > Cyprinidae > Enteromius > Enteromius treurensis. The sequence goes on along the minus strand of JAUCMU010000043.1, from coordinate 20,785,664 downwards.
AGAGAATACAATCTAGAGTAATCTAGCTGGAAGCTTTCCTAATGAAGCGCTTTGGGCTAAACAGGTTGTTGCCGATCCCGTAGACGTAGGGACTGACCGCACAGTAGAAGGTGGTGATGAAGAACTCCATCTCTGACCAAAGAGGGAAGGAGCTGGGGTCAAAGGCCAGTTGAAGCACCAGGTAGACCGTCCAGTTGACCTGAAACAGAGTCATGGCGGTCAGGATGGACAGTGTGCTGCGATGAAAGGACGATCTCCGGGGCCCCTGCTGACTCGTGTCTGGAGCCTGCTGAGCCCTGACTGTCTTCTGCTGGACTATCAAGATCCTGGCAATCATAGAGCTTGTTAGCGTGACGGTCAGCAGTGGGAGGAGGTTGCACACCAGAATAAAGGAGACCTTGTACACACGGTTCTGAGTCGGGCATCTGCTTAACGAGCACTGGAAGAAATCGACCGGGCAGCCCAGAGACGAGGAGTTCAGCTGACTCCAGTCCAGGTTAACGAGGAGCGTAGGCAAACTAAAGAGCAGAGCCACGGTGCCACAGAAGACCGTCAGCAGCACAGCTGAGCGCAAGCCATCCATGAAAACCGGGAGATTTACCCGTGTCTGGACGTCCCGCAGCTTCTGATAGCGGTAGATGCTGATGAGCACCGTAAAGAGGATGCTGGAGATCTCCCCGAGGATGGTGAGGAACTTCAGGCCCCGGCAGCTCCAGAAACTGATCCTGCGAGAAGAGCGCGACAGCAAGATGTCGTAGACGTCCACGATCACGATCTCCTCCAGGTTGGCCGAGGCCAGCGCCAGGAGGAAGACCTCGAAGGACTTGAGGCGAGGCGTCTGAAAGATCGAGACGATCAGGAGCGTGTTTCCCAGCACGCCGAGGATGGAGATGACCACCCTCAGAGCCAGGAGGATCAGGTCAGAGCCCTCCATCGATGCGCTCCGAAGCAGGTCTGGAGACGTTTCTGCTCCAGCGGACCCAGGTCTCTGTGATGTCACTGCTTAATTAAGGAGAAGCCAGAGAAGGGCGTAATTGATGCCTCGGAGCTTTGGTGTCCTTCATCTCGGGACGAGCAGGAGCTCAGGCTTGATTTCTCCATGGAGTTTGGCCTCACTCCATCACAGAGCTGATGATTGACAGTAAACATGGGCTTCCGAGCAGAGCTGCTTTCATTATTTTTAATTAAAAACATTTAGTTGCGTCACACTTTTGTGTGGCAGGTGGAATAATCTCATTAACAAAGCTCTCTCCCCCTCAATCATATGTAACAACATCTTTATATATATATATATATAAAATTATAGCCTACAGATCTGAAAATACTGACCTTTTTTGCTGCAAATACATGATTTAATTTCATAATGTTTATGAAACATGCAGATGGTTACTTAACACAACAAATAGCCTACTTTTTTATGATTTTGAACTTTAATACTTGTTATGTCCACTTTTGCAGCAATTACAGCTGCATATGTCTCAGGCATGTCAATATACGTGTCATAAACAGCACGCGTGTATTTGTAGGAATAGACAATACATTGTATGGCTCAAAATTATTAATTTTTCCTTCTTTAGCTAAAAATAATTAGGATATGAAGTAAAGCTTATATTTGATAGATCACAATAAGGCGAAAGCTATATGTCATGTTTTAATTCAATGCACAACTAAATGTGAGCACAGTGCTGGAAAGTATTCTAGGCAAGTATGAAAATGTAACCATATTTAAAAAGCATAAAATAACTCATGAACTCATTTCTCACTTCTGCGCATTTTCATAGTCTTGCAAATGTTGATTCAAAAGAGAACAGGTGTTTCTTAAAACATTCACGGTATTCTTTTCAGAATTCATTGATTATACAGTCTTTAGTGAAGTTTGACTAAACTTTGAACTATAAGTTCAAGTTCTAATCTGCATGTGTGTTAAACTGTAATTTATCTCTGCAATGTGCAGCTGAAGTTTCAGCATCATTACCCCAGTCTTTAGTGTCACACGGTCCTTCAGAAATTACACTAATATGCTGATTTGCTGCTGATCAAAAAAAAAAGGGGGTTGAATAAAAAATCTTAATTATACTGTCGACTAGCTGTGTTTATTCCATCTTAATCGTGATTATATCGTCATATACAACGATTCTCTGTCCACCCCAGCAAATATGTCTTTAAATAAGTGAAAAATTTTGATTCTCACTAAAATATTAATAGCTATGATAACTTGGTATTAGCACTGTCATCAAAATAAGACATTAAACCCAATGACAAATTGTGAAAGATGCTGTTTTAATGCATTATGATTTATATTTCTATCATCAGACTATCAGTAATCTGTTTTAGTCAAGATCATAAACTTGAGGTTTATTATTCATCCCTTTATTATTTAACGTTATCCAGTAGATGTACATTCACATTTAGCAGAATTCGTCGAATAAACCCTTTTCTTAAACGTTTTTTTGTTCATCAAATCAAGATAGATCACGCTTACTTTTGATCGCCGTTTTCCCTCCAAGAGATGAAGTCACTTCCGGGAGGAAGATGCTACGCTAGGGAATGGGACTTTTTTGGTCAGGTAAGTTAACCTTAATTTTTTTTTTTTCTTCTTTTTTCTTTTACAGAAGATTTATACTGTGTTTTAAACATTTCAAATAAAGAACACAAAGATGAAGCAACCAGTGGAAATTTTCAGGTTTTATCGCACAATCTAACGTTAGTGCAGCACCATGAAACATGGCAAAGATAATTCACGTGAACTACATAACTTTGTAATAAACAAAGAAAACGAAAGTGAGTTATATCATTAACTTCAGAAGACAGTTGGAACATAAGTAATGTACTGTAGGAACAACACTACTGTATTTAAACCGCCCAAGTTATTCCTGGTGAGTGCGATGAGAAAACGCTGAAATAAGGTACACCGCCTCAGTCACCGGAACGCCACGCCATTGGTCCGCGAGAAAAACAGCGCGAGCGGGGAGCGGTTGCTGTACGTGACGTCATGTGGCCACCGAGCGCGGCGGATCAGTTGGTTTGGGAGGCATTTCGGTTAGGAAGCACCGAATCCGCCGAGAAACGGTGCAGATGAGCGAGAATGACCTAGACTCAGAGCAGCACAGCTTTATCGAGGTGAGTGATAAAATAACTCGTGTTTGTGTCGCTTTACAGGCGTCTGTTTTTAGTCAAGCTGAGTTTGTGCTGCTCACAGAGTCTCCCGCGTCCATGAGCTGCTGGTACTAACTAGTACTAGTTAGCGACTAACCTATAGCTCCATATCACACGTGTTTGCATTGCATGACTTGAAATACGCGCTGCACGAAGATCATTTGTTTATCAGCAGCGTCTGTCTACAGCAGTTTATACCGTATTTCAGCATTTATTAGTGTGTAACATTACAAGCATGTATATTATGCTTTGGGAACAATACATAGTGGCATTTGTTTTAAAGAAAACAGTAACTTATATGCATGTGTAATTTTTGAGTCGCTTAAGATTTTTATCTTTTTTACCTAATGTCAAACAAATTTGCAACGATAACTGTTACACACAGGTTTTCCTCTGTATACTCCTCCCGTCTGTCATTGGTCAATCAAACAGAAGACCCCGCCCCTGACCTCGCGCTATTGGTGAAGTCAGATGTTGACATGTCTGCATCAGCTGTGTGTCATAGATTTATATAAATAAAATGTGTAGATGTGTATAAAATGTACTTGCGACTTTTTATATGACAATTTTTTTTATCCAATTTTGAGTTTGTCTCACAATTTGTTTCAGAATTTTCACATTACCTTTCACAGTTCTGCTGCTGCTGTTGGAACAATTATTCGTGTTATTTTCCATTTTCCCCCCTCAGAATTCTGACTGGCAAATAAAAATTGTTTTTTTTATCAAGTGTGTTTTTCAGTAAAAACAAAATGAATGAATGAATCGCCTGCGAAACTGAATGGAACATTGCGTAGCTTGTCAGTGATCTACAGCTCTGTGCATTAACTGCTGCTCCATTTGAAAACAGCTGATGGAGATTTATCTCTCATCAAAGAACCAACTTCACTGGCGAGATGCGCATAAATACACCATGGAATATATTGCACAGCCGTAGTCTCAGGCCTAGTCTCTTTTTCTTCCATATCCTGTCACCCCCTCAATTATATGTTCTGTTTTTTATTTCCAGCTGTAATAGGGCTGCATTATTAATCATATTTTTATCATAATAAAGATATTTATGACCCATGATCAGTTAATAAATATGGTCGCGATTTTACAGTATAAAGACAAAGCTGTTTTTTATGGGCGGAGGTTACGGATTGGACTGCATCACTATGAGGTTACTGCATCTAGATTGCAAGCGCCTTCGAAGCAGTAAAAGTCAATAGCAGCAATAACAGTCAGTCAGAATAAACATATGATGGTGGAGCAACGTAAGGAAGGTGCAAAAGTGTGATCGTTAGTTCCTAAAAAAAGGTTCTACTCCGTGATCTTGAACTATTTCGGTTTCGAGGATTGTGATGTTGATCAGGTACGAGTCTTGTGCAAACTTTGCTCCTGTTCCGTCAAAACGTCCCACAACACAACAAACCTCATCAACCACCGGTTTGTTTAGTTTTCTTTATTTGTGGCTGTATGAATAAAATGAACAAAAGTTAGGAATAATCGTCATTATTAATCGTGATCAAAATTTTGAGTAAAATAATCGTGGTAATCATTTTTTCTCTTATCGTGCAGCCCTATGCTGTGATGAGTGTGTTGTGATCTGGTCATTATCGGTTGGTTTGTTTTGTTCTTCCAGCGCTCTCGGATGCAGAGCTTGTGTGTCAGATGTGGACTGGCCTGTAGAAGAGTTGAGGTGTGCAACAATGGACCGCGCAGCAAATGAAATGCTGGGAAGCACTGATGGCAGCGGTGTGTCGGTCATGCTGGAGAACGAGTCAGTCTGGAGCCGTTTCCACAGCCTGGGCACCGAGATGATCCTGACGGAGCGGGGCAGACGCATGTTCCCATGCTGCCGCTTCCGTCTGACTGGTCTGCAGTCTAGCCTCAGCTACCTCCTGATCCTGGACATCGCTCCTGTGGATGACTGCCAGCACCGCTGGACCGGGGAGGCCTGGGAGCCAGATGCCACCAGAGACGCTCTCCTACAGAGTCCAGGGAGTTTCAGGGAACAAGATCTTACTGGCTCCAAGATAGATCATGAGAAAATTCCCCATGGTTAGTGTCACTGCTTTACAGTTTATTTATCATTTAAACCAGGGTTCTCGTACTCAAATCCTTAATTAGCTACACACATGTTTATTCCATTTGTGTGAATTGGAACAAAACACAAATTAGCCCAAAGCTAATTTGACATAATGTCACACAAAACTCTAAAAATGGGTTGGACAAAATGATTGGCACCCTTTCAAAATTGTGGATAAATAAGATTGTTTCCAGCATGTCAACTGGGGCAAGTAACAGGTGTGGGCAATATAAAAATTACACCTGAAAGCAGATAAAAAGGAGGTAAGTTCATTGTGTGTGCCACACTAAGTATGGACAACAGAAAGTGGAGAAGAGAACTGTCTGAGGACTTGAGAACCGAAATTGTGGAAAAATATCAACAATCTCAAGATTACAAGTCCATATCCAGAGATCTAGATTTGCCTTTGTTCACAGTGCACGACATTATCAAGACGTTTGCAACCCATCTGGGCGTGGATGGAAGAGAAAAATTGATGAAAGGTTGCAACGCAGGATAGTTCGGATGGTGGATAAGCAGCCCCAAAGAAATTTAAGCTGTCCTGCAGGCTCAGGGAGCATCAGTGTCGGTGCAAACTATCTGTCAACATTTAAATGAAATGAAACGCTATGGCAGGAGGACCCCACTGCTGACACGGAGACATAAAAAAGCAAGACTACAGTTTGCCAAAATCCTTCTGGTAAAACGTCTTGTGGACAGATGAGACCAAGATAAGATGTGCTGTTGGGAAAGCCCATCATTCTACTGTTTACCGAAAACGGAATGGAACATACATCATACTTTAAAAAGCAACCAGAAATGGATGGCAACAAAGCGCTGGAGAGTTCTGAAGTGGCCAGCGATGAGTCCAGATCTAAATCCCATTGAACACCTGTGGAGAGATCTTAAAATCCCCTCCAATATGAGAGACCTGGAGCAGGTCCATAATTCCGGCTGAGAGGTGTAAGAAGCTCATTGATGGTTATAGGACACGACTGATTTCACTTATTTTTTCCATAGAGTGTGCAACCAAACATTAAGTTAAGGGTGCCAATAATTTTGTCCAGCCCGTTTTTGGAGTTTAGTGTGACATTATGTCAAATTAGCTTTTTTTCCCTCCTTTTTTGTTTTGTTCCAATACACACAAAGGGAATAAACATGTGTATAGCAAAACATGTGTTCATGCAATACTTTTCTGTGAGAAATACTTGATTTTCTGGAAGCATTTCAGGGGTGCCAACAATTTTGGACATTCTTTTCACCATTGAATACATTTAATACATTTTTAAAATATACCTATAACTATACCACCAAAGCACAATTTAACTTAAAATTAGGAAAACAAGTTAGGAAAACAATGTTTGGCCATTTGACACCCCCTTCTTTAATAAGGTGTGCATTGGTACACTTTCAGTTGCCAAACATTTGGTGCGTCCCTACCATTTACCGTCTTAATGCATTGCTCCTCAAAAACATAACACCATGTCTGCATTTGTGATGGGAGAAACAATAAGCACTCCCCTTCGCTTCTCGGAACTCGCACTTAAAATGTAGCAGGTTCTTTAAATAAGAAAATCTATTACTAACTAGGAATAGTTCATGATAGTGCTAACTAGTACTATTAACTATGCCTTAATATACTCGTAATTACTGCTTATTAATACAAACACTGTGTCTACACCGAACGCAAGAGTTGATGCTCCGTGCCACTCTAGCTAAAGTCTGTCCACAGTGGATGCGACAAAGTGACCATTGAAATATATATTAAGTACATTTCCTACCATAAATATATCAAAACCTCATTTTCGATTAGTTATATACATTGCTAAGAACTTAATTGGACGACCATAAAGGTGGTTTTCTCAATATTTAGATTATTTATTCAAATCTCAGTTCATAAAAATAGACCCTTACAACATTTTCAAATGCTAATACTGATAACCATGATCATTTCAGCTTTCTGTAATCGGGATGAGAATTTTGTTATACTCTCTAGTGTGTGTTCACCCGGACTCTCCGGCTCCGGGTCAGCACTGGATGGACCGGCCCGTGTCCTTCTACAAACTGAAGCTGTCTCACCGCTCCGAGGACGGAGACTCGGCTCTGGTTCTGCGTCCCATGCACCGCTATCAGCCTCGGCTCTGTGTGGTTCCCGTCAGCACTGGCCCTAAACCGGATGTTCACGTCTTCACCTTCCCTAAAACGGTCTTCTATGCGGTGACCAGCTACCAGAACCCGCTGATGACCCAGCTCAAGATCGACTGCAACCCCTTCATGCTGGCGTTCAGAGAGGACGGGCCGAGCGCTCGGCTCATTCAGAACAAACTCAAGCTTGCTTTGACTGCTGATGACCGCCAGAAACACTGCAGGTACCTGCTGGACTGTGCTGACTCATGTTTGTATCTTTAGAGAATATTGCGCAGTAAGACCAGCAATATCGCGTTCAGTTTCTCGGGGGATTCGTTTGCGATACCGATATTGTCAGTGAGCTATGGCTCTGTGTATCAACTGCCGCTCCATGTGTAAACAGGTGATGGAGATTTACTTACGAGATGCGCATCAGTATATTGATGAAAATATCGCCCAGTCCAATAATGAATCATATACTACCTAAACAAAAATGTATGGAAATTATAACAAAAATTTATTTTGGTGGCCTATTTCTAATTCATTGTAGTTTTTCTTCCCCCTTAATGTTTTCTTTGTTTTTTTTAGATTTTCTCAATGTAAAAAACCTCATGACTGATTGATTATTGGTTTATCTGTAGCTGGAAACACTCACATCATGGATCTGAGTGCAGTGAAGAGGGAAGGAAGCTCGTCGGAGATAAATCGGCTGATTCCTCGTTAGCCGCCGGCTCTGCTGACGGCATGTCTCAGTCCTCTGGGGTCAGGCGCGGAGTCAAGCGCGTGTACCGCCGGGGTTGGAGGAGTGGCGCTAAGAAGGCCAAGGCTAAGTGGTGGACTAATGTGAAGCACAGGTCAGCAGCGGTCAGCAGCATCTCGGACACAGTGTCCATGCAGCCTGACCTGGAGCAGGTGGACGGCCTGCTGTTCGTGTCCTTCACTGCCAAGGTACGGAAGATTCTGTGTTCTCTCGGGGTGTGATGCTACAGTCAAAATACGGCTGAATCCATCGAAGGTGCACACTTTCATTATATATAAATGCAGGTTACGGCAAGGCTTTGAACAAAAGCCACATTTGAAATTCTTTTTACGGTTCTTTTTTACTAACCCTTCAACTTGGCAGATTTTATGCCATCAGCTCGTTTCATGTCAGAGCATGTTAAATATTGTTATTAGATGTAGCACCATACGAAAAGCCACGTTTTGAGCAAGTATAATGCTCTTGTTTTATTCATAGTGAGATGGCGGTGATAGGAAATAGGTTATATATAACTAGTTTCTCAAGGGCATAAAAAAGTTTCTTGTGTGCAGATGACTGTACTATATGCCAAATATAAAGCTGAAAATAATGTTCTGTGAACCATTTATGTTAAAAATGATCTGAAATATATAATTCACACTTCATTTTTTCTTTTCTTTTTTTAAATAACAAAATCAACTTCCGAGTCTAAAACGATGAGTTATTAAATGAATTAAGGGTGAAGAGTTGGCAATAGATTGTCAAAATATCATCTGATTAAATAATGAATCGGACACAGAATGAACAGAGCAGGTTTATTATCTTTGCTGAAGGCTGATGGTCTTTATCGGCTGGTTTGTGTCTCAGGAGGCGCTGGACGTTCATGTCGGGAACATGAGGGGATCAGCTTCATCAGAAGCTGAGAGCCCAGCACCTAAAGCAGGTCTGTAAGAGAGCATCTGATTCTGAGCCTCCTTCGCTTTGACGAGAGACTCACATGTGTGTGTGTGTGTGTGTGTGTGCAGGCTGGCTCTCTGAGCAGGAGATGGTCTTACTGCAGCAGCTCCAACAGATGAAGAATCGACAGATCGTTCATCCAGCGCTTCAGCAAGGTGAACTTTGACCTCACATCAAACACCATATATATCATCTGCTATAAGATCGAAAGTGTTGTTTTAAAGGGATCATATGATGCAGTTTCAAAGTTTTACTTTCTCTTTGTAACACTCATGCTGTTATGCTGTTAAGATCCCTAAAGTTAGAGATATTCTTTTATAAAAAAGTATGACTTTCCCACGCCCCATAAAACGACTCGTTTCTCTACGTCACAGAGTGGGTTTATTTTCCAAATGAAAGAAAGGAGGAGAGCTATTACTCTAGCTGTAGTGTTGCTGTGGGCGCCATGTTCTGGAGAAGCAGTGTTTGATTGTGAAAGTGAAACTACTTTGTACTTTTAAAAGAGTATGAAACTATAAATCAGTGGTTAAGTTGTGTCTACAACACTGTTCCACAACCGTTCAATCCAAATATCAGATGGTGTTCAGCACATTTACGGAGGACTGACTCCTGAATCTGACAGAGCAGCTTATGCTTTTGTCAGCATCACTGAATTTCTGTGTGAAACATGAAGATCTGAGCTTGTGCTGGTCAGCTCCATGTAACACGTTAAACTGCCGCCCTCTGTATTGTCTGCTTTGTTCATCTCTGTTTCTCTACAGTTGGGCTGAAACTGAATCTTCTGGATCCGGCGGCACCTATAGACCTGCATTATCTGGGTGTATCTTTACCCCCGCCTTCGTCCGTCCTCTCATCATCCTCTCGTAAGATAAACAGTGCATTAGTGGATTTGTGCTGCTTTTATTTTGCTACTGAAGCACTTATATTAGAGTGATGGAGGATGGCATGAATCATCACAGACATTAATGAGAAACACAAAAAAAGCCCTCAAAAGTAAAAGATCTGTGTGTGTTAAATAGGGTCCTGTTAAATCTGTTTTATAATTTTATAAACGTTCTGTTTCTTCCATTTTCAATCTTCTGGATTCTGTTTTAATTGTAAAATTTTGATAATCAAAAACCAAGCTACATTACTTGAAGTAATGAAATCTGCGCAATTTAACAAATAACTTTAAGATGTTTTATTTCTTGCTATTATTATTATTTTTTATTTATTTACAAAAACATTTTTGGGCCCTATAAAAACTTTTTTACTTTTCCCAAATTTATTTGTACTTTTTCCCAAATGATGCGTCTTCTGTTTTATCTTTTCTGGATTCCATTTTAATTTAATTTATTTATTCAATTTAATAATCTAACAACATTTCTAATCAATCAACTACATAAAACAAACAATTTATTAACATTTTTGTTAATATGTAATGTTTAATTTTTTAGAAGTTGTGTTAATGATTTTATGCACATTTATTTAATAAAAGACTGGTACATGAAGGCATAAAACAAGACAATTTAATTAAATTTTTAAATAATTAATCTTTTTTTATTTCAGTACTTGAGTACAAATTTTAAAAAGGGAAAAAATAGTGTGATTATTAGAAACAGTGTCCGTTCTTTCAGAACCACAGTAATCAATATGAGAGATTTTTTGATATAAAAAAACATGCTATTAAGATTATATTGGAGTTTTGTGTTTAATAAGTAATGATTTATTCTTTCTTCTTTTTGTTTGTGTTCAGACAGCGCTTTGCTTTCGCGCTCTGAGAAGACGAGTGATCTGACCAGGATCAAGGGCTGGATAGAGAAGTTTAATTCAAAGAGCTCAGCTGACAGTAAGCACATAACAATAACCACTATAAATTGATGTGTAATCGATCCATGGATTGATTCTGAGATCTTCTGACTGCATCTTTGAAATGGATTCTGAACTTGTTTTTTAACAGCAGATTGCGCTCTACTCTAGTTTTTAATCACACACTCAGAAGCTGATAAGGAAGACTCTGTCATTTCACCTTGGCTCAGAGCGCTTTTGTGACTCAGATTTATGGAAACACGTTTGTGATTTGCTTCAACCGTTTCCAGTCTTGTAAATGCTCATTACACACACTTCAGCCTAAAATAATCAAAGTACATCTGTTTCTGAAGCATGCAGCGCCATCTTCTGTTAGAATCGCCAAGCATTCAACTGTGTGTTCTTGTGTTTGTCTTTCTCTCAGGCTCTGGTCACTCGGCCTTCTCCTCGGAGCTGCTAGACGAGTATTTGGAGGCCGAAGGTCAGCAGATCAGCGAACGAGCCGCCGTGTTTTCCTCCAGCGCTGCGTCTCCGGTGCTTTATCAGTTGCCAGTTAAGAGCAGCAGCTACGTGAGGACCCTAGATAGTGTGCTTCAGACAAAGCAAGACAAGTGCACTAAAGTGCGGCGGCGTGTGAGAACAGCTCCAGCGGCCACAGCTCGCTCATTCTCTGCCAGGCTCCGCTGGAAGCACAGCGTCTCTGCAGATGTCCCTCAGCAGCGTCCGGCACCATCCAAACGCAGGGGCAGGTACCGGCGGAGGAGACGGACGTTGAGGTTCAACAGAGACGCCGTGGATGGAGCACAGTCCTTCTCATCCACTCTGAAGTGCTCGGAGCTGCTGGAGCATCAGGAGCAGGCCATCTCTTTTGGACAGAGCCCCACTCACATCAGCGCAGAGAGAGCCGACTACGCCTTGAGCTCACTGCTGACCACGGTAGAGGTGAGTCGGCTCTCACACCGCACCATCACTGACACACTAATAAAGCAGGAAGTCCTGTGAAGCTGTGGTTTACGGTGGATTTAGAACTTTTAGGATTTATCTGTTATTAATTCACCGTAACCCACAGCTTTCACCATTATTGCTTAAAAAAACGGCTATTCTATATATGTAGTAAGGTTTCACAAAATAAAACAGAGCAAATGAGGTGTAATGATGTGAATTAAACGCCAATCAATGTTGTAACATTAGTGGTCGCAGAGCAAAATACAGACATAAACAAAGTATGAATCAGTGTTTCAAACTGACTTGCACCTTATTTGTGGTGGCGAAAGTGCAAATTCAGGCCATGTTCCCGCAGCAGCAGAATACGGTTGTCAATCCTGTATTTGAGTCCTTAATGCGGTTACGTTCACACACAGTTCGGATATTTACGGGTGTGACAACCGCATTCTTAGAACACACGAGCTGTGTGAATGGAACTGGACTGGACGACTAGTTGTCTGTCACGTCGTACACTGTGAGAGAGATGCTCTGTTGCACAAACACGTGTCTACTGTGGGTTTTGTGTTTTCATGTGTGTTTTCAGTACCTTACAGTGATGCAGAAATAAGCTGCATGTCATCTTAAAGTTTTATCCGGGTCAGTTTTCCACCGGAGCCGCTCGCCCCGTCCGTTTTGTGTTCTGCGCACGATTCAAATGCTCCGCTCTCCACCCAAATTTAAAAGCTGCTGTAGTTAATGAAGGTTTGAAGAAAGAATTGCAGCTAAATTAAACTATTGTTGTGTCAGAAAGTGAGAATTCTTTCAGTTTTACAAACGTCACCATCTTTGATATTACTTTGTTCACTGTCTCTATGGTTACTGCAGAGCCATTGAAAATCAGAGTTACGACACTCCCATAGGCTTCCATAGGAATGGAGGAATGCGGAAGTAACTGCTGTAATTTCCTCAACTTTCTGAGTGAGTGAAGCACTGAATGGACTTCAATGCTAGAACTATCGGCCGCTCCATGACACGCTTGACCTTCAGTTCCTATGGAAGCCTATAAGAGGTCATTATAGATCAGTGGTCGCTACTGGCTTAGATCAGCTTTGAACGTGGCTCAACCAATCAGAAGCAGGGACTGGAACTATCTGGTTTTTTTTTTTCATCATTTGAGTGTTTTACTTAAATGTTATCAATGTTTGAGTTATATTTGAATTAAAGACACAATTTCAGCTGAGGGGGGAAGTAAAGCTTCTGTGCTACTGTTAGAAAGTTTGCAACATTGCTGAGTGAGGAAACAAGAGTGATGTGTTTTCCCCACTGGATTATCAAAATTTACGATTTAACATGTTTAAATGTTGTTCGGTTTTCTCATACTGGGATAAAAACCCTCATTAAGAGCGAGTGTTATGATGGTGTCCTGTGGGTGACGTCCAGTGCTGTGCTGTGTCCAGAGAGCGGTGAAGACACGGCCGGTCAGGACAGGACAGTGTGTAAAAGACTTCTGCCGGCTGGGCTGTGTCTGTGACAGTCTGAAGAGAGAAGCTAGAGGATCGATTCACTGCAGACGTGTTCAGTGCATGTTCAGCTGCAGCTGCTTCAAACACAAGATCATCCTCATCCGCTCCGAGCTCAGCTCCAGATGCATGCAAGCCTACCGTAAGACAAGATGTCTTATTTTTAGATTTTGAATTTTAATTGTTGTTTTGAATCTTTAGAGCTTTTAGTTTTCCGTACAGCAAGTTAAACTAAACATAAAAAGATAAATGTCAGTAAATGCATTTTTTTGATTTATACATCATCTGAACTAAAAATCTTTCTGTTGATGTATGGTTTGTAAGGATAGAAAAATATTTGACTGAGATGAAAAAAAAAAAAATCTAAATCTTGAGAAATCTCCTTTTAAAGTAGTCCAAATAAAGCTCTTAGCAATGCATATTACTAATCAAAAATAATATTTTGATATATTTAAGGTAGGAAATCTTTATGGAACATGATCCTTTCTTAATAGTCTAATGATTTTTGTCATAAAAGAGAAATGTGTCATTTTAACCCATACATTGTGTTGTGGTGTCAAAAGTCAGTGTTTTAGCGAACTGGTTTCTCAGACAGCTGTGAGTGGAGGGATCTGGTCTATAGGTTGAGTTGATGTTGTGTCTCTCTCAGCCGTGGCTGGGCCTGGATCAGACAACAGACCGGAGCCAGCGGTCAGGGTCAGCAGTCTGTGGCAGAGGAAAGCTGGAGAGATAGACCCCGAGCCGCTCTTCACTCCCAGAGCCGCTATAGCCCAGCTACCGAGACGAGGGCCCCGCTATCATACCCCTGGGCCCCGGCCTCGGCCCCAGGTCAGACGCTGTTTATCAAGGGTTTATTATCTGTCCCATTCGAGCCACCAGTTCTGTTTGTACAAACACTTATATTATGAGATGATATGGTGACATCTACAGCTGAGTATAATGCAATATATAAAAAAAAAAACAACGAATTGGGAAAAGTCGAATTATGTCCATTTAAAGTTAAATTATTCTGTCTAATGCCCTTTGAGAGTTCATAATGAAGAGTTCAACCCATTCTCACAACTAAAAAAACTTTGTAATATTGTTACGTCCCTAACGTCCTGCTATACTGTGTGTGTCCTATAGTGTTTTGTGTGGCCTGTTTCAGGTGCCGGAGGTGGAAAAGGACCCGGTGTACTTGTACCTGGAGACTATGATGACGTGTGCTCGTGTGAGAGAATATAACAGCAACCCTCCACTGCAGGTGCACCTACTTCCTGCTAAGAGAAGTGCTTCAGCACCTGAGACGACGGTACTAACACACACATGCATGCATACACACAATGAGAGTGTTTCTGTTGATCTTCATCTCTTCTTCTCTCTGTGGACTGAAGGTCAGTGGTGTGTCTCAGCTGGGTCTTGCTGCATCTCAGAGTCCAGGTCAGTATTAAAAACACTTTCGTACTTAGACATGTATGAATAAACTTTTGCTTTTATAGTGCTCTATACACTGTATAAAGTGTACTGTCCAACAGAAATAAACAGGAAAATAACAGAATAAATCAAGAAAAGTGACGCTCTCGAAGGCTGTTAAATTTGAACAGAAAATACAGGTGTGTGTGTGTGTGTGTGTGTGTAAAATCGTAATGGCTGTTTTAGCATTTTTTTTAGCATTAAACCATCTTAAACACCCCTACAGAGTGCATGCTTACATTACATGAGACTGTCTAGACTAATGACTTTCACTGCGTGATTTAGTCTAATAAAATACACGAGTAAGTATGGTGACACAAAATGAAACGTGGCAATCTTTTTTAAGCGGATAAAAAAAGATAACCATAATGTATGGAACCGTCTTTGAGTAGGGAAAACGTAGAAGCATTTGGTGGTTTCTAAATTCATCCCTGTTTGGATCCCAAGGAATGAATGGAGCTAAGCTGAACGCTAGCATAGTGGTGGAAGAACTGCCAGAAT
The DNA here is from genome assembly GCA_032275025.1 of Enteromius treurensis. Taxonomy (NCBI): domain Eukaryota; kingdom Metazoa; phylum Chordata; class Actinopteri; order Cypriniformes; family Cyprinidae; genus Enteromius; species Enteromius treurensis. The sequence continues at coordinate 20,770,453 of JAUCMU010000043.1, read as the reverse complement.
TTCGATTTTTTTTTTGCACCCTCAGATTCCAGACTTTCAAATAGTTGAATCTCAGCCAAATATTTTCCCATCCTACACTAATTGAAAGATTATTTATTCATAAAGCTCTGTTTATGTGACTGACCCTCACAGTGTTTTTGTGCTCCAGGTCATGTTTTTGTTTTGTATTTGCAGGCGAGACCTGTAAAGCGGGAGAGCCAGAGCCCACTAAAGTTCTGGAGATCATCTCCGGATGTAACTGGGAGACCCATCGCTCTTTGGTGCTTAAAGAGCTTTTCCGTTGCGTCAGCATGAATGACCTCGCATCGCTCTTCTACATCGACATCTACAAAGTGGAGCTGCTCTCCAAAGACTTAAGAAAAGACGAGCGCGGCTCCACGCTGACCTATAAGGTGTGTGTGTCTCTTGGCCAAACGCCGGACAAGACCCAAAAGCCGAGGCAGAGCCGAAAGAAACCAGAAAGGAGCTCTTCCTCTCAGAAAGTCAACAAGCTACATGATAAAGAGAAACCGCACGTCTCACAGACAAACGCATTTGATGAGAAACAGCAGAAGCACTTTCCTCTTCTGTCTAGGGTCGTTCCTGCTGGACTTCTGAGGGCTAACAAGAAGACGCTAGTGCCTTCTGCACCGATAAAGGTTAGGTCTTGCTCAGCTTGGAGGACCAAACTAGTCTCTGAACAGTGTTTGATCTGAACCTCTCTTGATCTTAGGTGAATGGGAAGACATACACTCAGGCTAAACTGATCCTGGGCCGGATGGGAGCACTGCATCCAGCCAATCGCCTGGCAGCGTACGTCACCGGCAGAATCAAACCACTGCATCAAAACACGAGCCGAGCGCTTTCCAAAACACTCCAGAGCAGGGCGTTAAAAGAGATGAGGAGTTCGAACTCAAAACACACGGGTACGAGACACTGAACCCTGATGCATGTATCGTGATTAAAATTTGTTATCTGAAATTTTTTTTTATTAAAAATGATTACACATTGAATAAAAAAAGTTGCTTCAGAAAGAAATATTTAGATTCAGCATTGCGTGATCTATGGGTATTGACGATTTGCTGTAGAGTGTCAAGCTCCTGAGAAACTCTGTGCATGTTAAGATTGAGGCTTGTCACGATATCAGATCAAATAGAAATCTTTTATTATTATTAATGACCAAATGAATGTGTGGAATGTAAACTGATATTTCCTTCTACATACAGCAAAAGAGAAATGACTGACTGCTGCTGAAAATACTAATCATTTCATCAACGCTTTATATCATATCTGGAAACTACTTGTTCTTTGTCTTGTTTAGTAAGCCAAGAAAACCAGAGAAAAGAAGCATTCAAAATGCCTTTTACCAGGGCTCCTAAAGGGATCAGGTGTACTCCGGCTCTCCGCGTTCCTAATCGTGCAGCTTTGAGCACTGGGCATGGCGCAAGCACTGTAGCTCCACCCCTCTCCAGTGCGGAGACGGTTCTGCCAGCCTCGGCTCTTCCTCCGGGGCAGCAGGTGGTTCTGCAGCCGGTCGCAGGGATGACCGGGGTCAACTTGTGTCAGTTTAATGGTCAGATGATCCAGCTGGTGCCCATCACACCAGGGTTACCTGTGCAGATGCAGACCGGCGCCGATGGCTCAGGTCAGTGACAGTGCTGCTGTATTCTCAAGAATGTTTTTATTTTTTATTTGAGCTTCCAGATCTGTGCTGTAAGTTCTTAAATTTGCCACACTAATAGAGGAGTCTCGACAATCATAATAGCAAGTTTGGATTCTGTAACTCAAACTCTCTAGCGCCACTACTTGTCCAAAATTGAATGGCAGAATTTTTTATTTTGCGGTGAACTAATGCTTTTTTCACACACAAAAAATGGAAATAAAGTTGATTAGTTGAGCCGTTCTTTAATGACGCATGAACAAATTTAATGAAGAGCATGCAAAAATGGATGTGAGGCTATATTTTCTTAACAGTTTGGCGTATTGAGAGCAAATTTGTGCTGCGTCCGAAATCGCATACTGTTTAAGTAGGTACTACATTTAAAACCGAACGTACTACCCGACCGTTAAAACAGTACGTTCTATATAGTATGAATGGGGGTAGTATGAATTGAACTCGGACGTATTACATTCGCCATATTGATGCTGTCACGTGTCACGCGTCGTCACAACGGCACCCAATTTAAACTTTCAATAAGTCATCCCTTTATTTAGATTGTGTTAAACAAGTGTAATTTAATCACAATAAACAATGTTTTCTTCCTGAGGTGCTTGCACTTAAAATGAGCCGCGTCTCCACTTTCCGCCATTTTTTTTCATGGGATAGGAAAGTGTTCATGGTATGCTTACTATAGAATTCAGCCGGAAGCAGTAGGTCATCCGGGTACTTCTCGCCTACTGAATTTCGGATACTATGAATTCCGACATACTACTTGCCTCGCATACTGTTTTTCACGTACTACTGTATATAGTAGGGAAGTAAACGATTTCGGACGCAGCGATTGTGTACTTTTTATTTAAATCTTCTTTTTTCCTGTAGATTTGTTAAGAAATGCATTTTAACACTGAAAATATGGAGCGTCAGAATATTTCACATAATATTCTATGCATGGACTGGATTCACATATTATTAGGCAGGAATCAAAACTTCAAAGTTATTTTACAAAGTTTCAAGTGGTATCATCTAATAAACTTAATCCAAGTAACCTTTTTTAAACTCAAGAAACCAAATTGAAAGGATGTAAAGCTTTTTCACATTTTGCCCCCAAACTCTGGAATAGCCTTCCTGATAATATTTGTGGTTCAGACACACTCTTTCTCCTTTAAACCTAGACTAAAGACACATCTCTTTAGGCAAGCCTTAACATAAAGCATCTCATAACATTTGTACTACAGTTATATCCTGATTAAATGCACATTATTATTATTATTATTATTATTACAAGAGCTTGGGTTGAACAAACAGTTTTTGCTTGTGGATGGAACAGCAGCAATGCTAATTATGTCTCTCTTTGTTTTTCTGTTTCTGCCACGGAATTAACATCCTGCGGTAACTAGGCATTTTACAAGCTTCAGGCTGGATCCAACACTTAAATTATCTGAGATGACTGAACACCTGAGAAGAGATGATGTCAACCCCTCAGAGGATGCCAACCTTCAGACATCATACACAATTACAACATTTTGCCACAAGTTAAATATATTACGTTTCTACAATACATAAACATATTGTAAATTTCCTGTAAAGTTGCTTTGCAATGATTTGTATTATAAAAAGCACCACAAAAATTTTTAAATACCCCTTTTTAGTGTATGTTTTAGTCACTTTAGGATTTTTACTGTGTTTTTTCCTGCACCACTCAAATCAGCGCAGACCTAAACATAAGCTCACACTCATGTCCAGCTCTATTCTATATATAACATTCAATACACACCATTCAATCTAAACGCGAACTATACAATCAAGTTCTGCCTCACTAAATATCCTGATTCACTGGAATACACACCAATGATGCAAGTAATTTTTTGTGAATTTGTCGATTTATGTTCAGTACATCACCTTGTGTTTCTCTTAGTCTCAGACTCTCCGCTGAAATAATTCTACAGCCAAAACACATTATTGTTCTCACTGCTGGCGGAAAACTGACAAGAACCTTTACTTGTAATTAGCCATGAGCTATATTATCTTCTCAAGCATAACAGTGCAGAGAAGCTGAAAAGGGGCACTCCTAGATAAGACACGGGCACAGACGCCCTCCCTGTTTGATTTAAGCACTATTTAGCAAATACTTCATTCCCTAATAGTGTAATATAACATAAAGCGGTTCCAGCAAAAAGCTCCAGTTTTCTCACAACCATCGACCGCCTATAGGCTTGTGTGACATCTTTAGTAGGTCAGAATACATCAGAGTTAGAGACTCACAAAATATATGTGTGTGTGTAAGTAAGGAGAGAAAGAGAGAGAGAGGTTAATTAGCTCAGCTGAACAGTTTTCCAGTGTGGTTTCCACCTAGATCTACTCTCATGCCAGCAGCATGAGCATTCACATGTGAGTGCAAGAGTGTGTGCACGTGTGTTTCATGTGAATGCCTGAACCGAACAACCCCTCTATCTTACTCTTTCTGTCACAATTCTGGTGCTTTGATTGGAAGGCTTTCATCTCAGTGTTAAAGCAAATGAGACAGGGCAGTAATGAAGCTGAATTTCCCCGATCCATTACACTCACTCACACACAGACACAAGTGCTGGAAGAACATAGTCTAGTTTGCGCAGGCTGCCAGGATGAAATAAGAGCAACGGAAAAGGAAGCATAACTGAGACCTTCCTTGAGTAATTAGCTCTCCACGCTGAGACGTCGCAGGCTCTTGGGCCAAAGCAGACAATGTACGTCACTTAAAGAATCAAAGAACTAAATATGGCAGCTTCGCTCTTGGTCTCCTCTGACTTCACACTGTATTGGCACAGTTTGTTATCTCTGTGCTCCAGCGAGATCTCATTTCTTCCCCAGTGCAGCAAGCTGCTCTCCACTATTCTCATCCATATGCCTCTTCAATGGATTTTCAACCATCAATAACCACTTTTGAGTATAAAGAGACTGTTGTTGCAGTTAGGTTAAAAAGGCATTTTGAAAAGCATAAAAGTGGCACTTTTATACTGTCATTTTTCCTACATTGTCAAGACATCTTTTTCAGCGTAATGTAGGTCAGGGATTCCCAAATGTTTTTTTGGTAGCCGAATTTACTTGATGTGCCCCTTGAGAAATTAAATATTTTACTTTAACTACACATTTGCATGTACAAAACAGAGATATTATCCCCAAATAAAACCATTGGAAACATTTTTGTTAATTAAAAAAAAAGCTTAGGCTATATATATATATTATATATATATATAATTAAAATGCTAATAAAATAATAAAAATGTTGCCTTGCCAACCAACAGAAGTAAGTGAGGAAATCAGATGTAGTACCTGGAAATAATGAAAACCTTAAACTTTACTACTACTGCTACTAATAATAATAATAAAAACTATTAAAAATGACAAAAACGCATACAATTTTTTAAAACAAATGAAAAAATGAAAGTTATACATCATATGAATTAAAAATAAACTTTCTGTTGATATATGGTTTGTTAGGAAAGGGCAATATTTGTTTGAGATATAACAATTTGAAAATCTGTAAGGTGCCAAAAATATAAATATTAATACATACAGCATACATACAGTACTAATCAAAAATTATGTTTTGATATATTTACAGTAGAAAATTTACTAAATATTTTCATGGAACATGAGGGGTGGCACAATACTGCACCATATGGTTCATGGGGCAAATATTATATTCTATTTTAAACCATTTTTAAATTGTTTTTGTTATAAAATAAATAAAACCTAATATGTATACAACATTTTAAAATGTAAAATGTATATAGTTTTTATGCCGGTGTGCAATGTGATGCGTTACCACGGGAACATTCCAGCTGAAGATAGTGAGGAAATTATAACTCTAAGGGGATAAGGGATGATCACTTCTATTTGAACTGTCCCGTGAACTGTACTGTACCCCCTGTTTGTGTGTGTCTATTTATTTTTATTGTATTTTGTGCTACTGGCAAACATCATCTAAATGGAGGTTCATTGATTAAACTTTCACATATTTTATACCTCTGTGTTATGTTAGTATGCTATGCTGTCTGTGCAACCTGCTGCTATTCATCCCAAACCTAATTAGACCAAGAAACATCCTGTACATACAACACATCACCATGAAGATTTGATACTAGCAACAGGACATACATTTTGTATACACTTCCGCTGAGCAAAATATCAGACGGAAAAGATGTTCTAAAGCAAATGTGAGGGGTTAGCAAAGCACTAACACCAAGGTCCTGGGTTTGATTTTCTATGAAAAGCATGAATTACAACTCGAATGCTATGAAAGTCAGTTACAATAAAGCATCTGCCAAATGCATAAAAGCAAAGAGAAAATAACGTAAACCTGCCAAGGTGCTTTGGTGGGGTTACAATGTACATCACCTGAAGCCTATTGTGAAATCAATCCTGATGATTTTGACACACAAATGCAAGGAAACTCAGAGCAGGAGTGAGGAAGATGAAAAAACACAGCATCTTTCCTGACAAACAAACTTCATGCACTCATTTATAAACCACATGAAAACAAACTTCCGAGTCTGAAATTCAGAGGAAGAATACCGAAACCCAGTGTAATTAATAAAAACATTGCCGCATAAGATGATAAAAATGCAGGCTTAGATTTAGTTATACCACAGATTCAAAAAAAAATTTAATTTCTCTGAAGTCTGTGTAATAGAAGATAGCAGATTAGTTCTCAAAGCACATAAAGCAACCTAGGCTCATTAGAAATATGTACCTCTTCATACAGTACATTTCTGCAAAACTGAAAAAATTTACCTATACAAACAAATCACTGCAGTTTCCATTTGAAATGAACATTAGAGGCAGTAAAACACCCACCACTTTCTGTCACACCGTCACACTCACCTGTTCCCGGATCTGCATGCACCGAAACCACTCCAGCACCTGCAATCAGATCGCAATCACCAGAGTACTGACAGCTGCACGTCATCAAGCCACACCATTCAAAAGGAGAGCTCAACCAAACATTCGTTGGCTGAGCTCGAGGTTTACCTGCTCTAAAATAACCTGCTTCGGATTCCTCTTACCCGTCTGTTCACTCCACGGCTCGCTGTTAGAAAGGACTGCGGCTTCACGGACTTTGAGCCTGAACTTACAAAAGACTGAGTATACTTTCCTTGCACTTACCTGAAGCATATGCTCACCAGTGTCTTCGCTGTCAGTATCTCTGCTTGAACTTTGCCCAACGAAGAATACTCTGAGTTGACTCTCTCTACCAGCAGTAACGTATTATGAGTTAAAGACTGTTATGAGCACTCCACCTTTCTTACTGCTGATGTTACGATTTCTGTTTGTGCACAAAATAAACTCACCTGAAACGTTATTCCTTGGTCTGTCTTATCTGAGCTTGACACCTTCATACCTTTTCACACGACAGTATGATTTACAGGTACATTTTTGATCAATAAAGGATAATTTTTGCACAGTTAGTTGCAGAAAGTTATGTTATGACTTCAAAACATTTTGAACATCCTGTTTGAAAACTGATAATTTTGAACGTTGTCATCACATATACAGCTTCATATGTGTGAGTTTTCGAAATCAATTTAAGGTAGCTCATCCACTTAGACCAGGGCTGTCCAAATTCAGTCCTAGAGGGCCGATGTCCTGCTAAGTTTAGCTGTAGTTTCTAGTATCTCAGTAAGAGCTTGATTAGCTGTTTCATGTGTGATTTAATTGGGGTTGGAGCTCTACAGGACACCGGCCCTCCAGGACCGAGTTTGGACAGCCCTGACTTAGGTGGGCAAAAGCAACAGTTCAAATCCTGTGTAAAACGGTTCGACAAAACCGCTTAAAACAGCGTCAGGAAGTTAAAATAGAACGGCTGCATCAGACAATGAATACGTTTTTAAATTACTTTTGCATTTGTTAACATTATCATTCAGGTTTGGGATATTTCCAACATGATAGAGCATTAATCTTTAGCGACACTCACTGGATATTTGAGTTCTAAATGGCCACAAAATGTACCTCAAGCAGCGTTATAAAAACACTGTAATACGTACCTGTACCAACCTAATACAAACGTGCCACATTATGTATTGAACATGTGTTTTAGCACCACTCTCTGGACATTTCACTTTGAAACTGCGGCGAAACGTGCAGTAAGGTACATAAATACAGGGTTGCAGAAATGTAGAGGCACGTATTTCCAATGAGCCTGGGTTGACATAAAGGCTGTATTAGCTATGTGCAAGTGGTCCAAAATGTATGATATAACAAAAATACATGTATTTTTCATTCAAACTTTTATGCAGCTAGGCCACACACTAAATTGATCAAACTGACAGTAAAGAATTGTTATAATAAAAAGATGTCTATTTTAAATTAATACTGCTCTTTTGCATGTCCCAAATAATCATGCAAAATATTCTATTTCTAAGCAGATATTCCTCTTTTAAAACTTATTAGTTTTAACCCCCCCAGTATTCAGTTCATTGTTGGTTTACACATAGTCCAATAGTCAATGCATTGTCTTTTGTTTAACATTAATTTGAACACACAGATTTTTACATTTGAGCAGTGCTTAAGCAGAGCATTTTATTTTATGGCTAAGGTGTTTAATGGCTGGCAAGAAGGTTTAAAGCATATATTCATATGTTAACATGGAATGAATAAATGAGCAAAAATGTGTTACAAGTACTAATATTCTCGCCTAGCATATGCCGCATATATAAATGCATAGTCCTGTGTCATTTTTTTCTATGTTAAACCGAATGCCACCCTTTCAGATATCCTTTTTATATCTGTGTGCAAGCAAAAGTTTACTGGTGTGCATGTGTGTTTATGTGTTGTGTGTGTGGGAGGGTGGTGGCATTGTGAGAAATGCAGACTCTTCACTCTGTATTGTTTGGCCTGTGAAAATGCTTCCACAGCAAACTGCGCAGCAATGGGAACTCTCCAGCCTTGTATCGCCTCCCCGCTCTTAAAATATATGTGTATCCCACTATATTTATATATAAATCGATGTATATCTCAACACGGCCTATTTTCAAACAACCAGCAATAAAAGCCGTCTGTTAAATCGATGCTCCTATACTTGTGGTAAGTAGCGGTTCAAAGCACAGCGACTGCGAGATCAAGATTAAGATGTCAAGAAAAAAAACTCAATCTCTGACGCATTGCTTTCCCTTCACAACCAACTTTTGTTTCCAGCGGACAAAGAAAGGAAACATTGTTGTGAGTAAAACTCTAAATGCTGTGACACACCGAGCTAAAAGTGTTTGTGAAAAGCGCTGATTATGGCTTGTGGAAAAAGTGGCATTATTTCGGGATGTCACACCTCTACGGAGTTATCTACTCCTCCAGCTCTGTGCCTGCTCAGGAAAATAACTAGAACAGACTATTCTTCTGTTTTCCATTTTTCATCCCTGACCCTCTGAAGTGGTGGAGAAAAATGAGGCGAGCTCAAGAGAAAAAAGGAATTCAATGCGTTCACAAGGGGGCCAGAGAGAGCATGTAGTTGAATTGTTAAATCACAGGTTCTTTAAAGGAATCAGACTATGAAAGTGTCGAGGACAGTGTGTACGAGACACACTGGTCATTTTGAATGTTATGTTGAATCGATAGCGTGACTAATGGGCCTTGTGCTCGGCTGTTATTATTGGAAATAATTAGTAGTGCTTGAAGGAAGCATGATTATTAATACTTTTCATTGAACCACTGATGTCACATGCATTGTTTTATTGATGTCCTCGCTGTGTTTACAGGATTGTGTAAGAATGCTGTCTATGGAGGTTCAGAGAGCTGTTGGAATTCATCAAAAATATTGTATATTGTGAACTAAAGATGAATAAAGTTCTTGCAGGTTTGAAAAGACATGAGAGTGAGTAATTAATGACAGAATTTTTATTTTTGGGTGAATTATCCAATTAAGTTATTTTATGACTTGGGCCAGCAAGTAACCTCTTAGCAACCACTCAGAACACCTTAGCAACCACAAAGGTACACCCTTTATAGAGTGGGATGCTGTGTTTTGCCTTTTTTAGCCTCAGAGAGCAGATGTGCATTCCACTAAACTTCCACTATACGAAGAGCTTATTTGCAAAAACTAATTTTAATAAATCATGTTTTTTTGTAAGGGATAATGTACAGGCAGCCGGTAGTTATCGCAGAAATAAGCCCCGACAGTGTGATCAGGACCCGACGCGAAGCGGAGGAATCAGAATCAAGCATTCCAGAGAGCCGTGTAATAAACACTGATAATAAGAAGAAATGTTATTTGGGTACCAAATCATGTGATCAACTGATCAACGGCTGCTGAAAACTCAGCTTTGCCATCACAGAAATCAATTACATTTTCAAATCTATTAAAATAGAAAAAAGTAGGAACAATCCATTAATAATTTTTTGGACACAATAAATGCAGCCCGTGAGCATATGAACATTTCTGAATCAAAGTGTACTAAATGTTACATTGGTAAAGAGAATAGAATTTGGCTGGTCGTGTATTATTTCATTAATCTCAATCGAATCGCTCTATATAAAATAAAAGCTTTTATTAGAATACTGATTTGACCGTGCACCTTTTATAATTTTTTTTTTCCAAAAATAATATTAATTTATACAGATGTAAAGCTTTTTTGCATGGCTGCACCACATCACACAGGACTCAAGTGAGATGCACCAGCAGCTTGACCTGACACGTTCATTTAATTACTCACTTTGTCCAGTAGAGGGAGCAAGACCACATAACGGCCATGAGAGATAACAAGATGTGGACATTACTCTGGTAACAAATATCAACTGTTCTGTTCAGACAGGAATTTCACTACGCAGATGGAAAAGTCTAGCATTTGCATATGATTTATCCTTTCAAATAATTTCATACTGAGGATCATATAAAAAAAAATGTATGCACACTATTTTTTTAAAGAGTATTTCTCAATCTGGCAGTCTGCAAGAAACAGTGAGCGCTATGCAAGTGAGGTATGAGCTACTGCAGAGAGTGAGAGAGAGAGAGAGAGAGAGAGAGAGAGAGAGAGATCCAGATTTAAACATTTCCTGAGCAGACAGAGACACTCTGCAACGTTTCAGTCAAATTGAGCCAGTAATATAAAATTTAGCTAATCACATTGGAGAAAATTGCAAACACTTTTTCAGCATATAAGAGCATTAGGGCACTAGCAATTCACTTACTTACAAGCGATTAACGAGGAGCAGAACGGGGTAATTGGGAAAAGGCAGAGTGAGAGAAAATGTTTCTATGCAACTTTGTTTGCCTGCCATGTTTCTCTAATACAAGCTAATGAGGCAGTTGAATCTGGTGAGACAAACAGCCCATGGCCACCTCCTCTACACACTGATCCAGTTACAAAGTGCGTCTGTGAATGTGTGAACGTGCAATTATACTCAACGCTTGTTCTTTGACACATCCAGGCAACGACTGAATGGAGTTTGGTGTGTGTAATATGTTTTGCGGTTTGAAGACATGCACGATTTCTTAATATAACACTAATACTGCCGTGAACATCATGAAAGGATATAGTCACTGGTGCCAACTGCCCTCCGTACATGTGTACAGAAACGCAAACACGAAGACATGTAAATGTACAGTTCAGGTAATGCACACTGCAAAAATATCCCTAGATAAACAGCCATTAAAGCACAAGTCCGATCATTCATGCATCACCTTATAGAAACGTAATCTCCCAGAAATACAAATGCATGTCTATACCCTGGAAAAGAGCAGAAGAAAAGACAGAGGGGAGGAGAAAATCTGAACCTTCACTCCAAAAATAAAACAGATATTTAGTTTGGCACAGACTGTGTTTCGGCTTCTGATGGTAATGACATTATAAGAGCGCTACTGGACAAACCCTCATAAATAAGAGCTGTGGTTTCCAGACAGATAGAATGCTGGGAAGGGCACGTTACAAACACATCCCGTCTAGAGTTGAGCACAGCACTGTAACAAACGCATCCCCAAACACCTCACACAAATCCCAAAAAATCAACTTTTCAAAACCACTTTCCATACGTTCATTCGGCGAGCATCAAACAGGATTTTGTTATCAAGAGCTTCTTTTTTCCTGACGTTTGGTAGAAGATGAGCACCTCCCTCTGGGAAAATCACATTCGTTATCCTGTGTTTTACTGGGCTAAAAATATCTACTGTACCTGCGGCTGAACTTTTCTTGGATGTTTTCTTTACATGATTTATAGCTCCCTACAATGAAGAGGATCCTTTTAAAGATGTGTACACACTGTGCCCTTGGGTGTTTGACATCAGTGCCCTTTTTTTATCTAGAGTAGGCCTATGCCTTAAGTGATACTATTTACTAAATTATAAAGGATGTGATATGCCTTTCAATTAGTTTATTCTCATATGCTAATGCAAAAGACCAGCTTTGCAAATTGAGTTATTTGTAAACACCATTTAAATGCATTGACTAGGGTGGTGCAAAATACCAGTATTGATAAAATGAAATCCTGATATAATGCTTATACTACACATGATGATATGGTAAATGGTCCTGTTCCGTTATCTGGCCAACAGTAAATGGGAATACTGCACCTTAACACTGGTTGCAATACAACCATAAAAAAAGACAGCAATGGTGTGTAGATAGTGCTGCTGTACAAAAATCATGTCAGAGGAGATGCCAGCTAAAAGTGAGACTCACTTCCTGCACTCGAGGACATTATACACCACAGACTTGCCATATGCCTGAAAAATGCTTAGCCATAAAGGCAACGCAAAGGCCGCCCAAACTAAAAACTAGCCTAATTTTCCCCGTCTAATCCAATCACAGTTGACAGCTACGAGAGTTCCAAATGTGCCATCTTTTCTTCAGTTGCTATTTCTCCTTTAAGTTGCCAGGTATTCATTCCAAGTATCAGTACACATTACTTTTCTTTGTCTTTTTTAAATGGATGCAGTATATTACAAAAATAGCCCCAATAAAAAAAATAAAAAAAAAGTTTTATTATGAAAGTAGGCCAAAAAAACTCGGGAAACCACAACCCTGGCAACCCTGTCTGCAGGAAGTATGATTTCGTATGCTCTTGTTATGGTTACAAAGTCTCTTTCCATCTCCCAGTTCTAATATTTTTATTGTGATTCATTTTTATTTTCCGGAAAACATAAAATATCTTAAAAAAAAAAAAAAAAAAATTCTACAGATAAAGTAGCAAGATAATACTTAACAACATATTTTATGTATTTTGTGATGATATTATTATAATTAATTATTTTGGCCACAGTGATTCTGTAGTGAAAATCAGGCTCCATGACAGCCTTATTGCTGAAACATGCTGCTTATACAAGCCAATGTGTTTTTTACCTTTAAGTATTTGACTAGTTTTTGGATCTGCCAGTATTCAGAGGGTAGGTCGGTGGGGATCTCGGCACGTCTTTCCGGCTGTTCCTCATCTTCCTCATCCTCCGATGAACTCTCACTGAAGTCGTCAGCTCCTCCTGGGCTTTTACTGCGCATACACACACATATGCACCTATTAGACATATTAATATCCAAGCTGGCCAACAATTTTATGTCTTTCAGACACAAACTGGGAGAATCACTCTCCCACAGAATTTTCTCAGAGTAGAAACGAGAACTATCCATACATAACAGGACATTATAGAAAAAGGCCTTTCTATAATAAATAGAGCTTAATACATCAAATTGGAGGAGAGTTGGAGCAGGTGCAAGCCAAACCACACAGCACATTCTCTCAAAGCTCTGGTAAAATCTCTGTGAATTCAATGTGGAATGAATTATTGCTCTCTGAAAGGCCTTCATGCTCAAACCCTCAGACACAACGGCCATCAAACTCAGGGGTGTATTTGAAGTGTCATCTTAAGCCATGGCATCAAATTAAACGGCAGGGGATGGAGAGAACAGAGACAGAGCAACAGAGAGAGAGGAAGACTGGAGTGGTCATCAGTGCGTTTCTGAACTCTTTCATCGCAAGCTTATACACGCACGCACAAACGCAGATGGCCGTTAAAGCGGATCAGGCTACTGAAATGAATGTATCGCCAAACGAGTCATGAAACCCAGTACACACGGAGAAGAGCCCAGAGGGACTCGGATATGTTTTCCAGGGGATGACAGCAACGGACTCATCTCTTTGTAATACCCGCCATGAAAACAAGTCATTTACTGAAAGTAAAATGTGTGTACTGCAATGCAAAAGACTGGAAGTGTACTGGCTTTGCAAAATGAACACCCAAACCATCTTCAGAAAGCTACATTTAAAACGTTTCTATTAGCAGTAGGACTTGGGGAAAGAGAGGCTGTGGCTACACCCCGAGCTCCTTACAGGCAGGACTGTGTATTCTGGCAGTCGACGTTATGGGGACAGCTGGAGTTTTCACTCACCATCGCCAAACAGACAGAGAGGAGTCAGGAGAAGGAACAGGGTTATCAGCGGCTCAGGCACAGACCGGTTATTACAGACCGCTACTCCCAGTAGCACCAGAGGACCGTTCTATGTGCACACCAACCTGAACGGCTGCTTCATCCGTGTCTTATTAAAGGCTATAAAAATGAATACTTATCCCCAGCTGAAATAATTTGCCCTGAAAGTGAGTCTTTATTTCCAATTCAGTGATTGGATGAGTTTTTTTTATGTTTGGCCGGGAGAATAAAGGGTTATTCAATTATGCGTGTTCCTGGGAGAGGGTTTTTCAGATCCTGTTTCAATGGTTAGGTTTTTACCTCAGAGAAAATACCATGTGTACAATGAAAAGGCAATTTTTGTGGACTGAGATTATGGTGGCATACATTTTTTGAGAAGATTGGCAGCCTGGCAAAGATGATCCGGAAAAAAATGCCTTTTTTTTGTTCTCGGATTTGGGTGACTTTGTGCCATTTTCCAAGATCTTCTTGCCTTCCCTGCTCCTTCTAGACTTCTCCTCTACCCCACTGGGAAAAAAAAAATCAGATATTTAATAAATTTACATATTATAAAAAGTCACCATGAAATCAAAACCCAATTTTTTTTTTGGTTACACTTTATTCTGATATAGTTCACTTTAGACATTCTACTAACTGTAAGTAGCACTGTAACTACTGTATGTCAACTACTGTACGTGTCAACTAATTCTCATCACTAACTTTAACTCTTAGAGTGGACTGTTGGGGTACTCTTAAAAAAATTACTCCGGGAGGTGTTGCAAATAACCCATGAAAACTATAAAAAAAAAATTTATATTTTACTCCACTATCTTATTTAGCAAGTAAATTATATAATAATGGGTTAATTCTACCTAAACTACCTATTCGTTTACAGAAATATCTGCAACACTAAAGGATTAAGTAATATATACCCCAAAATATTAGCTGTGGCACAAAATGGTATGCTGCAAACACTGTTCGCTAATTAACAAGGAGAACTAGTGTTTATACTGTATGTGAATAAAGGCCTATAATTATATCAAATCAAGTATATCTAGGTCATTATATAAATTCAACTCAATTCACATTGATCTGTTTTCACATGGATCTTTTTATGAATTTTAAATGTAGTTTTGAGTGAATACACTTTAATTATAATAACTATAATAATATATAAATATATTATCATTTTTAAGTTTTGATGAACAAAAGGGTTCTTATTTTGGAAAAAACATGTGAGTGAGTAATGGATGACAGCGTTCATCTTCAGGTGAACTAACTAAGGTGTTGGTGATACACGATCTCACAGCTGAGGAGGACCCAGCCCTAACATTTCTAGTGTTGTAACTATTGAAGTCACAAATTACATCAAATCACAGTTTCTTATTGTTTGAAATGAAAAGAATTTAAGAATGTTGTTTTTTTGTGTATATGCATGAAGAGATTTTTTTATTGGGAAACTTTTAAGAGGTTTTATGTAAAATGAGCGTATGAAATTGTATTTCATTTGAAACTGATATTCTGTGTCTGACCATTTTTAGGAAAATGTAACTTTCCGGAATAAATAATGTGTAATTATTCCTATTGGGTAATTAAATGTAGGTATTCTTTACCCAAATATACAGGATATAATCTACTCACACAAACCGAGTCCAAATAGTTACCCTAATTTTATTGAGTAGATTCTATAGGTTGTTTTTTACAGTGTAGGTTTAGGGTTAGTAGAATACGTTGAGATTGCATAGTTTCTCACAGTCAGTATATTTTTTGTTGTGGACCCATCAAAATAAATTGTTAGAAGTTATTAAGCAAACGGTCTACTAATACTCTACTAATACTCCAATGACTGCTAGTTGACATGTAGTTGCTACAAAAGCTACAGTTTGTAGAAAGTCAAACGTCTTTTTTATTAAATATTAAAAATGTATTTAAAAACAGTAATTAGCAAATAAATACATACCAATCAATTTTCAGGTTCAGGTTCAATTTTCAAGTCAGGTAACTTTTCCAATTTTAATTTCACCTTTTATGATGTTATGATAAATTTGCATATCCTTTGAATGTCTAATCTGATATTTTATTAGTACCACACAAGAATCACCTATGACTATGTAGATGCTCCTTATACAGTGCATTAAAAAGCTAGTTTAACTGGGGCCTTTGTTGCATTATCCTTTCATTATAAAAAAATGTAATAGATTTTTTTTCTCCTTTCAGGTAATATGTTTGTTTCAGTCTTCTGTAGCTCTATCAAGTGTGTCAAGTTCTGTTACATCTTACAAAGAAAGCTTACATCATTAGAATGCAAGTTAGGTTCTGGCAGAACAGCGTAAATTTTCACATCTGGGAAATTCTTATTTCTCCAAAACAAAGGATTATTGTTTTGGAAATCCTAGATGACTGGTCCGAGGAGGTATACCAGTAACAAGCTTTGAAATAGCCAAAGGCCTGATTTGTCTGCTGGATCAATTTAAAGGAAGAGAACACATGCCTCAGTGATCAAGTCTGGCTTTATCAGCTGACTGTCACTATGGATAGCTATGCCATGACTTCACCAACTGACGCTCACAAGAGAACAGCCACTAATGCAGAAGACATATAACCAAGTCTGGCTGACTGTTGAACTGTGTATACAGTATGTAGACAAACAGTATGTAGAACGCATGTAGAAAACATTAGTGTCAGTGACGTTCATGGCGCAATTTTTTGGAGTCCACTGGGATTTGGAATTATCACTTACTCATAAGACGACGTGAGGCCGAGGATCTTCCATTTCAAAGATGGTTCTAATTTCTTCTTCCTACCGCCCGGCTTGTTCGGCGCAAGCTGTTGTCTCGCCTTCTCAGGCACATTCTTTTCCTCATGGTCGTAAGACTTCAGGGTTTGGCCTGTTTCCTCAACACCAACCGTTTCCACATGTAAGATCTTTTTAGCGGATGGCACATCTTGAATGGCAGAGTCCTGCAGAAAAGAATGAATAAAACGGAAACAAGATAGTTTAAGAAAAGGACATGTCTCAATTTGTACCAAACACACAAACTTTGGTAGTTCTATTTTTCAAGTATTCTTCATTTAATTAAGTTCGTCATGAATGAACGGTCATTTTCCATTTTACATCTGACATATTGCCTCTTTATTGGGGAGGCACATCACACACTCATCTTCGAGCTAGTGCAGACTTTTCATTCTGAAAAAGAGACGTATAAAAACTTAATCCCGCTTATGAATTTGTATCCCTGAACATTTATATAATACAGCCTTTCTCCACAGTCTACTGCCAAAAAAACAATCCTGCCTTTGAGTTATGAGAATAATTGAAAAAATAGAAATGTATTTCCAAAATGTCTTGTGTTAATTGCCTATACAATATGAGAGGTTTATTGTTTCTGTGCATTCTTGAACTGCAGCTGGAAATGTGGCACACAGTCAGTTGAGTCTTTGTGGCAAAGTAAGGCAACAATGATTCTGGAAATTAAAAGAGACTCTTTCTTTCTCTCTCCTACTTCTTTATTAATTTTGTGAGAAGCTCAACGGGAGACTTATGAATGGTTAAGAGGCAGGAAAGATTTAAGACACAGGCACCTGCCATCCGCCCCTTCATTGGTTCCATCTTTTTAGAGAGATGTAGCAAGAACGTGCAAGAAGAAGAAAGAACAGTATGGGAGAAGAAGAGTTCAGAAAGAGTACACAAGGGAAAAAGCTTTTAATTTGGCACAAGGGACTCTGTGTAGATCCAGCTGGGCTTAGCACACTTTGTGCCTTTCATGAGCTTGTCTGGCCTATAGAGGGCCAAAGTTAAGAACAGCCAAAGTTATATCCATTTCCTTATACCACTCCACCCACCTTTAATATTATAATTGAAGTAATAAACCTGCAAACCTCCAAGACTAAGTAGGGAGAGTGAACTCTCTCTTCAGTATGGCATCCCAAACAGAAGCCTGAATATCAAGAGCCTTGAAAAGTGCCCAATAAACATCAAACTACTACAAGATCTAACTATAAAAGAAAGAAAGACAAAGAAAGAAATTTGCAAAACAAAAGTCTATTTTAAAACCCAGTGAGATGATTATTATACTGTAGATGGTGTTCACACTTGATGATGCAGTACTCTAATATGCATATGTTTATTTTACTAAATATATATACAATTTATAATATTTTGTACTTATATTCACTAAAGTTATTACAGTTTACAATAACTTTTCTAATTTAATACATTTTAAAATGTAATTTATGCAGAGATGGAAATGCTAAATTTTCAGCAGTCATTGTTCTTGTCTTCAGTGTCACACGATCCTTCAGAAATCATTCTAACATGCTGAAGTGCTCAAGAAACATTTCTTATTATTATCAATGTTAAAAAATGTTTGTGCTGTTAATATTGTGTGGAAACACTGACAACTGAAATCTTACTAACTGACCCCAAACTTTTGAACAGTAGTGTATTCATATCAATATTCTTCACAATACAATCAAAGGTATTTCTACAGTAGGTCATTCTTTCACTTTGGTTATCATTTTGTATATGATTTTGTATATTTTGCAAAGAACACACAGAATTCTGCATTAGAATTTGTGGTTTCAAGGTTTCTTTCAAGGCAGCATCAATAAGTCCCCTTTTGAAACAACCTTGTGTCTATGATGCACTGAAATACTACCTTCTTCAAGAGGAAGCTTACTAGGTTTTGGAACAGAGCGACAGTCTTCCTGTCAAAATCTGACAAAGCAGTAGAGTATGATATCTTTTCCCTGATGAATGTCACCTCCTGCTCAGCCCTCGCTGTGCACGTTAGATTAAAAGTGTCTGATCTGATAAAAGTATAAAAAGGCATTGGTTCCTCACGCAGCTGATATGTTAGGAGATACAGCCTGTTGTCTTTGGCTGAGATCTGGTGTGTGCTGAGGGTTTCTGGGCTGAATAATCACGGCCCGGTGCTTGACTGATGGCTAAAGGACCAGAGCGTGTCTGAGACTTATTACAGCAAACTACAGGCTGAAATCCAGAGTCTATTCTCTGCTGAACTTTGTCCCATAGTGCGAGCAAAAAGCATTATCTGCACTCAAATCAACATGCGCCGTAAAGTAACGGGTTCGTTTTAGGTGGATAAACGTGGATTTGTAGAAGGTGATGAGAGTCTTGAGCAAAAACGAGAACTCTCATGTGTAGCCTTGCAGAAATGTTTGGAAGACATGGATAGACATAGAAAAGCAAACTCACAAAATCTAGCAAACAAGGAACCAATGCAAAATATGGAGAACAAAGAGGGGTTTGATTTGTGTCTAAGCAGACTACTTTTACGGCTCTCTCTTTACGGCCTCTGTCCATCACCCGTCAGCTGCTAGCGCTCATGGTTGAGATCCCGCCCGCTGGCATAATAAAACATGAAAGTCTGGTGGGCATTTTTACACACACAAACGCTCGCACGCTGAACCGCCCGCTTGGCATCATCGCTGCAAAGAATAATAAAGTCTTTCTCCTCGCTGCCACCAATAATCGAACTCAACCTGCTAGCACATATCCAGCCTTGTTCAAAAACCAAACACTAAAACCGCACTGAGAATATTCACCTCATTCTTTTTCTATTCTTTTTTTTTTTTCAGGCAATACATATTGTTTCAAAGCAGCTTTGCAGAAAATAGTGCTTTAATACCCCCAGTGAGCAAGCCAAAGGCAACATGGCAAGGAGAAAAACATTCTAGAATATCACACCAGAAGTGCACCATCTGTTCAGTAGGTTAACCGTAGTCAGAATGAACTTTGAAGTGGCATTTCCTGTCTCGTTAAGAATGCTAATTTCAAAAAAAGATATATTGCCAACAATATTCAGACACCTTTCAGCAACAGCAAGTATGACTGTAACGGTTACGTACCAAATGAACAGCCTGGCGTGATTTAAACAAGTAGGATATGTTCCTTTATCAACATCCTTTGTTGTTTGTGTAATAACATTCCTATTATTCTATCATTGCTTTATGATTTTAGAGCGGTACAGATTTGATTGGTTGCTGAGGATGTTGTTCTAGGACCTACAAAGGATGTTGATCCAGAGAGCAAGTATAGCATATAGCTCGACTTCAGCTTTTTCTCATAGAGCTTTAGAATGATAGCACACTTAGACTGAACATTCATCAGAGGCAAGAGTTATGGAAGGTGAGCAGAGCTACTGAGCGCAGACTCATGGGAACTGTTCCTCAAGTAAGGAAGATGAAGCCTGTCCTGGACCTGACAGAGTTTAACTTGGACATCTCTGCTGAGAGTAAAGGTAAAATTTTGCAGCAGGCTTAGTTTGTGTCTGAAAACTGGCTCTGAACGCAGAATGAATAGATGAAAGGAACATTTTATACTTTTTGTCCTCAAGGTAGCTGACGGGAGCACCAGACAGAGGGTTTTTTTACACCGGCAGAGTAGCGCTAGACAATAACCATTACTATATGGTAGAGCAGTAATCTTTCTGTCTGCCTTCACTTTCCATCTGCAAACTATATCGGCGAGAGATAACATCACCATCATTTACCAACGAACATAAAGAGAAATCTGTCTCGATGATGGAGTTTCCGTTTATATTGCTCAAGGACAGAATTATGTCGGTTATAAAACCGCCAACGGTCGGCATAAAACATTAGCGTGGATCTAAAGCCTTTGTTTTAAGAACAGAAAAGTACAAGTTGGAGGAAATCTTTTGTCTGCATCAACAAAAAGGCATTTAGTGAACTGTGCTACCGACGAAGCTGAAGACAGATCTGGACAACATTGAGTCAGCCCAAAAAACACATACACGCACACACATGAAAAAAAAAAGAAAAAAGTTGTATATTTAAAAATGATTTTTGATATAATTCTTTCCTGTTAAATCTCGTGTAGAAGGGACTAAATATTTGGTGCTGTAAAACAAAACATTTTTCCAACAAATACATTATGTCGGTGATGAGAGATAGGATATCATATCTCAAACAATAAACACACTTTTCACCACATCTTGAGGCCATTATCGGAGACCCAATTTGTTAATTTATCTTTTACTAAATTCAGAGGGGTCTGACTAACTGGCCTGTTCTCACATTCTTTCACACTGTGGTGATGTGAAAAATAGCAGAGTGACAAGAGAAGAGAACTCCCTCGCTCTCCAGCTCGGTCTCTTAATCTGTCTCTCTCTTGGTTATTGTGACAAGCAGAGACTCTGTGCACAGAGAGAAGTGTAGACATTAGGTTGTCCCCTCTTTCCCTTTGCTCTCTTCTCCTCAGCTGTGATTAATCTTAGGCTGCATACCTCACACCACAGGATGAGGAGCGAGCAGGAGCACACCGCTGCCAGTTGAAGGACAGCTTTGCTGTTTGTGCGTCTGTGTTTGAAGTATTGGCCTCTTTCCTCAAGTCTGTTTGCAAATATTTAGAGTTCAAAATGAAAAACTGAATCAGTAGCCTACATGTGTTCTTTTTCAGTTATTAGCGTTATTATTTTGCATTTTTGCCTTTATTAGACAAATTAGTACAAATAAGACAGGATGAGAGAGGAGATCGGTATCAGAGCTTAGGAGAGGTACTACAACTCAATACAATGTGTCAGAGCACTTCCCATATGCCTATAGTAAAATTCCTGATATTAGAAGTAAATTTTAAAACATGTTGTTTAAAACTGTTAAAAACGTAAAAATGTTTAAAACAATTTTAAAAAATTTGGGGTTGGTAAGATTTTCTAATGTTTTTGAATATCTCTTTTGCTGCATTAATTTGATCAGGGCCCTGTTTCAGAAAGGAGGTTAAGTGAAAACTCAGAGTTTGGTAACCCTGAGATAAGAGAAACTCAGAGTTTTCCGTTTCAAAAAGGCAGGTCTGTCAAACCCGAGAAAGCAGGCTAACTCAAGCCTGTTTCTGAAAGAGCAGTAACTATTACTCAGAGTTAGTTACTTTGGTAACTTACTCTGTGAACATAACCTGGTCGGGAGCAGGTTTTATTCTCTAAACTTAGTGTTTCTGTCGGTCTCCTCCCCTTTTTTAAAGACGAAGCGACATTTCTCGCTGTAGCCTTAGTCATTCAATGCCCACATTTCGGACACAAACAGAGAGGAAAGTTACAAGAATGGCTTGTCCTTTTTTGGAGGATCCCATAGATGAAGAGGCTGTATTAATTCGAAGAGAATAACATTTACGTCGCCAATAATTTTGAGACCCAGAGTGGATCTTTTTGTCTTTTCCTTTTTAACGATGGAATTGTGTGGTTGAGCTATCCGGGATAATTGTCAAATATTTGTGACAAGTAGATACTTGTCTGGCGCCCGAACATTAGTAACCAATAGTGTTTGGGGTTTCCATTTTTAATTCAAGTAAAGTTTGAGAGCCGACATTAACATTGAAACGTGGTCTAGCGGTTTCGCTTAAATAACCAGTAAAATAATTGTTTTGGGCAGCCACCGTTACACCCCATAACATTTTTGTTTGAGAGTTACAGTTTTTCGTTGCTATCAATTAAGTTACGTATATCCATAATCTAATCCGTTCTTACATCACTAACATCACCCATCGTGGCCGTGCTCTTACATTTCTTTGCTAATGATAGCTTTCTGTATCGGGGATGCAAAGTAAGGCCACTGTATGCATTTAAAAAATAAAAAAAAACTTTACATGCTCAAACCTTACCTGACTGAATTATATTTTTAAATTTAATTTTCGGCTGCTGCAATTTTTTTTTTAATACCTGCAGGATTGCACCTACATGACATTTTACCTTTGATATTACTGCAAAAATAAATAATTCAATGACCTTCAACTGGAACATGTACTGTAACTAGATTAGTGGGATTATTACTCGTTCTAAACACTATTTTTTTTAGTACTGCTAACATTCAAATTTGTTGTAGAAATTATGCAGAAGCCTATTTTATGTAATTTAATGCAATTTCATCTGAAATAACTTTAAAATTTCAGCCAATTCCCAACATTTTCAGGCAAAAAGTCAATAAACGTCACACAATACATTACTTATTTTTTTATCATATTTAAATATGTGCTCATATTTGCTGTAACTTTGCATGAGCAAATCAAGTTCAGCTAGGGAAAAAAATGCAGACCTCTTTTTTTCAGATGTTGCCATGGTGACTCGTAATATCTGCGCTCCATTGATAATGGCTTTTTAGAGTCGAGGTGTACATGCTTAACTCTGAATTAGTCTACTCAGAGTTGATTGACCTTACTCAGATCACCTGTTCTGAAAGCGAAAACTCTGAGTTTTAAATCTTGGTCAAGTTTAAACTCTGATTTGTTTGAACCTCCTTTCTGGAACAGGTCCCAGGAATCCAATTAAAAAAACAACAACAACAATATCACTATTTTCATTTGGGGAACAATAAGTATATGCAACTTATCCAACAGTATACATAGAGTCTATATACATGTACACACTACATAGCAAACCTGATTATTTTTATAATTGCATTTTAAACTATTATTATGCAGATTTAATCTACTAAACATGACTATTAAGGCATTAAATTAAGATATTATAAACATGAACATTATAATTTTCTGTAAAGGTGCTTTGAAAGAATGTGTTTTGTGAAAAGCGCTATATAAATAAAATGGACTTGACTTGAAAATGGAATTTCTTTCTGCTCTTCCTCACTCTTCTCTTTGATGTTACATGTTCATCCAGAAATCATTTGAATATGCTGATCTAAAGGTCAAGAACCATTTGTTATTACAATTAATGTTGAAACCACTGCTGAAATTATTCTTTGATTTATATTAAGTTTAAAATCATAAACGTCTTTACTGTCAAGTTTGATCAATTTAATGTATTCTTACCAGATAAAAAAAAATAATTTCATATTAAAAACAAATCTTACTGACATCGAACCTTTGAAATGTAGTATACCTTAACATAATCTAAGCAAAGCTATTCGGTAGCTTGCAGCCATCCACAACATAATCGCTAATTTACAAATAACAAATTTAACAAATAGAACATTCTTCTAGCGGCTATACACCACTCCACTAATAGCAAACTTCTACTTGGCTGCACATGTCTGTCAAGAGCATGGCATACTCGTGTGATGATGTCACCCGTCTCTGAAGCCAGAAATCTCAGGGTATCTAGACCACTGCTATTGAGCTCCAAGCTTTTTCAATACTCACAAAACATACTTTTAGATGAAGAAACCATCTAGCATCTGAGATGTGCAATTAATGAGCACTAATGTCTTTTTTTAAACTTTAGTGGATGGATTATATAGGTTTGTCACAATTGTGTTGTCAAATTTTGGATGATTAGTGCATAACCATGAATTATGTCGTTCACATGTTAGGATTGCCCAGAGCATGGTTAGGATATCCAAAGCCCTGTGGTGTGCAGCAGACACTATAATAAAACCACTGTCATCTGGAGCATTTTGAGGCCAAATGCAGTGGAAGAGAGATGGCTCTGCCAATCAATGGTGTGCAACCAACAGAGGAAACGAGGCATGGGTAATATCTGCTGAAAGAGATAAAACTGCTGTATTTCTGTGGTGTAAAGCAATACCTGTTCATTAGCAGCCGCAGCAAAATGGGGAGACAGGTTCTTCAGCAGATTAATGATGTCTTTGTAGAGTTCACTTTTTCTCATATAGTAGTTTACACCTTCTTCTCCACGGATTCTCTGGAAAATGAAATCATATTATAAGTTTAAACACTGATTGACAACATTCCCAATGGTGTATCAGTATTTCTGGCTGAGATTTAGGTCGGGTTACAATAGATATCTCAATCATAACGTCATATTTGAAACAGACAAGTGAAAGAGCAGGAGAAAAGGTTCAACACTCACTCAAGTAACATAAAACGTCCATCAGCTCAGCACAAAATCACAGACATAACAGTACTTTCAACTTTTAATCTCTGAGGTTTAGGGGTGAATTGTTCTGATTAAATATCTAATCTATACAATTAGCATCACTGTCATTCGCCGTAGATTGAAACTGACCTCAAATGTACAATGAACAGGTGAGTGTCAAAAAGCATTGAACAGAACACAGACGAGGACAAGAGACTCCAAAAACTACAGACATTTAGAGAGAGGTGGAGGGGGAGAGAAATTAGATTGAAGAGAGAAAGGTAAAAATAGACAGATGTGTACTTGATTAACCGGCACTCTGAACGAAAAATATTGTGGTGTGTGAAATGCTGCTTTTGATTAATTGCACTCAAATTTAGTTCTGCGGGGCGGCTCGAAACACTGAACACAGCAAGAGAAGCAGATCTGGAACGGAATCATATAACTGTCATGTCTAAACTTTTCAGTTTCACTTACCTCATGTTTTGGAAAAGCGTCTGTATACCATACCTTTCAAACACATTAAGAGCACATCGTGTATGATCAAATTGTCTACCAAACTTTGTTCTCTTGACAGCCTGACACATTTCAGATTCAGAAAACTCATTGCAACATTCAGCATTCCAATGGGATGCATTAATTTCCATCTGCTAGGTGCTCAGGCTTGTTGGGATATGCCCCGTTTAGATTATCAGCCTCCTCTGTATTGGTTTTATGCTAAAAATACAATACATAAATCAACTGACAGAATGTCCACACTTCTGAAACTAATTACTTACGGCAGATGATACGTTATGTACCTGAATTCAATCTTTTTTGACAGGAATGTAGCGAAACTGTGTTTTGCTTTGACATAGGAGAGAATTGTGTTCCTAGAGCAATCTAAAACCAACATACCAAATGACTGTTATTACTTTCTTGACAGTTTTCTCACCTCATCGAAAAAAACTCCGCTCGTACTGCAAGTGATGAACAGCGTGGGCTCTGTGTCACAGGTCTCAATTATAAGGGAGC
>JAUCMU010000043.1:20732195-20744533 GCA_032275025.1 Enteromius treurensis | reverse complement strand
ATTTAGTGGGTACAGGATCTAATAGGCATGTTGTTGGTTTAGATACAATGATGAGTTTATTTAACTCTTCCTGTCCTGTAGCATTAAAGTACTGCAGTTTTTACAGCATATAGATTCAGATGAACCAATATTAAATCAAATTGAAATTGAATCAAATCACAAGCATGTGAATCTGAATCAAATCAGTCTCAATCCCCAGCCCTAATATCGACCTTTAATTGAATCATCAGTCCATTTGATTCACTCTTCTCAGACCGTGCTGTATTTCTCTTCTAGAATGACTGGTACAGTGAAGATGAAGTGGACATCGAGACGTTTGAAGAGTGTGATGAGATGATGAACATCAGCCTTTTAAGAGCCAAGGAGAGACGGTAAGTCTGAGAACTTTCAAGAAGCATCTTATGGACGGTTATTACTCTGAACTATTGCTTTTTTTCATTAAATATCTCTCTTGTCTTCAGAAAAACACAGCAAGCAGCTCAGCATCAGTGGCTTGTGAGTCTCTTTTTTTTTTCTTCTTTTCCTCAGTTTGTGTTTGCTCCGAGGTATTATCAGATTTATACAGGTTTTCTGTGAAAAGCATAAACAATTGATTTGCTAGAATATATGCAGATCTCCATCAGTGTTATTGGCTCACTAAATAGATAAATATATACGTAAAAATTATTCAACATTTCTGATGTTATTACAGTTTATTAGCTATAATTTAGAAAATGGTAATAAAATATGAGAAGAACCCAGAATTAATCTTGATAATGTCAGAAAACTTTGATAGAAAGGTACGTAATGAATTGGGTTGAGTAGTTGTCTGCTGTTAATTTTAACAACACAATTAGATAATTCCAATTTAACTCAACCAATTACCTAACAATGCTTCACTGTGTTCAGTCTGTGGTTTAAAAAGATCGCATTAGCAATAGAAAAACACTTTATTTTTTATAGTGTCCTGCACCCACTGATAAAAATAATGGCAACAATTATATGTGCTTTCTGTTAGGCGTACATGGAGCTGAAACACCAAACTCTTCATGACTCTTGTCATTAAGGTCACCATAACCTGTTGTGTATCAGTAAAGCCTGATCTTCATATTTTTTCCAGCTGAAATGTGAATCGGTCAGTGCGGCCCATCAAGTCGTGCGGGTGATGTCTGATCTAACGTTGTACAAACAAACGTGGCGTCTGAACCAAGCGCTGAAAGAACACAAGCAGCACGCTGAGCTGAAGCGGAGTCTTGAGTCGTTGAAGAGGACTCTGGGAATTGAAGAAGATGTCATGATGAACACTACGGACCTGCTCCGAGAGGTGAGGAGTAATGCTTCTCTTCCTCAGATCTCTGGAGCAGATTTCACTGACATGCTGTTGTTCTGTGTCAGGCTCGGCAGATGATCGGCGCTCTCGAGGAACACAGCACAGCGCTGATGGCCAAGAAACGAGCCTTGATTCGTCAGCATTCTCATTATCAGACTCTGATCTTACAGTGCTCAGGAACAGATGGTATGTGCCCTGCTGTGTGTAGGGGTCTTAACCCTGACATATGAAAACAATAGATAGAAGTATAATATTTTAAAATGGAAAGGTTGGCTAAACCTGAAATATCATTAAAAAAACAACAACTGCATTTTGTGATCCTGGAAGACAGAATCAGTCAATTTATAGATCACATAAAAACTGAATAAATAAGGGCTCCACTGATGTATGCTATTGTTATGATAGGGCAATATTTGTCTGAGATATAACTATTAGAAAATCTGGAATCTGAGGATGCAAAAAAATCTAAATCTGGAGAAAATCTCTTTTTAAAGTTGTTCAAATAAAGTTCTTGGCAATGCATGTTACTAATCAGAAATAAAGTTTTGATATATTTATGGGGGGAAATTGACTTAATATCTTCATGGAACATGATCTTTACATAAAGGCTCATGAAACCTCTGTTTCAGAGGTGCTTTTTCAGAGTGTGGAGATTGCATAAAAGAGGAGTTACAATAAGTGAATAAATACTCCTAACATACACACCGACAACCGGTGGGTTTGACTTGAAGCGGCACTGCAGCGGACGATCGGTGGACAGCAATGCTGAGGGCAGCAACTACAGCTGTTCTGAGGGCTGTGTGGACGTGGGGGCCTTCTGCCCACCGGAATTCCCCACACTTTGATCAGAATGATGACAGTGCAGGTCCACTGTCTTATCAGTTTGAACGTTTGGACCCTCACTTGCAGACACTAGAATGTCCCCCCTTTCAATAATGATTAAAAGTGGGAGCTCAACCTGATGACGTGTATGAGTATTGTGACAGCACGCAGCCAATGAACACTCAAATGAATAGGGTTTACGTCACATGCCTTAAACGTTACTTTTTAAACAGGATGAACGAAATGGACCCAAAAATGTAGCAGCTATTACTGTTATAAGCGGTGTGCAACACATATATCTCAAAAAATGGCATTGGGTTTTGTGCTCCAAAGACACAGGCTTTTATGGCTCAAATACTCCAATATCATTGTTTCGCTGAGGAACAGTGAACGTAAAGATCCCGAGGATCTGATTTGAGAGGCGCTGATTCTTCTAGAAAGTGATTGATGGAGAATCAAGTAAAGCTGAGCTGCTTCAGTCCAGTGAGAGTTCATCTGGAAAGATGACTGCAGTTATTCTGACGCTTACTTGATCAAACTCAGTGCAGATTTCAGTCAGAGATAGAAGCAGTGATACAGCAGCTTTATAGGACTGAACTAACGTGTGTTTTTATGACTCTTCCAGTGGCCGGAACAGAATTACAGCAGGAAACGGCAGCTCCTTCATTACCCAAAAGTCCTTCAGAGATGCCTGTACACCATCATTCAGGTGAGCTCCCGATAAATTGAGCGCTTTAGTGTTAATGACTATCTGTGCTGCAGACACAGCAACAAATACCAGGCTCCTTAAAAAGACTTACTATCAGATTTAACCTCTTAAGACTCTGCGTCCTCATGCGAGAAGAATATTTTTTAGCGAATTTCCCTGAGATGCCACATTTTTAAGTCTGGATGTCCGGTGAAGAGCACATTCAGGGCTTTTCATAGACACTAAAATTGTCATAAATCAACATCTAAGGAAAATGTGATGGGAGTTTCAATTCAA
Organism: Enteromius treurensis; assembly: GCA_032275025.1. Lineage (NCBI taxonomy): Eukaryota > Metazoa > Chordata > Actinopteri > Cypriniformes > Cyprinidae > Enteromius > Enteromius treurensis. Next base: position 20,741,417 of record JAUCMU010000043.1, on the reverse strand, counting down.
AATATGGCGTTCTGTTACGGAACTAAAAATGCATTGGTGATTTTAAAAATCAATTGCTTTTGCCTATTCATGTACTGTACATTCATGTCCTGAATGCCCTTATCTAAGGACATAACATAACATATGGATAAAAAAACTCTTTTTTTTTTAATGCTCTAAACAATGTGAAGACTTTTATCTGAAGAGGTTAAGCCCACAGTCTTAAATTGTACAAGAAAGTCCTAATTATGGTTTGAAATACAGCTGTCATCAGTTAATATGAGAGTATTCACTCTGCGTTTGGTGTTTAGTGGAGAAGAGATGTCTGCCCGGCGTCATCCTGCAGTCCTTCACCAAGATTTAGATCCTCATCACTTCAGATGATCCAGAGGGCGAGGAGAGGATCTTCATCAGTCACAGAGAGGATGTAATGAGACGTGCTGCTGACCTGAACTGTACTTTTTTCACTTTTACTGGATAATCTTTGTAAATGAATATTTCTCAGGATTATGAGCTCATTAACCCACATTGGGGTGGTATTTCTATGGCTTCTTGTTTAATGCTAAACATGTTTTGCTCAGTTTATGGATTATATGTGCCTTTTGTTAGAATAGGTTTATTTTTGTGATTTATGCATCATTATGGATGGTTGATGAGGTCTGTGTTAGTTTTCTGTTGTTTATAATCACTGATTCATTTGAACTAATTGCTCAGGCTGGAAAATAAATCATAAACCGATGGATCTTCATGCATTCATCTTTGTAAAGTGTGTAAATTATTTGGATTCTCCCTCTTTATCAGATTAAAAATGGCCTTAAAATTGAGTTGATATTGTGGCCTTGTGCATAAATAAAATGTAAATCTATGTCAGTGTTGTGGTTGTTCTTTTCCTTTATAAATGTAACGCTTTTTAATGGAAGTTAAATGATGAAACCTGGTGACAGAAAATGATTCTTAGCAAGTAAAATCAGGCATGAACACAATTTATTTAATTGCAGTTTTGAGTTTATTAAAAAGACATTTTAAAAATAGTGTTGTGACTGTTTATTATACAGCATTGTTTCTACAAATGGTTATGAAATGTTACTTACTTTATAGTTTAAGTATTTTAAATTCATTTTCTGTTTTCTTTTTAATTTGAGTGTTTTTGTATTTTTTTTTAAAAATAGGTATATAATTTTTTATTAAGTTATATTAAGTGTGTGTGTGTGTGGGTGTGTGACCCTGGAGCGCAAAAGCAGTAATCAGCTGCGCAGGTATATATGGGTCAAAATTATCTATTTTTTATGCCATAACTCATTAGGATATTAAGTAAAGACACATTTGGTAAATTCTGTACTATAAATATTATCAAAAGTATATATTTCATGAGTAATAATGCATTGCTAAGAACTTGATTTGAACAACTTTAAATACTCATGAATATGTAATCACAGCGACACGTCACGCGTCCCCGAGGCCAATCAGCGTTCCGGACGCGCTGATGACAGCCGCAGAATCTGAAGGAGATTCAAACTCCGCTGAGCGCGACTCGCTGGATCTTACTGCGATCTTATACTCGACTTAACCTTGCTCGTGTGTGAATGCGGGACTCTGAGGGACATGGAGGCTTTCACCATCAAGAGTCGCATTAAGAGCCTCCTGCGCTCGCCGTCAATCAAACTTCGAAAGAGCCGTATCAAAGAGAGTCTCTCCAAAAAGGTAAAGTTATTGTATCAGTATCAGCTCGGCGTTTCACAATTGTCCAATGTTTCATCGCCGCTGTAACCAATGAAACAAACCTCCGCGCGCTCCGAGGAGTTGCTGATTGTGTTTAGTTTAGTCTTTTGATGTTGTGTGAATGGCATCTTGACTGAAGATTTTTGGTTTTGATGTCTTCAGTGTTTTTCTGACGACTCTCTCGTGTCAACTTCACTGTGGTTAAATCGGGACGAGAGTCAATCACATCGACAGAATAATCATCTCAAACACATCAGCATATTCCCATGATGCTCCCGTGTTGACTCATGAGTTCTGATAATTTCATTAATCAACCGTAAAGCAATTAACTTGTTATCTTTAGAGTTGTTAAAGTTGTTTCTCCACCGAAACGTTTGGAAACGTGTGCGTGTTTATTTTTTATATATATAATTTATTAAATATTTATTTATCAAAACATGAACAATAATTGATAATGTGTTTAATGTAAAATATTTATTTAGTAAAACCTTTTTTTTTTTTTTTTGCTCAGATTCACCCGTAAATGTTTTGTTTTCTATTTAATAAACTGATAGGTATTTTGTGGACTGTTTATTAGTTCATGTTGTTCTTATGGTCTCAGGTGACTCTAGAGAAAGTTCTGGGCATCACGGCTGTAGGAAACAGTGGTTTAACATGTGATCCGAGTTCAGGAACAGTGGCCTATCCGGCCGGGTGAGTAGAGATCATATATAAAGTTGCTGGATCCATATTGTTTAATTTGACACAAGTCGTGTTATTATTATTTGTATTAATTGTATTACTGTATTACTATTTGTATACATAAAGCAGCTGTTTTAGAGAGAGTCATGGTAAGAATTATATTGGCACCCTAAAAATATGATCAAAGAGTATTGTGAAAATATATCTGTGTTGTTTGTTCGGATCTTTTTAATTTTTTTTAAAAAGTCGTTAAAAATAAAATGCATTTCAAGACTCTAACTTTTCAACAAAATCACATTATTAAAACATTTCTTTCCCTTTAATACACATGGAAATGATTCTAGTTATTATTATGAGTAAAATCTCAAAAGATCTATATTCCCATTCATATTTACTTCTGTTTTTTTAGTACACCACAGTGGCTAGAAACATTAGTGATCTTTTCCATTTCCCTCCACCATTAGGATAATAATTAAAGTCAGTAAGAAATGTTATAAATGTGCCTACAGTATATTGTTTTTGAATATATTGTCTCAATGCAACATGAGGAGGATAGTTTAAGTGGCCAAAAGTCTCTTTAATGATTACAGTTGAGCGGTATAATTTCAGAAAATAGTTGAGTCCTGGGGCCAGAAAGCCTTATAATGGGGCATGGTTGGATGATCCAAAAGGACAATCAAAATCAACACAAAAACTGGGTCACTGAGAATCTGCCAAGGCTGTCCTAATTCCCTGACCTGAACCCGAGAAATCTGAGGAAGTGAAAAGATCTCTTTTCAGGTGTTCTCCAAACTGTTCAGGCATTATAGGAGAAAGCTAACCGTGCAGATTTATTTTTCACAGGCTTTTTTTGTTCATATCTCCAAAGGGTACCAATAATTTTGATGCATAAGACCAGAAACGCAACGTTAAAGCTGCCTCCTGGTATGTTTAATTTAAGACCCAATTTAGTCCAGACGTAGCTCTTGACTTCCTTCAGGAAATCAGCCTATTAAAATCTGGACTACACTGAGTCTGAGACTACTTAAAACCATGACAGATTTCTTTTGTTCTGGTTCAAATTGTCATTTTGGTATAAGATTAGGCTCAATCTCTATCTGGGAAACCGCCCCAATGTATATATATATATATCAAATTTAAAAAATGCGTTAAATTATGGCATATACCTGATTGAGAATGTTGCTTGTGTTTTCTACAGTACGTTTGTTGTTAAGCCTAAGGAAAGCAGATCTCCGTCCTCGTGGCTCTTTCCCAAGAGTATTACAGCGATTAACCAGCTTTCAGTGAACATTAGGTGAAGATTTAGGCCTATTAATGGACTCGTGTAGTGAACGCAGTGCTTGCTTCTCTTTCATTCAGGTGTGTCGTTGTGTTACTGAACCCGGCCACAAACACACAGCAGCATCTCATCAACTCCTCCAGGTGAAGAACTACGCTATTCTGCAGTGTTTGTTGAGTTCAACCTAAAATGGAAACTCAGTCTCAGTTCATCCGAGACCAGGATGAGTTTGTTTCTTCATCAGGTCTGGAGAAATGTGTCTCTGCATCAGTGTCTCAGTAATGGATGTGAATGGGTCCAAACGGCTGATAAAAACATCACAATAATCCACACCACTCCAGTCCAACAGTTAACATCTGGAGAAGACAATAGATCAAACTAATCCAGCATTAAGTTGATTTTAATCGAAATACCATAGAGTCTATAATCACTCTGCCTCCAGGTCTGAATCAAAACAGCTCTAAACAAATATGTGTTTGGTTTGTGATCTGAAAGACAACAGCAGATGCCCTTTTTTACTGGAGGAAGAGGTACTATGGATGTAGACTTGATAGATTAGTTTCCAGATGTTAACTGGAGTGCTGACGATTATTGTGATGTTTTTATCATCATCCCGACAGCACCCGTTCACTGCAGTGCATCCATTGGTGAGACGCATTTCTCCAGATTTGATTAAGAAATAAAGTCATCCTGATCTCGGATGAACCACGCATTTTCTGTGAACCGCTCATGTTGCGAATCTTCTCTGGTTCTTCAGGAAGGCCATCAGTGCTCTGGCGTTCTCGTCGGACGGCCGGTATCTTGTCACTGGAGAGGTCAGTATCGATCTTGGGTGTGTATCAGCGGTCAGTGTTGGTGAGGCTGTTTCACTCTGGTGTGTGTGTGTGTGTGTTCAGAGCGGTCATCAAGCGGCGGTGTGTGTGTGGGACGTGAGCGAGGGCTCTCTGGTCTCTGAGCTGATGAAGCACAAGTACGGTGTATCGTGTGTGGCCTTCTCTCCAGACGACAAACACATCGTGAGTGTGGGGTCACAGCACGACATGAGCGTCCTCCTGTGGGCCTGGAAGGTGGGTGATTACCACAGCTTGTTATATATAGTGTAACTGATTTATTAATGATTTGACATATTGTGCCAAAACCATTCAAAACAAAGCTACAGAGCACATGCTTGGTCTAGACTAGTGTGCATTTACAGTGTGTTGTTTCACTGCATAATTCAGTCAATAAATTACGTTTAGAATGACCAAATTCAAGACATGGGGGCAGAAAAACACAAAAAATGCTGTATATAATCAAGCATATTAATCATGTATGAATAAATCCCTCTGTAAGAACCTCAGGATATAGACAGGAATCAAAATTTCAAGTGTGATGTGTGAAACTGCTGCTGAAGTGAAGATTTGTGGCTCCGTCTACGAGGGGAAAAAACTCAATTTACAAAAACGAAATGTATTGACCCAAATAGGTAAAGGTGCAGTGTCTGCCCCTAAGAGACTTTAGATGCTGGACATCATGTCCCGTTTGAAACTTCACGTCTTCATGTCACTCCTGCAGAAGAACGCTCTGATAGCCGTGAATAAAGTGTCCAGTAAAGTGACGTCGGTCTCCTTCTCCGAGGACGGCAATCATTTCGTCACGGCAGGGAACCGACATGTGCGCTTCTGGTATCTGGAACAGTCTCACGCTGATCAGGTAATGATCTCTGTGATCAGTGAACACACACTGTTCGTTTCTATCTACTGGCCGTTTTAAATGTCTGTTAATTAAAAGCAGCTTCACTGAAAGTCAGGAAAATGTTTGGAATATCCCAAATAAAAATTCTGGGCCGAGAAAAATCTAGATGCACTGAACATGGTTTGTTTTATTATTTTATTAAAAACATATTTTTCAATTAAACTATGAATTTAAAAACACAAGGCAACAAAATAACCACACTTTTATTGAAAATAACAGCATACGTTTAGAAAGAAAATTAACAAGTAATATTAAACATAAGTATTTTAGGTTGTTGTTTTTTTTTACTAACCCGAGTAATGTATAGGTTTATGTGTGAGCAGAATACAGCGGGACACTGATCAGTGGAGGAGAGTGTAGCATCGTTTAATAGATCTAATTAGTATGCTATATTAAAAAATATGCCCTGTTGGAGCACAAGCAGAACATTCATAGGGCATATTATTGTGCAGAAGCTTGTGCATATATTTTGAGCTTGTGTTTTCGTCCTATATTTATTTTGGCAAATAATGTTTTGGGGGACAACAATCTGGGGCATCCCTAATATTTCAATATATTCGTGCATTATAGTTGGATTCAGTGAATTTAAGCTGGACTATAATATAGTTATGTTTTGTGATAATGTAAGCAATCAGTTTTGACATGCTGTTAAAGTGATATTTTATTTACTGTAGTAAAAAAATATTTTTAACTAGTCATTTTAACTTTAAATACATCCTACTGGTCAATTATAATGGATTCTTTATTTTTGCTGTGTTTTTAAAACCTTTTCTATGCTGCATTCAATTTAGTCTCTTTATTGCAATAAATTACAAATGTAAATAAATTATATTCAGTTATATTAAACTAGTTTCTTATTAGAAATGTTGAAATTTGAAGTAGAATATCAGATGTGTTTAGAGCCTCCGATGTGGATGTACAACTTCCGTTTGATCAATTGTTGACCAGCTGCATCACCGCCATCAGATAGTTACAGTGGGTTTTGCTTCATTCATGTATACCATTTCAAAAGTTTCTTTACATAATGAAAAATTTCTTCACAATAAGAATGAATGGCTTTAAGAACTGACAATTAAAACGCTCTTCAGGAAGCAAATATGCTTTTTGGTGCATCTTTCTGAAAACTATGGAAGCCTGTTTGTACCAAAAAAGTAAATTGTGCTTTTTTTTAATCTCAGTTGAAAGTTATAAACTCACAGTTAAGAGTAACATCGTGCAATTCTTGATTTTTATTTATTTTTTCATACAAAGTGTGATACAAAAAAAAAATGGAGTTGTGATGTAAAAAGTTGCAATTATGTATTTTTGGTGTTAACAGGCTTCTATAGAGAACCTGCTAATGGAAGGTTGATTTTTAAAAAGTGTAATGACTGCTGGAGTGTTCCCATGATGCTCTGCAGCAGGCGTCTCCGGTGCCACTGACGGGCCGCTCCGGGCTCCTCGGGGAGCTGCAGAATAACTTCTTCTGTGCTGTGGCAAGTGGACGAGGATCGAGGTCCTGCAGCACCTTCTGCGTCACTGAGTCCGGCCTGCTCTGTGAGTTCAACAGACACCGGGTCCTGGACCGCTGGGTCCATCTAAAGGTCAGTGAGGTCACTGCAGACCAGCTCTGCTCCTGAGACACACCGGAGCTTATGAATGTGATATTGTGTAGCTTGTCAGTGAACTACGGCTCTGAGATTTACTTCTAATAAAGAAACCGGTGTCACTGATCAAATTTGATTCTTACATGCCTCTTATCAATTGCCCAGCCCTACCTCTTTGTGTGTGTGTATGTGTGTAGACAAGTTCTGCTCACTCTCTGACGGTGACGGAGGACCTGATCTTCTGTGCATGTTCAAATGGAATCGTGCGAGTCTTTGGAGCGTCTGACCTGAGCTTCATCTGCACACTGCCCCGTCCTCATCACCTGGGCGTCGATGTGTCCAGTGTCACACAGGCTGGGTGAGACCGCAACAATACACGCAATACCACAGACATGCAGATTTCAGTTAAAATAGTTTAAAGGGGTCAAATAAGGTTGCTAAACAGAACATTATTTTGTTCTGGTTCAGGAATCAGTTTTCCGTGAAAGTGCTGCGCACACTCTAATATTTGTGTTGAACTGTTCTGGAACAGTGTTGTACTTAACCATTGATTTCTAGTTGTGTCCTCTTTTGGAAGCACAAACAAAGTAGTTTACTTTCACAACAAATCACAGCGTCTCCAGAACATGGCACCGACACCAACACTACAGCCAGAATAATAGCTCTGTCTCTTTTCTTCGAGTAAATATTTGGGCGGTGTTATAAAATAAACCCACTCTGTGATGTGGCAAAGCGGGGTGTGGACAAGTCATAGCTTTTATAAAGAGAAAGAATATCTCTTAAGTCTTTGCAACTTTAACAGCTGCAATGCGAATGACATTTCAAATCTCATCTTATGACCCCTTTAAAAATGGTAGTAGCATCTATTACTTTTATTTTCTAAGATGTAATTTGTTGTGCTGAGATGATCTGGACGTGTTTGTGAAACGCAGCTCTCTGTCAGATCTGTCTGGCACCGGACGAGTTGATGGGTTTAGTGTTTGATCAGATCTGGTTGTGTAACACTTGTTCCTGGCAGATCTGCAGCATTAGAGCTCTGTGAACTCATTAATGGCTGTAATTAGCAGCAAGAGAGCCCTCAGAATGAAGAACATCTCACTCATTCTTCTCTGCTCTTCAGTCATCTGTTCAGCAAAGCTCCAGACGCCGGTTACCCAGACTCAGTGGCGGTGACCTTTGACCCCGTGAACCGCTGGCTGTCCTGTGTGTATAATGACCACAGCTTATACGTGTGGGACACACGAGACCTGCGTAAAGTGGGCAAAGTCTACTCAGCGCTTTATCACTCTGCCTGTGTTTGGGATCTACAGGTGATCATCCGCTCACACACCTCCATTGTCTGTCAATATTAATATCAATATTACAGCTTTTTTTTTTTCATTTTCGAAACATTTTTTCAACAGCCTTTAAGAAATACCTCAACCCTAAAACTTAAGATTTCGATTTTTATTGTTTCTTCTTTAAGCAAGATACTTTAAAAACAGCGTAATATTATTATAATGTAAAATGATAAATAGAGGTAAATTACAGTTTAACATATTTTCAGGTATTTGAACATTCCTTTGATCAAGTAAATGCAGCCTCCGTGAGAGACTCTTTCAGAAGCTCTAGAGGGTTTGAGTTCTGATCTGCTGAAACTCTGCTTCAGATGTGTTCTGGGAGCAGCGAAAGCTCTGGTTCGTTCCTCACATGTTCGTCGGACGGCTCTGTGCGTTTCTGGAGGTCAGACGGTCTACACTGCAGGAATGTCCTGAGTAACGTAAGTCCAGCGGAGCGCCTGTGTCCTGCTGTTGGTTGATGACGAGTGATGAAGTGACTCTGAACTCTCTCAGGATCTTCATCACATCTTCCACATGAAGGAGAGCGCCCTGCTGGAGACAGATGGAACGGCCGAGGGATTGAGCGGAGTCAGAACCGTCTGCATCAGTCCAGACGGGAGACACTTGGCGTCTGGAGACAGAAACGGCACACTCAGGTTTATTACTTACTTTAATTTATTTTATATGTTTAATTCAAATTATTATTTCTTTGATTTTACTCTTTTTATTTTATTTACAAATGTATTTCATTATTCATATTTTTTAAATGTACAAACCGGATTCCCAAAAAGTTGGGACACTAAACAAATTGTGAATAAAAACGGAATGCAATGATGTGGAGATGGCAAATGTCAATATTTTATTCAGAATAGAACATAAATCATGGAACAAAAGTTTAAACTGAGAAAATGTATCATTTTAAGGG
>JAUCMU010000043.1:20701257-20732095 GCA_032275025.1 Enteromius treurensis | reverse complement strand
ATCTCCACATCATTGCATTCAGTTTTTATTCACAATTTGTTTAGTGTCCCAACTTTTTTGGAATCCGGTTTGTACTTTTTATTTACTTTTATTTCAAAATGTTATATATGCGTGTGTGTATAATATATGTGTGCATATATATATTTAGGGGTGGCACAATACACCAATGTCATGGTCGGTACGCATTTTGATAGGGGGGTCACAGTTTGAAACAATTTCGGTGCAACAGGGGGTAAAAAAACAAAAAATACTATGCTTGGTTTGTTTTCATTTATTTTTGAACAGACAGTAGTGCAGAATACATTTTCCACATTCCACCTAGATGTGAAAAAAAAATATTATATTACATTATAATGTTACATATACAGTCGGGGCCAAAAGTCTTGAGAATGACACAAATATTAGTTTTCACAAAGTTTGCTGCTGAACTGCTTTTAGATCTTTGTTTCAGTTGTTTCTGTGATGTACTGAAATGTAATTACAAGCACTTCATACGTTTCAAAGACTTTTATCGACAATTACGTGACATTTATGCAAAGAGTCAGTATTTGCAGTGTTGGGCCTTCTTTCTCAGGACCTCTGCAGTTCGACTGGGCATGCTCTCAATCAAATCCTGACTGATAGCAACCCATTCTTTCATAATCACTTCTTGCAGTTTGTCAGAATTAGTGGGTTTTTGTTTGTCCACCTACTTCTTGAGGATTGCTGCATCGTGCTGGAAAATGCATTGTTCTTCACCAAACTGTTGTTGGATTGTTGGAAGAAGTTGCTATAATCTGAGAATATGACTTTGCCCCAGTCCTCAGCAGTCCAATGTGATAACTGGGGGCAAAGTCATATTCTCCGGTGAAGCCTCTTTTCTCTTTTTAGCTGCAAACTTTGTGAAAACTAATATTTGTGTCATTCTCAAAACTTTTGGCCACAACTGTACATACAAGAAATACATTCTTGAAATCTATTTTATTTAGGTAACAGATAAACGAGGGGGCAGTGCGATGTAGGTGGCATAGCCTTTATATTCAGAGTTTCAGTTCATTTTTGTAATGGGCTTAATTTGTTTACAGAAAGGAAACTCAAATGGCAGAAAGCGGCGTTCTATCTGTTTTCTTTATTTTCTAAAAGCCCAGTGTATCAAACAAATAACAGGAGAACTTTATGCAGTTATGCATTATTAAGACAATAAGTGTTTAAAGTTGATTCTGCTGGTAAGAATACAACATCAGTTCCAGCTTTGCTAACTTTACAGCGCAGTTGGTAATTAAAATACAGTGAAGCAAACATAATAACAGCAAACAGAATAATAGGGGTTGCCTGTATTCATTGTAAGGCCTCATGCACCGAACCAAGAGGTCTGCTCTGTGAATTACATTTGTTGTGCCACCTTTAATATATTTAACTTAACAAAATTATAATCAAAACCATTACATATACTCATTTATATTTTTTAAATCACCTTTTTTATATGTGACCCTAGAGCACAAAACCAGTCTTGATAACTTTGGCTAAACTATTTGGCTGAGATGCATCTATTTCAAAATCTGGAATGCTTGAAAATCTAAATATTGTATTGTACACTATACATGGTACAGAATATATTGCTGTCTATTGCTACAAATATACCTGTGCTGCTGATGACTGTTTTTGTACTCTTTTTCTTAAAAAAGGTGAATACGTTTTTCTTTTTAACTGTTTACCCATGCATCAGTGTTTTCCAGTGTTTGAGAGGTTTATGATGGATTGCAGGATTCATGATCTGACATGTATGAGGGAGCTGGTGAAGACAGAAGTCCATGACTCTGAGATTGTGTGTCTGGATTACTCCAAACCTGCATCAGGTGTGTGTGAGTACGTTCAGATCAGAGCATTTGTTTCTCTGCAGATCTGTGTGAATGTGTGTTTGACAGGCATGAATCTGCTCGTCACTGCGAGTCGAGATCGTCTGATCCGTGTGCTGGATGCTGAGGAAGACTACGGTCTACTGCAGACGCTGGATGATCACTCTTCCTCCGTTACGTCCGTCCGCTTTGCCAGTGAGAGCTTGTTATTCCCTGTCTTTATTATAACACCCACGAACAAAAGGCTGATCTTTGTGCTTGTCTGGATGCAGCCAGCGGAGACGGGAAGCTGCGGATCATCAGCTGCGGAGCAGATAAGAGCATTTACATCCACACTGCTCTCAGGGTGAGTCCAGAGAAAAACCAGCACAGATCTGACCAGACACTTGGGGTCAGAGTTCATCTGCTAAAAAATGTTCAGTCTGAGCACTGCTCCTAAAAGTGGAACCCAGTCTATTTGACCCATTATTTTTACATGAGAGAAAAACACATCATCTGCATTGCAAGTGCATTTTCCTCTTTGCATTAAATATGACTGCATATCAGTTCTTGTCATATTAGAACCACACAACAATCTTGGAGTCATTAATTAGGATAGCACGGAAAACCGATTTTAAAAGAAAGGTGAAGTCACACCTTGGATTATTGCCTCTATAGAAAGTGGAGGCATGAGAATTAATAGAATGAGTAATATGTATTATAGTGGGTGTAAATACTAGTAGGTTTTAAATTTGTGTATTATAGTGTGGATCCTAGGAAGACTAGCAGTGCTAATTTGGGAATAGCTCAGGAGGATTCAAACAAATAAACAAGAAGCACAACTGTATATTTGAGGTGTTTTAATGGCTTTAGTTAACTATACTAACTTTGCTTAGAACGCCAGAGGAACTGAATTCAAGCGGACGCATCATGTGGTTCGTAAAGCGACTCCTAATGACTTGGATGTGGATCCCACATGTAAATACGTGGCCGTCGGCTGTCAGGACCGCAGCATCCGGTGAGATATGGATTTGAGAGCATCAGACTCAAGCTGATGAGATTGTTCAGTGATGTTCTTTTGTATCTGTTCTCCAGAGTCATCAACATCAGCAGCGGCAAACAGAAGAGATGCTTCAGCAGCGCTCGGACTGAAGATGGAGGTTTGCTGAAGGTCAGGTCACAGACACAGAGACTTAAACAAACACCCAGCAGCTGTTAACAACAATAGCCGTAACAATATGTCTGATTGGCTAAGAGTGTTCTATCATTTATGTACTGGAAAAAATATATTTTAATCTAAAAGTGAACCCATCTATATTGTTTCTCAATGTTGTTATTGTTATAGTTATGGGGCGCACTACAGAGTAACATGTATTGCCACAGCCCCTTTTTTAAATTCTAGCCAAGTTTTGTTTAAAGCCAGCAGTGAATCACTCAATTAGTCATAAATCCGCCCGGTTTTACTGTTTATGTTATTGTCATTGAAGTGTAGTTTGTGGTTTCTGCAGGTTCAGATTGACCCTTCAGGTCTGTTTGTAGCCTCCAGCTGCTCTGATAAGAACATCAGTGTGACTGACTTCCAGACCGGAGAGAGACTGGTCAGCGTGTTCGGACACTCCGGTAACATATGGCTCAATGAGTGAATCTTCATTTTGTGATGATGGTGATTGATGATGGTAACTTTGGTGGTGATTGTCACTGTGTTGATGGTGATGATTGTGAATGTGATGGTGGTGGTGATTGTGTTGGTGGTCATTGTGAGTGTGATTGTGGTGGTGATTGGGTTGATGATGGGGATTGTGATTGTGTTGGTGGTCATTGTGAGTGTGATGGTGGTGATTGTAACTGTGATTGTGGTGGTGATTGGGTTAATGATGCTGATTGTGAATGTGATTGTGGTGGTGATTGGGTTGATGATGGTGATTGTGGTGGTGATTGGGTTGATGATGGTGATTGTGAATGTGATTGTGGTGGTGATTGGGTTGATGATGGTGATTGTGAATGTGATGGTGGTGGTGATTGTGTTGATGGAGGTGATTGCAACTGTGATGGAGGTGATTGTCACTGTGTTGATGGTGGTGATTGTAACCGTGATTGTGAATGTGACGGTGATTGTGTTGATGGTGGTGGTCATTGTGAATGTGATGGTGGTGATGATTGTCACTGTGTTGATGGTGGTGATTGTAACTGTGATTGTGGTGGTGATTGTGTTGATGATGGTGATTGTGAATGTGATGGTGGTGGTCATTGTGAATATGATGGTGGTGATTGCAACTGTGTTGTTTGTGAATGTGATGGTGGTGGTGGTGATTGTCACTGTGTTGATTGTAAATGTGATGGTGGTGATTGTAACTGTGATGGTGGTGATTGTGAATGTGATGGTGGTGGTGATTGTAATGGTGGTGGTGATTGTCACTGTGATGGTGGTGGTGATTGTGTTGATGATGGTGGTGGTGATTGTTACTGTGTTGATTGTGAATGTGATGGTGATGATTGTCACTGTGATGGTGGTTTTGATTGTGTTGATGGTGGTGGTCATTGTGAATGTGATGGTGGTGATTGTCACTGTGTTCATGGTGATGATTGTAACTGTCAAGGTGATTGTGGTAGGGCGGGACAATTCATATAGTGCAATATTTAAAGCATTTCATGTCAGAAAAGTCAGTTCTGTAATCAGTGGTAAATTCCATCACATGCATGATTTCACATTGAGCAGCACTTACTACTCGGAGCCATTGTTTACCGACAAGCTGCACAAATCTACATTCATTATCAGTGTAATTTTGTGCAGCTTGTCAGTGAACAACGTGCATTAAATATTGCACAATATTTATCCTGCAGCCCTAGATGGTAGTGATTGTTACTGGGTTGATGGGGATTCAGACTGTTACTGTTTTGTTCCTGTCGGCAGAGATCATCACAGCTCTGAGGTTCAGCAGTGACTGCAGACATCTGCTCTCGTCTTCGGCTGACAGGTTTGACTCCAGCTGTTCTTCTGTTCAGTTCCTGTTGTGTTAGGGGTCCTGTCACGTGAATTCTCACTGACCACGTCTGTTGTGTTTCAGCTGTATCTTTGTGTGGCGTCTCGCTCCTGAACTCACCGTCAACATGAGAGAGAGACTTTCTGTGATCAGACGCCGTCACAGTGCATTGAGTGCTAGGAACAATCCCTTCAGGTACAGCAGAGTTTGACATCCACATCCATTTGATTGGTTAAAGTTGTGTTTAGTTTAATGTAAAGGGGTTTATTTCAGACGGTCCTCCATGACTGGATTCATACTGCACAGATCCACATCCATCATGAGCTGCTCATCTGAGAGCGACCAAGAGGAGGAGGAAGATGAGGAAGACATGAAGACAACTGAAGAGACAGAGAGACAGGAGGACACCAGCCAGAGGATGGAGGACAGTGTTGATGAGGAGACCGGTCAGAAGATGCATTATTACCTATTACCTAACAATAACACAAAACGAACTGCATTTTGCAAGCGCTATATATCACCGTTCACAGTGCTCAAAATATAGAAGGAATATAAATATTGACTTGGGGGTTGAATATAAATGAATCTCTGAAGGGAGTATAGATTGTATTTTCTTTTTCTCTTACCATGGTGGTTATAAGCGCAGTTCAGTGCAGCTTTGTTTACAGCGGTAATAAAAGGAGGCACTATATTGAGAATGTTCCACAAGCGCCATCTGCTGTCAGAGAATGAACTTAACATGTTCTTTCAGTCCATTTGCTGTTTTCTTTTGCAGGGGTGTTTTATGTAGCGAATTATCATGCAAGTCTGACCATTTTGTTTTTGCATTTAGATCCTGAAATCATACGTTTTTTTTCTAATTATATCATTTTAAAATACATATTTTGACTTCAATTTAACTAGATCTACTAAAATGTGATTACATTTTTTTCTCATATCATGATACAATATCAATATCATCTGGACAGTAAAAAATATTGTGATTATGAATATCAGCTCGTATTGCCCAACCCTAGTATATATGTTTGTGTGTCTGTGTGTGATGCGATCAAGGGAAAACCTGACATATGGTGAAATTTTACCTTTTTTTTGTTTTTATATCATATGAAAGTTTGGTTCAAGCCCTTTCCTTCAAGAGTTATGACTATTTGAAGTTGGCTTATAGCCATGAATTTCAGGAATGGAATTTAGAGAAAAATGGGTTTCACTTCACCTAATGAGTTTAACGAGAGCTGTAGCGCTATACTGCATCATTACACAAACAGACAAATGTTGCCCTGAAAGACGAACGAGAGCTGTAGCGCATAGATCTTTTGATCAACCCTTGTTTAGATAGTATGAATAGTGTACATCAGAAAAGTAAGCACAGCGCAACTGTTTGTACATAAAACAGACTTTCTTCAGTACCTCATCATCTGATCCTTCATCTCTGGATGTGAAATTGTCCATTCTAAGATTTTTTTTTAGGGCGTGTGCCGTAGTTTACACAGAACTGGCTGGAAATGTGCGTTGCTGATGATCTTTTTTGCTCTAAACAAGATATTTTCAGAGATGATAGACTAGATGTTACAGAATAATAATTCAATGAAAGCCTAATGTGATGTGGAATAACGTGTCTGATCCTGTCATCTTATCTTTATAAAGGGGGATATGATGAAACGCGCTGGAGTCCAATAAAGGTCAGTATCTCACACTGCGGCCAGTCTCTGGCAGTTTACTGAACATGAGAAAAGAAGCCTGGTCCCATCATTTCATCCATGGTTTCCATAACTGGGGGTCGTAATCATCATCAATCATCAACTCACTAAAATGTCAAATTAAATAATTGAAAATAAAGCATTTGTAAAACTAAAAATAGATTTTTGTATCTGTGTGTGACGTGTCTAGGCTGCTTCTGCGGACTCGTCTGCGGTGGTGTCTCGTCCTCGCAGACGCTGGTCTTGTCGCATGGGGTCTCTAGAGATCATGGTGAAGTCCATGCTGGAGCTCCGGCAGCTTGACTCTCTCTCAGAAGCTCCAGTTCAGAGCAGAACCTTCGCAGATCGGTTGCCGGACGAGGATCGAGGCAGCACCTCCAGCCTGCAGGTAGTTATATGAACTGCACAGTTTTCTCTAATATTTTATCTATTTGATTTGTATAAGGTTTTATTGTTATAATAAAAACATGGAATTGTATGATGCATATATTGATTGAAATGCTGAATGGTCGCTGAATGTCTTTTCTGAGGTCAATGTTACGTGACACGACTGATCTCGAGCTGTTTTATTGACGTCTTTCTGTGGTTGAATGACATCACTCATGATTGATTTCAATGACTTTCATTCAGGGTTACTTGCTGCCGTAACTAGTACTAAAGAGGAAGTCTAATATATCATCACAGTCTAAAATAGATGCACGTATGCAGCAGCATCTTTATTTAGATTAAGATTAAAATGCAGTGGTTTCCTCTAATTATACAGGCCTTAGTTTTTGTTTATATAAAGAAAATTGGGGTTTATTTTAAAATTTCAATTTATTTCTATTTAGAAACATGCAGCAATAGCCTAATAAAAGAACAACTTTTTATTTAAAGTATAATTTGTCTTAATCTCGTTTTGTTTGTGAGTCGTGAGTGAAGTGATTCATCACATTACAGAGCAGCTTCAACTGAAAGTCATTATTCATTTTTTTCAGCTGTATATTTTAGCTTGCGTCTCTAGTCCTCCAGGCTTCACTCCTGTATTTCTGTGTTCAGGATAGTCGTCTCCGGCTTCCTCGTCGCTCGGCCTGGCTGCTTCCCACCGGCACTCCTGAACCAGAGGGTGTAGTTCTGTACCCGGAGCACTGTCCCAGCACCAGCAGCCTGCCCGGACCATCCTACCAGATACAGACTCCTTCTGAGACCCTTGAGCCCGAGGAGAGAGCAGAAGAAGCCCAGAGTCCTGTCAGTGGAGCATCCATGGGCTACTGCAGCGGAGGATCCAGTCCAGACCCCCGGCACCACGGTACAAACATTCACCCTCTCACTCACTGTCTTTCTCTCTCTCTCACACTCACTCAGACACTCACACAAACACTATTTGCAGTATTTGAGCTAGTTGCATTTAAGTTAGTTTAGTATTTGTTAATTAAGAACACCAAGTTAAACTAAATGAAATAAAAATGTATGAACCATTACTAAAAACTACATGGATATAACCTAATAATAAAAATGACAGATGTACTGAACTAGTGTCACTGTTTCCTCTCAGATGTGGGCTCTGATGAAGAATCCTGTGACGGGAACACACGGCCGATCTGTGATTCTGAGAGCGTTTCTAAAGACATCTGGAGAAGCTCTGAGACACTGACAGATGCAGGTAAACTCTCTTGAGGGGTCTTCCCTTTTTTTGTAAGCCACTTTGGAACAAAGCATAAGCAAAAACCTTGCAAAAGACGTTATTAAAACTTGGGCAACATTATTTCTAAAATAAACGGTCCTGCAAAACTACAATATGAAAAACAGTTTCAGCTAAACGTCAGTGCTGTGAAACTAAATTGTGAATAACTAAAATAACTAATAATGAAAAAATTGAATAATGAAAAATATGGAAGTTTATGCAAATATGTTAATAATTGTAACTAATAAAGAGGGTGACATGATTATTGCATGTTATTTTTATTTAGTACTCTCCCGAATGGCCCTGTTCAAAAGTTTACAAACCCTGAATCTTAAAAATCTGTGTTGTTTTCTGGATGATATTTCTATATACAAGATGAGGGTCTTGTTGGTTCTGATCAGTTCAGCTGCCTGCTGTTCTTCAGATAAATCCTCCAGCTTTTGCACATTCTTTTGGGTTTCCAGCATTTTCTGCATTTTTGAATTTTTTCCAACATGCCATCGTTTCACACTGAGAACAACTGAGGGTCTTGTGCATATCTGTTTCAATGGTATCTCAATAATACATTAACTCTAGCACATACATATGCAATGTTTTGTTCTCAGGGTCTCGGATTAGAGCAGAAGGAATCTTCTCTTCCAGTTTGCACAGCCAGAAGTACTCTAGCAGGTATTCCCACGATGATCTGCTTCACTTCAGCTGAATGTTTGGAGGCAGTAGCATGATGATCTCTGTGTTTCCTCATCCCTCTGTTAGATCAGTCAGCGGCCCCGGGCCCCTGAGGAGCCACCCTTACATGAGCAGCTCTTCAGCGGGGCTCCAGAAATCTGCTTCATGCCACAGCCGGAGCAACGAGCGTGAGTCTGAACACTGATCTCAGTGATCTGTCAAACACAGCAAATATGTGCATCCAAAATAAACTATTTTGTTTGCATAATCTATCCATGTGTACTGTGTGTGTGTGTGTGTGTGTGTATTATGTGTGTATATAAATGCAAACACATGCATGTCTATATTTAAGGGAAAAAATATGTTTATCATTTATGCATTTTTGTCTTAAAAAGCTTTTATTTTTATTTTTTATAAGCATTATAAGAAGGCACAGTACAGGTAAATAGTACAGTAAAGGTATTATGTAAACTAAAACTTTTATTTTGGATGTAACTACTGTAATCACAAATCATAAAAGCCCTATTTAAAAATACTTGAATCAATTTACTGGACAAAATATTCTTGTTTTCTGTAAAAAAAAAAAAAAAAATTAATAAAATAATATTTGCTAACGAAACAAGAAAAATAATCTTGTTTAGTCTTTGAATTAAGATGATTTTATTTGCTCCATTGGCAGATATTTATGCTTTTTATATGTAAAAACTGAACAAAATTTTAATTGCGTTTTAGCAAAACAAGACTTATGTCTTGTTCGTTTTACTTGTAAAGTAAATTCATCTTGATTCAAGAACTTTTAGATCGATATATATACTAGAAAACAAGACAAAAACACTAAGTAAGAGATTCTTATTTTTTGCCATGTGTGATTTGTGATGTCTGTGTTCTGTATGTGTGATGATTTGTTTTCCAAGCAGGCAGGTCCTTGACTCCGTCCCGTGTGCGGCGAGAGCCACGTCCGGTCCTGTCCAGGCTGAGTATGGAGAAGGTGGACAGTCCGAGTCTGAGCCGTTCCTACATGAGCCCCACCACCAGCTCCATGGCCAAAGCCAGCCGCCCGATGTCCAGCGGAGACTCCTGTGAGAGTCTGACCGTCCTCACAAACACCCCCCGAGCCGGCAGACCCCCCCGCATGTGTCCGAGCCGCTCAGCCTCGTTTCAGGAGCTCCGGACTGGCCTGAGCTCTTCATCATCCTCCTCCTCCTCGGCTCGAGCGGCACTGAAGGCTATCTCTGTGGCATCTGACGCTCCTGATGATGAAGGTTTGAAGCGCCGACGCTCTTCCTCAGGCTTGCTGGTGTCTGTGCCACTGCTGCTTCCTCTTCCTCTCTCGTCTGGCCTTCTTCCTCTCTGCTTCTTGCCCTTCTTCTCGCTCTCTTCCAGCTGCCCGCGTGATTCGGGTGAGTTCATGTGTGTATTCGCAGTCATTCATCACGGCTGGTCTTGTTTCTTTAACTCTGACCATTTGTGGATTAGTTTCAGTTTTTTAACTGATGGACTGGCGTTGATTTTAGTTATTCTCATTCTGACGGCACAGTTTTATAGTAGCTTTAGGTGTGTTTTAGTGATGTTCCGAAGGAGTGAGCGTCTCTGATCTGATCTGATGATGTTCTCAGATAGGTCGGTCAGTCTGGAGCTCTGCCGGCGGGCAGCAGAGGATCTGTGCAGCAGCGTGAGGACAGCGACCCGGCTCTACAGGACAGTGAGTGACTCCGAATCTCCTCAGAGCTGTCGATCTGTGTTGTCTTTAGCACGACTGATCACTGTGTGCCGTTTTAGCTGAGCTCCCATGATGCCGAGCACAGCGCCGAGCAGCAACAGATGTGTCAGCTGATGTCAGAGGCTCTGCTGCTGGTGCGGTCAGAGCTGGACTCCGTGTCCGGAGCATCCGGAGCCGAAAGGAAAGAGGAGGGACAGGAGACCCTTGCTTTACTGGAGCAGTACTCCCAACTATTGCTGCGCTCCGTGGAGAAGAGACTCCATCAGAACACATAGAGCTACACCACCGCAGGAGAGAGTGTGTGTGTGTGTGTGTATGATCTAGAATTTTGGGTGTTTCACACACACGTTTGCATATGTAATATCTAACTGAAGTGGTTTGAAGTAGTTTCTCATGATCTGAGGTGTTTCGACCACCTGTATCATTTATGCTTGTGTATGTTAATATTTTTTATTTTAAATGTTTTTAATTGCTTTTATTGTCCATTTTATCAACGTTTTATTGCCAAATAGGATAATGTGTCTGTAATCTGCAGGATTTCATATTAGTGTTTTGTCTTGATTATTTAATGACATATTAATCAGCCATTAACTTCTTATTTATGTTTTTATTTATTTATGATCAGTGATTGTTCGACGTGATTTCTTACACAATAAACTAAAACATGATATAAATATAAAATGTAGATGACATTTATGATTCATTTACATTGGATTTAAATACTTGAATTCACACTCAACATTAGTAGGGTTTTGAATATATTAGTGATATTCTGTTGAATTAATCACACTGTACCATAATAACACTCATTACATTCATCACAAACTATAACTTCCATGTGATAATGTGATTAAAAATGATCATACGTTTGGCTATGACAGACATTTGGATCTCTCATATTATACAGACATGACAGTAGACAAGTAAAGTGTTTTTTGTTTTAGTATGTCTTGGTTAGTTAATGTTAAATAGTTTCTCTAATTTACCGACTCCAAAGTGACCAGCCATTCAAATTGCTTATGAATTTCATTATGCAAAATCTTGCAATCATCTTTTTCTCAACTTGTTTATTTTTATTTTTCAATTAGCACAGGTTTCGGGTTTCTTTGTAAACCTGATTGATTGTAGGCCACCTTGCTCATGCATCTCAGTGTTGGAGTAAATAAAGCATTACTAAAATGTTTACTCAAAAAACGAAAACAAGCTCAAATCAACGATGCATTGGATCGATCAGCTAAAAAAAAAAAAAATCAAAACATGAATCCAAGCTTGAATTCAATATAACAAGGTGTTTTAAAAAAAATCAGAAAGAGTGTGTGTGTGTGTGAAGTTCTATCCAGTCGATAGATATTGCATAAAAAAACAATCCAATTATAAACAATGTGCATGATCTACAATCGAAACACATTAACTGAATAAGTTCCTTAATGTGCACCAAAAAGTCATGTGACTGCGCCGTGAGGCGGAAAACACGACTGAATCTCGTTCACAGCGTCTGAATTGACTGAGCGAAGTATTTCTGTATAATTGTGTTCTCGTTCTGAGGTGCAAGTAATTTAATATATTCAGTGGCGTCTGCTTTTCTTAGTGATATCTAGTGCAAGTTCCTCGGGAAGGGATGCTTTTGTTCTCTTTGATTCGCAATATCCCAGTATAAGTAAAATCCCTATCTTTGGACGAAAACATGGCTAGTGAGTTTTAGTCTGTGTGAAGCATTAACTAGCATTTTCTGGAAGAAAGCAGTCTTCTGAGTCCGGCCGTGATGTTTGTGTGAGCTGATGAAGGTCTTGTGTTTTCTTGAGGGTGTGTTTGATGTGCTTGACCGGCTCGCTGAGGCTTATGGGAGCGTGTCCACGTTGACGGACGTGAGCGTGACGTCATGCAGGATGTTGATGCGGTCGATCTGGTTGACTTCTTTGATGCGGTGCTGAAAGTCGAAGGCGGGCGTGTTGTTGACGGCCACCTTGAACTCTGTGAAGGTGCAGAGGATCTTCATCTGCAGAGAAAGGTGAAGGTCAGAGTCAGTCAGTGTCTGGACCGTCCCGAGACTTTGCTTCCAGCCAGAAATGGGAAGCGCTTCAACACTTCTTTTTTAGGCAGAGGATCTCGGAGCGAGTCGTTTACCTCAAAGTGATGGCCGGGCATGAAGGGGAAAGGAGACAGAAGATCCCGCTCCTCCTTCCCCCAGCGCTCTCCCAGCTTGTGATTGCGGACCAGAACCGGCTTCCCTGCCTCGCTGAAGCGTGGGTTGATGTGGAGAGCGATGTCGTTGCCGCGCAGGAAGTTGATCGTGAACCTTGTGGTGGAAGAAACATGAGTGACACTTGTGTTGACATCATCATATTTTCATTGATGCATGGTTTGTTGGGATAGGACAATATTTGCCTGAGATATAACCATTTGGAATCTGAGGGGGCAAAAAATGAAGTTCTTGGCAATGCATATGACTAATCATAAATGAAGTTTTGATATACACAGAACAAAATTATAAACGCAACACTTTTGTTTTTGCGCCGATTGTTCATGAGCTGAACTCAAAGATCCAAGACTTTTTCTCTTAAATACTGTGTTTAGGCACTTCTCCTAGATAATCTATTCACCTCACAGGTGAGCATATCAAGATGCTGATTATTGCACAGGTGTGGCCCGTGGAAGTGCCATCTGTCCTGTACAGAGGTTCATCTGTGAAGAGAACACCTCTCCAAAGTGCCAGACGCCATTGAATGTGAGAATTTTCCACCTCAAGCTAGTTACCCCGATGGGGACGATGAGCATGCAGATAAGCTTCCATGAGGCTGGTCCCAGACGATCTTGGAGGTGAAGATGCTGGATGTGGAGGTCCTGGGCTGGTGTGGTTACCCATGGTCTGTGGTTGTGAGGCCGGTTGGATGTACTGCCGAATTCTCTTAAAACGCCTTTCAAGACAGCTCAAGACATTAAATTCAAGGGCAACCGCTCAGGTGGACATTCCTGCAGTCAGCATGTCAATTGCACGCTCCCTCAAAATGTACGATATTGAGTGGCCACACCTCCGAGGTGGATGGATTATCTCAGCAAAGTAGAAGTGCTCACTAACACAGATTTGTGAACAATATTTGAGAGAAATAGGCCTTTTGTATATATAGAAAACGTCTTAGATCTTTGAGTTCAACTCATGAAAAATAGGGGCAAAAAAAGTGTTGCGTTTATTATTTAGTTCAGTCTATTTATGGTAGGAACTTTGCACACTTTCTTCATGGAACATGATCTTTACTTAATATCCTAATGATTTTTGGCATAAAAGACAAAATGAAGACTGTCAAACGTGACCCTAGAGCACACAAGCAAAATATCAAACAACTTTCATGTTATGATCTGGAGTCAAGTTTTGAAATTCGAAAAAAACAACAGCAGATAGGATTATGTGTCAAGTAATAACCTACGTTTAATTACCCATTAGGCATTTTCCTCCCATAGACAGCCATTATAAGGAAAACGCTTTACGTTGGGTCTGTGTATCTTTGGGTAAACAGTGGATCAATTCTTAGGGTTTGGATTTTATTCAAGCATGTTTTTTGTAAAATTCAGAATAATTCCATTTGATGACCTAAATAACTTGTTTTATGCAAGAGTGCAGAGTTCCGGCGTCTGGGGTGATCTATGACTCGACGTATAGGTCATACAGTTATGTAGAAATTTACCCTAGGAAGTATTTACCACTCTTTATACCAGTTTAGTGGGAAACCACCTATTTTGGAACGACCTGAGGGCGAGTAAAGGATGGAAATAAAAATTATTGGTTAAAGTGTCCCTTTAAATTTCCAAACATTTCGGTTGGTTGTACTTCCTTCATGTTTTAGTTACTTGTTTCTCTCTGGCTTGAGGAAATACTGCAAATATAAAGTGGTCATGAAGCAAGTTTGACGGATGTGTGAGCCATTTTTTGATGTAGCTTATATACATTGGATTTTTACAAATGATTTGTGAGGGATTTTTCTATCAGTTCTAAAAAATTAAAACAAGGTCTCCACTTACATCTTGGCGTCTGGTTTAATCTGTCCTCTGATTGTCAGCATTAGCTTGTCGTAGATGCCGCGGGGAAAATTCATGTTGAAGGGAACCACCTGAAAATCAGAAAACTGTCGGTAGGCTCAGAAGAATCAAAGCATTGCTATATCTGTTTTCAACACACACACACTGAGCAGACGTTTCAGAGTCATGCACACAACAGAGAATGTCCTTTATATTATGTGCTTTAGTTGGATATTTGGAGATTTAGCTTGTCCATGTTTCATGGTAAGTGCTGAAGTACTGTAGAGTTTGGTTGGACACATGTCATAAATAGTGGATAAACCTCTATTTTGCATTCATACTAGACTTTGAACATGCAAAAATTCTGGCACATCTGTATATGATGTCACATATAAGTGTCTTATCAATTACACTACAGTACAAATAATGAATTTCAAAATCATAGATCAAGATGCATTTACTTGAAATGCAAAATAAAGGGTACTGAATCATCTTTTTGTTTTGGTTGGTTTAAACAAAGATATGTGGGCTCAGAAAATGAACCTGCTTTTCCCTTTGAATTAAGTTTCTAGTTTCCACAGCAATGACAGACATATGTTATCATATTGAGCCTTTGTAGCAGGGCATGAACAGACACTTTTTATAAACGCTCCCTGCAACAAAGACTCGTGATAACAAACTGTTTTCTTGTGCATAGCACTACAATCATCTTGCACTATGCACTGCTCCCCTAAAAGCTTTACACAATTGATTTGTGCAATAGTATTTCTGTCAAGTTCCTGTAGCCTACTCTTTCAGTTTATGCGTATGTATAATCAATTATGTATGTACAGTCAGATGGTTTACCATTTGCATACACTGCAAAAAACTATTTTTTTAGTATTTTGTGTTCTAGTATAAAAATCTGCAAAGTAAAACGTTTTTTTAAAGGCTATTTAGTTCAAGAATTAATATACAGTATATATATACTTGAAAACCAGACAAAAATTCCAAGGATTCTTTTTTTTTTTTTTGCAGCGTATGGTCCTGCGAGACACAACATTTCGTTCCACTGTATGTATCAGAATGACTAAAGCTGGACAAGAGTGACCGGCGATAGTAAGTGCAGTCTCTTACTACAGGAGCGATGGCTGGGGCCGGGGGCCATGGCTGAGGTGCTCCTCCTGTGGGCCCCTGACCGGGCCACCCTGGCTGACCGGGATTACCATGCCAAGCTGGAGCCGCTGGAGATGGCAGGTAACCCGCCGGAGAGGGTAGTTGAGCAGGCCAGCTCGGCTGAACCGGAGGGATGGGTTGGGTTGGTGGACTGGGCTGGATTGGTTGGATTGGTGGGATGGGTTGGGTTGGTTGAATTGGTTGGGTTGGTTGGATTGGTTGAGTTGGTGGGATAGGTTGGATCACTGGAGGGTTGGGCCAGCCTGGTTGGGTGGGTTGGACTGGCCAGTTCACAGGAGCCGAAGAACTGGGCTGGTTAACAGGCCAGTTAGGCTGAGCAGGTTGGCAGGACCAGCAGGGTGGGCAGGTCTGACCGGGCCACTGCTGAGGGGTTTGTGGGTAAACACCCTGCTGACCGGAGGACGGGCAACTCATGATGGACCTGGACCTGAGAGACAAACCATTACAGATCATCTCAGATCCACTCTTATTCACCCACACATGATGATCATTCAAGATAACATTTTCACTGGCAGGTAAGTTAGTATCCCCTTAACATTAAAATTGATTATGACATATCACTAGAACTGTCCTATGTATCATTCAAACGTTTTAAATAATTGATATATTATTTTCTCTTCTGCTCACCAAAGCTGCATGTATTTGATCAAAGTACAGTAAAAATGGTGAAATATTTGAATTGATGGCACAGATACTGAATGACATCAATGATGAACTGCCTTTAACTGAAAATTGGGTGTTTTCTGTTGTCCTCACGCACTATTGACACGCTATTTTCCTATTAAACTGTCATTTATGTCTATGAAGCACTGCTGAATTTTTTTTGTGTATACAGTGAAACATTTGATTATTAACAGATGAATAGAAAGTTCAGAAAAACAGCATTTAATTGACAGAAATATTGTGTAATGTTAGAAATGTCTTTACTGGCACTTTTGATCAATTAAATGCACCCTCAATAAACAGCAGCAACCACAAAAAACGTATTCAAGCAAAAACTATTTTCTGTTTTAAAACTCTTTAATGATGCTGAAAATCTAGTTTCATGACAGCAAGCAATTACAGGTTAAGAGAGATTCACATTTTGACATTTTTCAGCTCAATTCTTTCAAATATTTGTTCTTGCGCTAAAGTCACGTGCAAACAGTTGATCATATATCTACTCCAGCACTAAATAGTGAAAGGATTTTAAATCCATATTAAAGAACAAGTGTTAAACAGTGATAGTCAAGAGTCTTGACGAACAGCTAAACCTGAGCAGTGAAAAGAGCAAATCTCACAACACATCAAATCTGATCAATATTAGTGATTTCCGATCGTTCAGAAGTGAAGCTGAGGATCACATTACCTGAAGATGAGCAGCAGAACGACGGAGGAGCAGCAGACGAGATCTCAGAGCATTTATAAACGTCTCCTCCTCATTGCTCCTCCTCATGACTCGACGCTAGAGAAAGAACCTCTTCATCACACAATCTAAACATTATATTCTGTCATGATCTTCGAAAAGAATATATCCACTGTAAAAAATCGATTCATTCTGAGATCCTTAAATAATGATACTTTTATTGGAGAGGCGAAGTAACTAAAGTTCTGTTTTCTGAAATGACTTTATGAGTAAAACAAGAACAAATATGGGAAAACAAGTTTATTTTTCTGACCCCATTTGCAAGAAAAAGAAAAGACAGAAATGTTGTTACTGTTTAATGCTTCAAGATGAGATACGCATGATGAGCTTGCTTTATTTAACTCTTTATTTGCTAGTCAAACTTTAATCAGTGTTAGTCTTATTTCAAAGAAATGTAGAATAAAGCAGCTCATGTAATGACTGAAAAAGCATGTAGCTCTGTTCTCCTCAGTCGTGGGGATGATTAGATTTTCACAAACACTGGTCAATATTGCAGCGGTTTCCACGGTAACCAGTAGTTTGATAAGATGATCCTGTTACACACCATCATGTGAGTCGAGTCCAGATTAACTGACATCATGCTAAAAAAGTGCTGCTCTTGTCTTCCAGTACAAATATCTAAACATTCACTGGAGAGGCACAATACATATATGGAGAGAAATCTATCACACTGAAGTGAGTTTACATGCTTAGAACGTTAAAATATGTCAATGGGGCAGAAAAATAAGCTTGTTTTCTCTTTAAATGTAGTTTTCTTCTTGTTTTGACCACACTGTCAAATAAAGAACTGAAGAAATCTGAAGAACCTTCTTTCACCACAAAAAAAGCTTTTGTGAAAAGTTGTTGCTTTTTTGAATGGATCTTTATGTTATGGAACTACTCAGACAGAAAATGTTCCTCTTCTGCGTCATGAAGCACCCTTTATTTTAAAAGTGTATGTGACCCTGGATCACAAATCCAGTCATAAGGGACACATTTTGAATACATTTTTTCTGAATAAATAATCTTTTCATTGATCGATGGTTTGTTAGGATTGGACAATGTTTGGCTGAGATGCAGCTATTTTAATCTGAGGGTGCAAAAAAATCTAAATATTGAGAAAATCACCTTTAAAGTTGTCCAAATACAAGTCTTCAGCAATGCAAATTACTATTCAAAAATTAAGTTTTTATATATTTAATTTAATATAAATATTATGTGTTTAAGTTGATTGTGTGCGTGTGTGTTGGTGTGTTTAGGGGCACTAATGGATAAAGAGTCGGACCTGTATCCCGAAGGTCACGGGTTTGAGTCCCAGGTCTGGCAGAGATTGTTGATGATGGGAGTGAATAACCAGTGCTCTCTCCACCTTCAATACCACAACCGAGGTGTATGGGTAACCATATCGGCTAACCACATGTCACGTTCTTTCCTTTCCTTGTGTTTGTTTAGAGTGTGTGGGTTTTTTTGTGACAAATCAGGACATTTGTATAATGACACATGTACGACATCGGTATTACAAGGAGAAGGTGACTTTTCAGGACATTACCCCATGTCCACTCTTTTCAAAACCCTTATGAATCTCACAGAAGGAAGTTTTTTTAAGGGGTAGGGTCGTTGTAGGGCAATACCACATAGAGTTTGTTTAGTATAAACACCATTACGCCTATATGGAGAGTCCCCAAACGTGTGTCCAGGGTGACTGTGTGTCACAGAGACTGTTTGTGCTGTAATGAATCTCTTGTGAGTGCTGCTGTCGGTCAGTCATGCGCAGCTCAACACACTGATGCCCTTATACTGTGTGTCTGCGATCATTGTGCTCGTAACACACTCCTCACACACACGCCGCCAGACTCCCTCACATGATGCTGAAGGACTCATTGTTCCTCGCGGTCAGTCTCTCCGTCTAAAGCATTACTGCGCAAAAACATCATCTTTCCCTGAACTCAGTCATGTCCTCCTCCATTAGATCTGCAGAAAGACAGGATCTCTAAAAAAAGACAACTTTTCCCTCATAAACACCAATGTGCAGTCCATAATCAGAACTCCTCCTCCAGTAAAAAATGATAGACTCAATGTATTTTAGTTCAAAATCGTCTTGACGCTGGATTTGTTTCTGCTTTTGTCTTCTCTTTGTATCAATCATTCCAGTCGACCCCTTGCGGACCCATCATGCACCTCTGACAGCTGGTAAGCCTGATATCTCACACAGACCAGAGCAAACATCAGCCCATCATCCCAAGAGCTTCCAGGTCACACAGATCAGGAAATAATAAAGTACCAAGAACGTTTCCTTCCAGAAGTTAAGAGGAAGCCATAAAAGTGATGCTCTTTCTCGTCACAGATTCCTCAGAAACACATTCATCTCTTTTAGACAGTTGTGTGTGTGTGTGTGTGTGTTGCTCCTCAGGGGCTCAAACACACAGACAGTGCTGTGAAGGTTGCTCTGGATATGTGACAGGTTACAGATTACGAGTTACGGAGTGCATTTGATTACTTTATAATTGCTACATTTATAACATTTTCAACTGTTATTATTTTGAAACATTTAAAGCAGGCGGGAATAACCTTACAGTAGGCTACTCTACTGATTACGGTCAGACTTCTCGAACCCCCTTTGTTACTTTAATTAAGATTGTAATAGTTTCATTTTAAAGCACAGCCAGCACAAAACCAGACTTTAGCAGCTCTTTTTACTTTGAGATCGTTCTGAGGTTAAATACAAATTTAAAAATCACCGTTTTTAAAATCAAATCTTTGCACAGCGATGATAGCAAACTCTACACTGCTTTGGAAGAAAAAGTAAAAATGAATCAATAAACAAAAACCCAAATAAGGAATACAGTTATTGAATAAGCATGTGTCCTATTCTGTCCTAGACTTCGAAAACATTGGTGTCTTATATTTAAGAGACTCCAAATCAATTTATGAAAGAAAGTAACTGTAATTAAATTACAGCATTTTATGTCATAATTCAGTTCATTTTGTGGGCTAATTCAATTCTGTAATTCTGTATAGTTTCTCCCCAACACTGATCCCCACAGATCTTCAAAGAAACGAGGCAGCTTCATGTAGTTTATTAAAAGATATTCATATTTAGCAATGCCTGACATGAAATCAATTCCAAATGAAATACATTATGACATGCACTATACTCGTAATGTTTGTTTTAAACAATTTTAGTGTGTTTCGTTGTTTAGTAGCGAGCATAAACAAAGTCTTTGACCAAAGACAAAGAGACAGAAAAAAAACCATATACGAAATATTCATTATAACTGAACAAAATATCTGTATAAAATTATCAAAGCATATAATAATAGCTTACAGGATTTACACCTTGAAAGAGTCGTACATGCAATAGAATTATTTACAGTAAACACTTTGCAGTATACACGTTCCCAAAACAAAAGATAGATTGTTTCTTCAGACTGATGACAAAAAGAGCAATTGGAGGAAATATTATTGTTAAAATTAGCAATTTTGTAATTTATCGGATAACAATTATGGATCATTTTAATAGAGACTTCAACAACTTTGTTAGATAAAAGGATTTTTTTGTCGACGAAGCCAAAACTTCGTCCATCCATAAATTACATCATCGACGTCGTGTGTCGTGACGTCAGGCAAGAGCGTCGGGTCACGTGTAATCGGTTTTTATAGAATCTCGCGCCGTTAAACCGGGATCTGACGCGTGTGAACGCCGACGACGAAATAACCGGCAGTGTCTAGAGTTTATAATTCCAAAGATGACGTTTGTACAACGAATTTGCGTGTGTGGCGTGTTGAAGCTGGACGTGAAGCTATGAGAGATTATTTATTATCTGTCACTGAACACCTTATGATTCGCGCCCGAAGCCACGTCACAAACCCTACCACGGTGAGGGCAGCGCTCGTTAATATTAATCAGAGCATGCCGACCGTGGCGATGTTTCATGTTTCTGAATATTAATTACGCTAACCGGGCGCAGCTCAGTGACCCCTTTGACCCCAAGCGAAGACGTCACCTTCAATGTTTTAAACATTCTCTAAAAATGTCTCTTTGTGTTTTGCGTATATATTGACACTTATTATTTAGCCTACATTTTCTCTCAGAAAGAAACGCTTTTAATTTCTATAATTTCCCTTTAGTTTTGCGGTTTAAAAAATATTGGATATTATTCCAAATAGTTATACAATGTTTTTTTTTATCCTTCGGTTGTCATACTAGTATTTTGTATACTTTTTTTGTAATTTTGTATAATCATAGGTTAAGTGAACGCTTTTTCTGATTATTAATTCATGAGACAATGTTGACGTTACGTTCTAACGCTTCAATTGAATGTCTTACGTCTTGAATTTTAAGTGTCGGTAGTGACGTCGCGCTGCTCCCGTCCAATAGCGAACGCTTGCTTCATGAATATTCACTTTGACGCCTTCGCCATAGTAGCGCGAGCCGCTCGGTTGTCAGGTGCCGTGATTCCCAGCAGCCCGGATGTAGCGCGCAGTCTCCAGCATCAATCCCGGAGAATAACATGCCACTGACAACCACATAACCCCGTTATTCCCTCCGCAACATCCCCGCAGGAGCGGAGCGAACCGCTGACAGGAATGTGACACGCTTCCCGCCGCAGCAGGTGAGCGATCTCCATCCCCAGTTTTTCCTAGCAACAAGCAGCCGCGCGATTGGCCGCGATTTCGGTGCTTATAACGCGGCGTAACGCTTCAGAACAGGGCTGCAACTTCAGTTACCGAAACGACGCGACGCGTCCCGCCACGGCCTGAGGTGCATCGAGCGCGTCGCTGTCCTCGGTGCTGAACGCGGCTCGGGTGCGCGGATGATGAATTCATGAGAGTAGAAATGATGATGATGTGTGTGTGTGGATGTGAGTGCCTTATAGTGTGTGTGTGGATGTGAGAAACAGAGTGTGTTATAGTAAGTGCGTGTGTGCACGATTGCCTTATAGAGAGTGAGTGAGCGTTTGTCTGTGTGTGGGAGAGTACGTTATAGTGTGTGTGTGTGTGTGTGTGCATGAGTGCCTTATAGAGAGTGAGTGTGTGTCTGTGAGCACGTTATATTGTTTGTGTGTGCACGCACTTGTACAGCTATCTTTGTGAGGGCTGGTTTGAGTTTTAGATCATCAGAGTGAGGACAGTCTTGTATAGTGAGGACATTTTGGTCCCTGACTTTCTGAGAGCCCTTTAAAGACCTGTTTGAGGGTCAAGACTTTTAGGGGTCAGGTTATAATTGGGTAAAGGGTAGGTTTAGGGTAAGGGTTTAGGTAAAGAACTTAGTTCTGATGGGTAGGGGTAGGGTCAGGAGCTAGAGATTAGATTGAGTCAGTTTATGTCATCACAAAGTTAGCTATACACAGTTGTGTGTGTGTGTCTGTGTATGACTGTGTGACTGTGTCAAGTCAACCGTATTTATATAGTTCTTCTAACAATACAGATTGTTACAGCTTTACAGTATCAAATATGAAAACAATGTGTCCATACTGCAATAATTTTTAGTTAAATGTAGTTCATTATTGAATTCAGTGATGTCATCCATAGTAATTTACGATCAAGTAGACGATAACTGCTAATTAATTAAGCATCCCTGACTAAACAAGGAACCAAAACTCCATCAGTGACAGAATGGAGAAAAAAACCCTTGGGAGAAACCAAACTCAGCTCTCCTCTGAGCAGACCAAAGCAGCAGGTTGTTCCACGCTGCAGCAGATTCAGTTTGTGAAAAGGACTCAACGATTCCGTGGTGTTTTCCTGATGGTCTTCCAGATGGATCTGTCTCTGGGGCTCATCTACTCTCCAGGGCTGTAGAGGTCATCTACATGATCTTGATACAGACTGGATCCAGGTGACTGTTAGGAGTTGGGTTAAGTGATTAAAAATGTTGTTTGGTCAGTATAGTAGTAGAAGTTAAGTAGTAGAAGTCTATGGAAAGTCCCCACAATTCACAGAAACAAACACAAAAGTTATTGGGTGTCAATAATAATAATGGCCTGATTCAGATCATTTCTGATCCTCTCTGTGTTATGATTATGATAATGTTTGGTCAGCTGTAGTGTGTGTGTGTGTGTGTCAGGACACAGAAGTAAGGAGATGATCTGACCATACAGTGACCTGATGAGCTCAGCCTAGATTATGGCAAAAGTCATAAGCACAGCTATTTTGCTCAATATGAAGAGCACCATAATTTACCACCATTATTCACTGACTTTGGAAACATGATGCATTTATTGACCTTGTCAATCATGGATTTCCTTGAAGTTTTACTGTTATTAAACAGAAAAGGCTGTAATGGAAATATAATGTTTATTTAATTGCCCAGCCCTAGCTCAGATTCAGTCATTTAGATGCTGGTCATTTAAAATAGCATGTTGGTTTTAGATTTGTTAACATTCCTTGTGTAAGTCAGCGCTGGGCATTCAACCCGTGTGTTTTACACAGAAGTATCACAGAATGCAGAGCTTGAGCTTCTGTCTGACTTTAGATGCAAGTGTTTCCCCCCCCCCTCAGAAGGTGAAACTGTTCCCTCACTATTCCCTCATACACTATATCTGCTTCTGTGTAGACTATATTAACCCTTGTCCTGCTGTGGTGGTCTCAGTCAGAAATAAGCAGCGTTTCAAAAATCTCCTGTAGGCTTGTGCTCCTCAGCTTTTGAGAAAAAAACCATTTAAAGCCAAAGCAATCGTTTGATTTTGAAATGACGTCGCACACCGTGTTTGTGGGTTTAGAGAGTAACGGCTGATACCGTGATCTCTCATGTGCGTTGGAGCAGGAGTAAACAGCTCTGTGTCATTAGTATAGACACAATTAAAGAATCGTTAGAGTTCAGCGCTGCTCAATGAGCACAGCAGGTCACAATCGTTCCGGGCCGTTTTGTGCTTGAAATAGCAGTCGTGCCCGCTGTGATGTGCTTCAGCAAACATCGATGGAGGCCGACTGCTAGAAGATGTGAGGATCTCGTCCATCCAGATTAGAGAAGATCAGATTACAGGAAATATTGTTCACTTTCTAAATCGTAAAAGTAGAGCACATCTGTTTATAATCACATGAATTGTTTTTACTGATGCAAATATGTTAGAAACAACATTTTTTTTCAATGAATCGGTCAATCTTACCATCTTTGATCCAGAGATCAGATCACTCAATTTCATGTGTCTAGTCCTGCTTTATCTTTCCAGCGTCACATTAAAGGAACAGTTCAGCCAAAACTGCAAATATGACAAAAGATTAAACTAATCTTTAAGATGTTAAGATGTTTTAAAGGTCTAAAATATGAGTCCATAAAAGTTATATCTTCACTGGATTGGATTTGGCTGTATGGTTATCACGTGTGTTTGAGCTGATCATCGTGCAGCGAATGCGCTTCAGTCGAGCAGCTTGTATTGAGGTCAGTGTCTTGATGCGTGTTTATACGGTCTCAGAAGCATCAGCTGATCTGAGAGGCTCCGTCACATCTGATTGGTCAGCGGCAGCCCCTGTCATCGCTCCTTCATCCAATCAGGAGCATACTCTCCATCACTTCCTCTGGACTTCAGGAAGTTCCTCTCATCATGCCACATCCAGTCTGTGGAGCGTTTGATTCTTCTAGATGCTCATGGCTTTGCTGCGGTATCTAGATAAGTTGCGTTTGATTCGCAGATCAGTGTAGGATTGAATTTCTATGCATCATTTATACAGTATGTATCTCAATATAAATTATTAATCACATGTGTTCCACCTTAGCTATATCTCACGACATGTGGGAGGTTCTTTCTTGTTTTTAGATTAATTTTAGATTAATCAACATGAACAAAGATGAACCGTAATGTAACAAATGCATTGCTCAGTTGTTGCATTACCCGCTGTTAAAGTGAAGCGCGAGTGTGTTTGCTGCAGCAGGCAGGTATCGTACGAAATGCTCCAGTGAGTGAGTCTGTTCATAGAAGCGCAGCTTACAGGAAGGAGTTTTGAGTCCAGCTCAGTAATCACGCTTTAATGCTGCTACTTCTGTCTGTAATTAGAGAGTGATTTATGATCAGCTGCTAGAGATGATGTAATCAACTGCACAAACATTACTCAGGATCCTAAACACACACGCAACATGATAACGCACGTGGAGAAGTGCAGACGCAGATGTTTGCACCGCAGGGTTAGTGTGTGCTTGTGAATGATGTCAGGCAGCGTTTGGTACACGTGCACCGTGATTTATGAGTGTTTGAACATCATAGTTTTGGTGCTCTTGAAGCAGATCTCTTCAGTCATTTGCACATTTGGGCTGGTCGTTGTTTTGTACCGAACAGTGCGTTCTTGTGACGACAGACAATGAAGTTGTTATTGAGGGTGCTGTATGTAATTGTTTTGACTGCTAGAGCATAAAATATTGTGAAGTGTTTGCAGATAAGAAGGTTTCCATCAAATGTCTTTCTGTGTGAAACAATGCTGAAATGTGTTTGTTTTGGTCTGTGTAAATCTGACCACTTTCAGTTTACCCAAAGTGTTTTAACACCCCCGGGTTGCCAGTTAATGGAAAATGCAGTGAATTTCAGCTGTGGAAGCCAGTGAATGTACTGGTCAAAAAAAGCTGCTTAAAAGGGGGTTGAATCAACTCAATGATTGGTTAGCTTTCAATATCAGTTGTGCTCATTCCTGTCGCCTTTCTTCAATCTGGCAACCCGCGTGAAAATGAGTCTGAAGGGGAGGAGGAGAAAGGATTCTCTTCAGCATAACACATTTGGACTGCAGTACTTATTTCAAGCACTAGCTGTCAGTACTACATAAAAACAGTAGTGATGTCCTGACATGAAAAGGAACCGAAAACAGTGAGTTCAATTAGTCATAGTTATTTAATAAACAACACTCAAATAAAAACTACTAACAACGAAGCTTCAGCCTGAAACGGGAGTGGGAGTGAGTGTGTGTCTGTGAGAGAGGGAGAGAGAGAGAGTGTAAGTGTGTGTATGTAATTGTGTATTTATGTGTGTGTGTGGCCAGTCACCGTGAGTAAACTAGTGCTGTGCTCTGGGCGAGTTACCCACGGCAGATGGGTTATATTCAGTTAAACTGCGGTAAAAATAGCTGAATGCTTTGTGAAGGAGCAAAAGAACAGATACTTAGTGATTACAGCACTGATGATGATTAAGATGATGACGATGATGATGAGAGAGACAGGAAATTATCTTCCGTAAATCACATGTGTCCGGATCATGTGACGTCACTGAGAGGAGCTGCTGCAGGGGCTAATGGGATTATTTACCCATAAACGCCCACCCAGTGCTCAATTTGTAAATTTTGAGGTCCCGGAATAAAATGGGGTGACGGATCCGGCATGTGATTAGAGGGGGGAGAGGTAACGGGGCATTTGCGCAATCCCATTGGTGGACGAGATTAACAGCGTGCTTGCTATTATTAGGGCTCGTACATGAAATAATAATTATAATTTTATTTATAATATGAATTTTATTTCACAAATCTCTGTTATAGACTTTATTTAATTCTGTCCAGAATTTCGTTGGGGGGATTGTGTGCGTAGCATGTAGGTTAAATGTGTAAATAAATCCACACAAACTATCAGATTAAATAAAAAAAGCGTTATAGTGGCTCTGTACCTTATCTTCTATCTTTTTTTTCATCATTGCATTTTGTCTGCAATACAACTAGTTCTGCACACTAAGCCAGACCTTTGCTCAAATTTCAGGACAGTTGACAGATTTATCGCTTGTCTAATCGGGTCATTTTTGTAGTTGTCTGTTTTGTCTTATGTGAATGAAAACAGATGAGAAAATCAGTACATTAAATTTGAATCTTGTGAGAACAGAGCCTGGCTCTTCACAAGTTGCGTCTTTTGCACACCCAAGAACTCTATTTCAAAATGTATGTGCGGCAAAAGAGTGAGACGAAAAAGGCAATGCGATGATGGAAGAGTTTCAAAACGAAATGCAAAAGTACCTGTTAAAATATTTTGGATTTTTCTTATTTATTTGGTTCCAAGTTTTTTGCAGATTTTTGTCTTATTTAAAAGTAGGGCTGCACGGTTTGGGACAAATGTGCGATTGCGATTATTAAGGTCAAAATTGCGATTTGTGATTTGCGATACGATATATAAGTGGTTGGACTCAACTTGCTTGTTATCGAGGAAAATGCTCACACAGATGACTAATAATGCTGAAATCTGTATTTCTCAACTGAGATACAGTATACAGTGCAATCTAGCGACAACACATTAAAACTAAATTGTACAAAATTAAGCAACAGTAACATCTTTACATTACTGAATTAAATGACATTAAATGAACTTTAAAATAAAATGATAAAGTCAAAAGTAAAACATATACCCATTTTAATATTTTTACATGTTGTCCCAAAACATTTTAGTTTATTATAGTAATAATAATAGTATAATAGTTTATTTCTATTGGTATCTCTTGTTCAGTGTGCCAATCATTTTCTTAAATCCCTCTTTGTTAAAAGTGTACACGCTGTTCGCGTGTAGTTGGACGCTTGAACATGTCAAGTTTACACCGGTTTCACACTGCACGCATCAGCAGCGCGTATTTTTTCTAGCGTCCATGTTAACGGATGAGAGCTTTCACGCAGGGGCGGCGCAACAGTGCGTAGCAGAAATGACATAAATCAAAGCACATGGCACATAGTGTTCGGAGACAAACGCTGGAAAATAAGACAGAAAGATGCTTGTCTACAGCCTGCAGTACAAGCTGCCAGAATCGGCACAATCGGCACGCGCTCCTGTTCTGAATACGCGCCGCTTATGTGTGCAGTGTAAAGCCGGCGTGTTTAACGCACCGCTTAATTAGTGCGAATCCTGCTGCAGGATGTCTAATTGCGTCTTTGCATTGACTTAACATGTAAATGACTCGCGCTTAACGCTTCATTCGCGTATGGAGTGAGCAAGAATGAACGTCTTGTTACGTCCACTAAGACATTTCTTTATTTAATATAATCGCAACATTTGCTGTAATGTAATCGCAAAGGCTGACATCGCGATTGCGATATGATTTATCATGCAGCACTATTTAAAAGAAAATCATTATTTTTCATAATTATTTGTCCCTCATTCTTTACAGATTTTTAGATTTTTATACTTTATTTCATACAGCATGGTGTGGTTTTATTCATTTTGGTAATAAAAGTTGTAGCCTATGTATGTTGTATTTTCTTGTTGTTGTTTTCTTCTGCTGTAACAGCCATTATTTATTTTTAAGTCCTATGAAATATTACACATTTCTGCCCTGCATTTCTGTTTTTTATTTATAATGAGTGTGGATGCATGTGACATCCAGGTGTGTGTGTCTGTGTGGACCGTATGATGTGTATATTTTGTGTGTGTGTATGATCCAGTTGGTATGTGATCCGGGTGTATGTGTGATCTGGTTTTGTGTTTGTCAGTAATAGGAGGAGTGTGTATCTCTAGTTGAGAGTGATCAGTGTGTGTGTGGATTGTGATTTGTTCTCCTACTGACAACGACTCCTTCATCAGATGAACATGTGTCTGGATTCGCTACGATATGAATCTCATTTCAGCCAGGCACGTGAGACTTTCTGAAGTGTATGTAGTTTTGTGTATGTGTGTGTGTGTACGAGTATGTGTTTGACGTGATGCCCATTATTTTATCAGTGACGGAACCAATCACTGTCCCAGAATCAGATTTACAGCAGCTAAACTCTGTGTGTTACATCATTAATAAACCAAAAACACTGAATACTGACTGATTCATCAGACAGGCAGTTCAATCACTTTTCGAAGTTATCAGCATAATTTAAACACATCTTCACTTTATTACACGGTGCACAAATCATCATTTACTGTGATCCAACCTCTGTGACACAATTCTGCACATTTCTCAGAAATGATTAAAGATATTAAGTCTTGTTTTCTAAAAAAAATATGGAAACTATCTGCCAGTGGGGTAAGAAAAGTAATCTTAATTCAAAGGCTAAAACAAGGCTGTTTTTCTTGCCCCACTGGCAGATATTTTTGCTTGCACAATTTTGGTAAGTGTTCTGCAGAAAGCAATACGAGTCATTTTACTTGTATAGTAATTCGCCTTGATTTTGAAAAATGATATTCATATTAGAAAACAGGACAAGAATGCTAAGTAAGAGAATCATTGTTTGCAGTGTATTTGTATTTAGGACTTTTTCATTGATTTGATTGATGGTTAAGTGAATATCTGGGCAGGGCGAGCTCAGATCCTCTCAGATGTCTGTGACGTGCTGGTGAGCGGCTGGCTGCTGTAAATAGCCGTGTTCTGCAGGATCTGGTGGAGGTCCAGGAGCTGACAGATGGTGCGAGGACGAGCGTAGCCGGGGGTCTCCAGCTGACGGAGGAGCTAACACACACTCTCAGAGTCACAGAGTCAGTCATTAGCTCGGTTCCTGAATGGAGCTTCACTGCATTGGTCTGTTTGTTTGAGCAGCATGTAGACTTCCGACATCACCAATCACGTGAGTTTAGGGCGGGACCAACTGTCTGACTGACCAATGGCAGAGTGTTTGATAGACAGTTTTTATTTGTCCAGTTTGTTTTGGTCACACACAAGTGACACATTTCACTCTTAAAGCAGTACATTTTGGCTAGTTCTGCTGTCAGTGAACGAGTCCTCTGAAAAATAATGGTGTAGCCAGAAATGTGGGATCTGGGGTGAAATGTCTTTGTTTTTGCAGTACCCATTTCAACCACTAGCTGTCAAGCTCACAAACTGCACCTTGGTCAGATTTATGAAAGCTAAAAAAAAAAATCTTTCAATTGATGTATGGTTTGTGAGAATAGGACAATATTTTGCTGTGAGTCTTGAATCTGATGGAAAAAAAATCTGTAAAATTGTCCAAATGAAGTTCTTAGCAATGCATATTACTAAACAAAAATCTTGAGATATATTTACAGTTGGATCTTTACTAAATATTTTTATTGACTTTACTTAATATCCTAATGATTTTTGTCCTAAAAGAAAAATGGATAATTATGACCAATACAGTGTATTGTTGCTGCTTATGACTGCTTCTGTGCTCCAGGCTCACGTTTCTCTTGGATGTTCTGTTCTTATAAAACACAATTAATATAATTCATCATTCAAGACGGTTTAGGTCACATTTATATAAAATTATTTTTTTCTTTGTCATTGATGTGTCTCATCCAATCAGATTTCAAAGTCTGAGTGATCTGTTTAATATTAATGATGCCACTCTGAGCTGATTGGAGGATAAGAGATGATCAGATGATGATGGTGATTGATCTTCGGTCCTGATGATCTGTAGTCTGTGTTGTGTTGTGATTGATGTGAAGTTTGTGTGTTTTGGCTCAGCGATCGTCCCAGGAGCCTGTAAACTTTCTCTAGTCTTTGTAATCTCATTTAAGGCTGTCTGCCCTGATCTGGGTCATGGGTCTGATCTGGGTTACCCCTTCGTGAGCTGCCCGCCGGCCCATGATCCCTCACCCCACAGACTCTGATCCCGCCTCTCTAGAGCTTTCTCTTTCATAGCTATTAGAAGTATGTGCATGTGTGTGAGAGAGAGAGAGAGAGTTTGTGTGTTCAAGCATTTGTGGTTTACGAGGAAACAAATGTGTATAATGACATGGGTACTAGAACGTAAACATGGTTTATGTGTCCCCGTAAAACAAAAGGTTTAGAAAAAATACTAAACTGTGTTTTATGAAATTTAAAAAATGCACACAGTTTCCTGTAAGGGGTAGGTTTAGGTGTAGGGTCAGTGTAGGGCAATACCACATACAGTTTGT
>JAUCMU010000043.1:20679987-20690752 GCA_032275025.1 Enteromius treurensis | reverse complement strand
TCTGGTTCTCGTCTGTTTGGGGGTGGGAGGAGCAGACGTGGGTTCCCTGTCCCGTCGTTTGCGCTGCCTTGTTGAGCGTAGCACTGAAAAGTTTACAGTGTCTACTATTGAAACATACAGTATATGTATTTAGAGAGATACATACATAAATAAACATGACACATATATTTCTGTTGCTCTCTCCACAATTCTGTATACATTGGATTGAATTTTAGCTTTAGAGTACTTTAAGTGCTCACCAAACATACTTTCTTATACAAGTATCAGATCGGGGACACACAAAACCTGATCAAGACAAATTCCTTAATATTACTTTAATTAGATAACGCCTCATTTGGATATTTAAACCTAACATTTCAGAAAACGTACAAAAATGTTATATTCTTAATATGTGATCCTGGAGCAAAACCAGTTTTGTTTTCTTGAAACTGAGGTTCATGCAAAAATCATATAAAAGCAGAATTTTATTTTTTATTTCCATTGACGTATGGTTTGTTAAGATTGGACAATGTTTGATTGAGATACAAATGAGTAAATCTGGAATCTGAGGTTGCAAAAAAAATGCTAAATATTGAGAAAATCTCCATAAAAAAAGTTCTTGACAATGTATACTTCTAATCAAAAATGAAGTTTTGATATATTGTTGTTTGTACTGAAAACACTTTTAATTCAGTATTTAAATTTCTCCACCAGCTCATGGCTGTGGTTGCCAGATTTCACAGTTTTAATCCCCCAATCAGAGCTTTTTTCTGAAATTTTCTTGTCTCCAAGACTCTCTGTTTCTGGTCCAGTGTGGCTTGTGTTCATGTGATTCTCTTTGGTCAGCAGTGTCAGGTGGACCAGTTCACCCGCCGGGTCACTGCATGATTCACTGGGGTTTAGTCGGGTGTATTTTTAGAAGCGCTTGTGTTGCCTTATTGGCAGGCCGTGTGTGTCAGTAACATCGCCCCTGCTTTATAAGACTCAGCAGCTGGGCGTTCTGCATGTGTTCGACTCGAACAGCTAATGCGCTGCGTTTATTCTGCTCGCTGATGGACTTTCCCTGTCTTGAGCAACGCTGTCAGACCGCGTTGTGTTGAAGAAGCTGTCGTTGAGGAGTTCAAGTTAACGCAGATGTCACGTCTGTGCCTGGAGTTTCATTGGAGTCGGAGCCGATCAGATCAGACTGCTGCAGGTCCATGCGTAATGATAAGACAGCATTTTTGGTTCATTCTTATGGAAGTTGAGGTTAAATGCTAGTGCAGTGCATTGTGGGATTGAAAGGGATGAGAGCAACCAAGAGCGGCGAAAAGATTGGGATCCGAGTGGATTACGGCACTGAAATCACCTGCCATTGAAAAAAGTCATGTGTGGCCCTGGAGCACAAAACCAGTCAAAAGGGTTCATTTTATACATCATCTGAAAGCTGAATAAATAATCTTTCCATTGATTTGCCCGAGAAATTATTATTTTCAAATCTGGGGGTGTAAATAATTTTAGAAAATCACTGACAAAAATTTAATTTGCTAAATGTTTTTAAGCTAAATGCATGCAATCAACTTATTTTAGCTACATTTAAATAAACACAAATAAATAAAAAAAAAAAAAATGTATCTAAAATTTTGTTGCAACCACTAATCAATAATTATCACATTTTTTCCTTCAGTTTTTATGTACAAATGTAAAAAATATCCTCATGGAAACATGATCTTTACTTAATATGCTAATGATTTTTGGCATAAAAGAAAAATGGATCATTTAGAGCCATACGATGTATTGTTTGCTGTTGCTACAAATATACCTGTGCTCCAGGGACACACATATGTCTCTTTAGGCTACGTTTCATTATTTTGAGTTTTAGCGTGTACCTACAGTAGATGTCGCCGATAGTGTTAGGTTTGCAAGCCGCTGTTTAAAAAGAAGATGATAAATCGCAAACAGTGTGTAACGGTTGTGTTCAGAGGCGTGCTGTACTCACTCAGAGCAGGGGTGTTTCGGTGAGTGTACTGTAGATCTAAGGCTGAAGTGAAACGCACCGTTAGATCCAGATGATCAGCGATCGAGATGGACAGAACACGGCCAAAGCCTCCCAGCAGCTCCAGCTGGAGAAATAAACCCTCACAGGTGCTGAGAATCCTCCGAGCGCAGCTCATACATCACTGCTTTCAATCAGGTCCTTTATTCTGAACCTCACGCGGCTCGCTCCTGCTGGAGCCTGTTCATCAGTCATGTGTTGTACATTCAGGAGGTTTATATATATATAAAAATGTTATTTTTTTATATTATCTAAACATTTTAGAATCAATTTGCATTTATTTGACAAGTAATTTGTTTTCTATACAATGATTATTATTACCATTCTTTAATTTTTTTGCTCAAAACAAGCAAAAATATGCCAATAAGGTTAGAAAAATAATCTTCATTCAAAGGTTAAACAAGATTTATGTCCCATTGGCAGATATTTAGCTTGTTTTGACAAGATTTGGAATTTTTTTTTAAATAAGTAATTTTGCTCACACGGTAAATGTGTCTTGCTTCAAGAAAAATACTTTGCAAATGAATCATTTTTGCTGTGTATTTATTACACATCGAAAAGTAAGTGGGCGCTTTAAAGTCATTGTGATATTTTGAACAGTGTTTTGAGATGTTTTTGTTCTCAAACTGATTTGTGTCAGTAGATCAAACCGAATAAATCTCAAAAGATGTCAGATTGCTGTAAATACAGAAACGTCTGTCATCTCGAGGCTTGTGCGTTTAGTTTTCTGTGTTCTCGTGATGCTATTGGACATTCAGTGAGAGTACCTGGATGTATCTTGAGAGCGTTTCAGTGCATTGATCGTGGCTTGTAATGCACCTTCAAATTAATTTTGTGATATGAATAATAATGAAAAATGTGAATAATCTGTGTAATGCATTAGGACATTTAGCGATGAATGGTTTCAGATGTGATAAAGAGTAAATGTTATACATTTTAGCATGACAGAGTGCATCATGGACATAGATAAGTGCTGTAAGTAAAGTGTTGCTGAAACATCCATAGTATTAGAAGAGGAATAGATTGTTTAACAAACATGATTGTTGTGGTTCGGTGTTTCCATCAGTATTCCTGTTGGAGGTGGAGATCAGTAGTAGATGTAGCGAGGCCTGGGTCAGATCATAGCGTGTGTTTCTGTGGATTATATTTGGCTCTGTGTGTGTGCGGGTGTGACTGTCGCCGTCTCGTGGTCATTGTGGGAGCAGCAGCTTGATTTCCAGCATACTTTTTTTTTAAATTAATATGCATTGCTAAGAACTTCATTTGGACAACTTTACAGTTTAATGAATTCAACTTTCAGATGCTTCCAGCTTATTCCTCTTCCGATTCAAAAGAAACCCTGACCCTTATGACTGGTTTTGTGCTCCATGTGTGTGAAAATATTCATGTATATACATTTTTAAGGAAAAAAAAAAATCAATAATCAATGCACTCCATAAAAGAAAAGTCTTCCTCTGTTTTCCAGTACGAACATCTAAACATCCTTAAATGAAGACACATTTACTGGAGATGCATTAATGACTTAAACTTTTAAGATATTATTTTTTGAAAAACATTTTTAAATTAGGCCAGTTTTTGGTTAAAACGAGAACAAATATCTGTCAGTGCGCTCAGAAAAATCAACATAATTCAGAGCGAAAACAAGATTATTTTTCGGACCCCATCCACAAATATACGTTCTTGTGTTAAACATAAACTCGTTTAATAATAACAATACATTTTTATCAAAACAAGACTTAATATATCATGTCATTTCCCATCTCCAGTAAATTTATCTCAATTTGTTTAGATATGTTCAGATATTTTTTACTGGAAAGCAAGACAAAGAGGCTGAGGAAGATGTGTGCGGTATGTGAGGGTAAGCAGCAGATGGCAGCAGAGGAGCTCTGATCTGAGTCAGTCGTCTGAACTGCATGAGATTTTCCTCTCATCCTTTATTTGAGGAAATGTTTCCTAAATCAGATCATGATCTGGTGCTCATTCTCACCGCTGCTCTCAACCCAGACATATTCTGTCAATAAATAGATCAATCATTCTGTGAAACAAAGATTAAAACCCTTGATGTTCCTCCTTTTTCAAAATATGGACTTTATGCTATTAAATTTATGCTAAAAAAAAATCTATTTGACTGGCAGTAAGTTACAGTAAATGACAAGTAGATCTTTTTTTGCATTGTAAATGATATGATAAAGCCGTCATAGGACAGTAAAATGACATGCATTATCTTAATAAATCTAATTAGACTTTATTAAACCTTATTAGCTAGTTATATAAAGTTATAACCGACTTTATACACATACATACATAGTCAAATACACACTTCTTATCCTAGCTCTTACATATTCTATTCTATTCTGTATGTTTTGGTCTAATTTATATATATATATATATATATATATATATATATAAAATGTGCAAAGTGTGTGGTGTTAGACTTACTGAGATTTGTAACAGAACTTGTTTCTTATTGTTCTGTTGTTCTCCTAATTTTTAAGTCACTTTGGATAAAAGTGTCTGCTAAATAATTAAATAAAATTATAAATGTACATAAAGTAAACTAAAGCAGTTTATAGAATATAGCAAATCTCAGCCAAGGTTGTTATAGTTAACCAAAACTGAAACTAGAATTAAAACCATTAAAAATATTTTTTTTTGTTAAAATAAAATGTTATTACATTT
Source organism: Enteromius treurensis (assembly GCA_032275025.1). Taxonomy (NCBI): domain Eukaryota; kingdom Metazoa; phylum Chordata; class Actinopteri; order Cypriniformes; family Cyprinidae; genus Enteromius; species Enteromius treurensis. Next base: position 20,686,059 of record JAUCMU010000043.1, on the reverse strand, counting down.
TTTATTTCTGCTGTACTAACAACTAAAACGGAAATAAAAAATATTAAAAAAGCACACATATATGTAATATGTATATGTAAAAAAAATACTAAAATCAAATAAAAACACACCGTCAAATTTGCTAAAACTATAAGTAAAATCAAAAGGAAATTGTGAAAATAAAAACAAATTCAACGTATAGACAAAAAATTCAATAGTACTAAAATAGTCTCAATGTCATCACAAAATATAAACTAATTCCCAGCTGTAATATGACTACGAGAGATTATAAACATTAACAGTATGATTATCATTAAAGCTACTTTAAAGCATGTATTGTGAAAAGTACTATACAAGTCAAACTGACTTAAATATAGCCGTTTAAAACATGTTGCTGCTGTAGTGTATTTACAGTGCGCGTGTAAAATACTGGAACAGTATCTCCGTGACGTCAATGCAGACATAGCACACGCGTCAGAGGTGTCTGATTGGCGGTTGGAGTTTTTGTATGCGCGGACGCTGTGTGGTGATTGGCCGGCCGTACTGTACGCAGGAAACACAGTCAGCAGCGCAGCAGCCGAGGGCAGAGTCATTAATTACGTCACACCTCCACACACTTCATTACGCTCAAGGTTAATACTGGCTTATCTGCGGACGAGGCCGTACCTCGCTCTCCTCGAGATGCTCAGCGGCCCGCCACCACTGGATCTATTACAGCTTATCGCCACATGACAGACCGGAGACGCGGCTGCTGAAATATGGCTGCTGTCATATGGTGCTAATGCTAACACCTCCAAACGGCCCAAACACGGCCGGCTCATTCACACGAGTGAAGCAGATGACAGAGATTCGGCACATAATTAACCTCCGTCACCTCCAGCCGTCTCAGCAGCAGTGCAATTACAAACATCATGCCGGCGCCATGCATTCAAACAGAGAGTTTTATGCATTTAAAGCATTCTGTCATCATTTACCCTCATGCCTTCCTTCTGCTGAACACAAAAGATGCTTTGAGAAATGTCTCAGTGGTGTTTGATATAATGAAGGGAAATGGGGTCCAGTGTTGTTTTAATGAAGAAAGAGGTTTGAACAAATGATTAAGGTGATTAAAGGATGAGAGAACGATGATTTGCAGTAACCTTAACTCAGGTAGATTTTTATTTATTTAGCATATATTCATACCCATAAATAAATCATGCAACTGCATAGCAACACACTAGCAACCACCCAGTACAAGATCACTCTACAGTATACAGTGTGCATGGAGTGAGTGTATGTGTATGAGTGGCAGTGTTTGACAAATTTAAAACAAAAATTCTTCCTACAACCTATATTACTCACAAGAAAAAGCAGCAGAGAACGACTCAAAGAACCACACAACTGCCACAAACTCTAAGCGGTACGTTCACACCAGACGCAAATGAAGAGTTAAGCGTGAGTGATTTACATGTTAAGTCAATGCAAAGACGTGATTAGACATCCTGCAGCGTGATTCACGTGAATTAAGCGGCGAATCGCTCAAGTTGAAAAATCAGAACTTTTGATTGGTTAACGTGGCGAAAATTTGCGCCACGTTAACCAATCAGGATCTTGCTCTAGTAGTGACGTGATTACTACAGTATGTAGCAAGCTGAGGCAGAATTCCGAAACTATGGAGGACAAAATCATTGTCTCTTTATGATACATCTTATTTTCATAGAAACAGGAATAAAAAGGAAATAAATAATAGATTCATTAAACCAAAGTTTGCCTATGAGATATACCCTTAATGAATTTTACCTCCTGTTTAACCACTACAGAGACATCAGGAGGCAGCGGCAGGTGTCAGGATTACTAGCCGCGGTGAGGCTGCCCTCGGCGGATACAGGAGCACTGAGCACCCGGTGTTCGCGTGGAGCTCTTTGTTCCGAAATCGACGAAGCAAACGTTTAAATAGGCAGTCTCTTTTTTATAAACCGCAGATTTGTGTTTTAAACAACTACATTCTCACTTGAAATACTCTTAAAACTGCGTTTCATGGCACAATAACAGCAGTATTTTGACAATTTTGTGGTTTTCCCCTCACACAGTTACGTCTTGACTCATTTGCATACGGGCGGTGATTGGATGTTTACCGAGGGCTCAGGGGAGGAGTGTGTGTTCGCGCTGCAGCCTGTGAATGATCACATAGCGGAGGGACAGGACTAGAGGGAAATCTAATACTGTATTGTGTAGTGTCCCTTTTCGGCGGATTTTCCGCTACCGCGGATAATTTTGTCAACTTGTAATATATTCATTTTGTGCAAGACATTTATTTGAGGGGGCACTGCCCCCTCTTGCCCCCCCCCCGTAGAGCCGGCCTTGCTCAGAGGTATACTGTAGCATACCAGTTATATAGATTGAGAATAACCAGACATCAGCAGTATGCAAGTAGTACCATGGGGTGATGTGCTTCAACCATTTTCATTGGCTAGATGGGGGATTTTGTTCCTTTAAAATGTATACTTTTGACTATAAAAACTCTGGTCTGTGAGCCATGCCCTTTAACTCTTTGCTTACAGCCAGCTGTGTGTAAACAAGATCATTTTCTGCAGAAAATAAAAGCAAGACAAAGGCAACTTCTGTTTGGCTTTTCATTTTCAGTCTTCACAATTATTTTACTCACTGATAAGAAATTCTACAACAATACACAGAAGACAAGTGTAAATGTACTACTAACGGGAATGTCCAGCTCCACAGAAGGTCGAGGATGCATTGTGATAGGATGTCAGTGTAAATGTAAACATAATCCTGCCATTGTGTCTGCATTCACAGCGCTGATAGACTATTTTTATATAACTCTGAGAGTTATTTTTCTTGCTAAATATGTAAACGTGTGTGTGTGTGTGTGTGTGTATACAGGGGCTGGACAATGAAACTGAAACACCTGGTTTTAGACCACTATCATTTATTATTATACAACACAGCATCAATTTGTCTAGGAAATGACAGATACAAGCTACACACAGTGGCCAGAGGGATTTTGTGCCACTCCTTTTGAGGAACAGCAGCCAGGTCTCTACATGATGCTGGTGGAGGTAAATGTTCCTTGACTCATTCCTCCAAAACATCCCAAAGAAATTGAAATCTGATGACTGTGAAGGCCATGCATCGGAGATGTTCAACTTCACTTTCATGTTCATCAAACCACTCTGTCACCATTCTGTCTGTTTTGGTGAATTTTAATCCTGATACATGGCACCACCTTCAGGGTACACTCTTTGAACCATTAAAAGCACAATATGTACGTTTTGGTAACGGAGGCGAGGCGAAGCTTGATGGCGGAGCATGGAACGTTGGGAGATGCTGTTTTCACAAATCATGCTCAAGGATGAGGAACAGCTGTTTTTCCACTGTCGGGAAAATAAGTACTGTCATACGGTTCCAGTTGTGTTTCCACCTGAGACTGTGGTGCGCCAGGAACTCTCGCCATGGTTAGACAGTTTGCATGAAGTCGCCAATCAGGAACTGTCACTTGTTTGCTGCTAGTTTCTAACTGCTACATTGTAAAATCAAATAGTTCACCTTACTTGGATATAGTTAGTAAGCTGCACTTAGTTGTTATACTTACTAGGTTTTACCAAGTTGCAGCAACTTTCAAGGCAAACAAAACAATTTACTTACTTGCTTTAAGTGACACTTACTTAAAATATTCAAGTAGCCACAAAGGAACCAATGACATTAATAAAGCAGTGAGATGCAGCAGTGCACTAATTTGTTGCTAATGCACAACACAACAACCAAGGAAGAAGAAAAATTTCCCCATGCCTGTTATATTTCCCTAGCTGAACTGACTTGTTTAACAAAGTCAATTATCTTCAGTGGTGAATTTTCAGTACAACTGAACATCGCATTTGCCACATAAGATTTTTTTTAAAATGTTTTATTTTTTAACTCACCATTATAGTGATAGCATTCCCTTTGGTTAGACACTTAGAACCTTGTCTATAAAGTTTTTTTTTTCATAATTCACTAGAGAAGCTTTTAATTTGGTTTATATAATACTTAAATTATGGTAACAATTAAAATAAATGTATTTTTATTTATTGTATAACCATTTTATTTGATCTTTTTGTTGTGCTGCTACTGACACAAGACTGCACATTAAATTTTCAAATAAAAACAACAACAACAACTGTAAAACAAAGCAATTATATAATTTATTCTACTGCAATGCACTCTGGAAGCCAGGGAGTAAGCATAAAGTAAATGATCAAGTACACCCTATTGTTCTTTTTTAGTAACTATTACTCTCGTTTAAGTAAACTATACTAAGCATTTGTCAGTACAGCATACTATTTCTATTTCACTTCATTTTTTAAGGCAATCATTAATTTAATGCAATTAGAGGAATGGAGTGATTAGACAATTTTAAAGCATTAAGTAATTTTAACTTAAAATGGTTGTTAAAATGACTCTTATTTTAAAGTAAAGATTGCTTCAAATTTTCCAGTAAACGTTATATTTTTTAGGGCAACCAGTTTTCTTAAATTTTTAAAGTAAATTCAACTTAACCGGGTTTAGAGTGTAGTTTTAAACACAAATTAGTAATATAAATAAAAAAATTAATTTCTTATCATCCTCCATAACATGGTGCTTATTTACACCTCATATTATATGTAAACCTTTGTGTTACCACGGCAACGACTGACGCATTTGAGTTGCGTTCCAAAGAGATCAATTTTTTTACCCCCGAAGTGGAAAATAAAACCATAACCGTACCGGCAAAGAGAACCGTTAGGCCCAATAATGGAAAAGCAGCTGTTATGTGTTCCTTTTTTATTAGCTTACATGTACATTTAATAACATTATTTCTTGTCATTGTGTTTGCAAAGAACATGAAATTTCTCTGTGAATTTCGTGAACTCCACACTGATATTTATTCTACTTTTATTTAAAACAATTTTTTTCCAATTTTCTTGCCTCAATTGGTGTAGGTCTGCGTTTTTTGGGGGATTTTGCATAGTGTAATCGTGATCCATAATACCTTAAATGCACTTAAACAATAAACAACTACTACCGCATGTCCTTGTCCACGTGTTTTGCCATACTATTGGTAAATGAGGATAGCGCTGATCTCGCTTCATAGTTAGGCGACCATGAACAGGGATGGTTCATTATTTAAATCTGGAATTTCTTTTAATTTACAAGTCCTAGAGAACTTTTGAGATAACGTAAGTACACAACTAAAATAAATCACACTGTGCAAGAGTTTACAAGAGTTGACCACCAGGCTGTGGAAATAAAGCCATAAATCCTCCAGCAACATTTTGGCCAGTGTTTAAGTTTCATTGTCCAACCCCTTTGTATAAATACATACATATACTGTAGCTGACATATGAATGTGTCCATGTTTGATGTAAAAATGTAAAAACAACAACAAAAACATTCTAACATAAAAGATAAGCCTTTCCCATGCTATTTGTAGCTCTACAAATAAAGATTCCTTTTTATTCTCGTGTTATTTTTTTTCTACATTTTCGCTATGCCACATCATAAACTCTCAGAAGCTGTCATTGTGGCGGTACCTTTTCAAAATGGGCATGTTTGTACCTAAAGGGTACATTTTGCTACCTTAAAGGTGCATATTAAAACTTAAAAGTGTACAGAATTGAACGTAACTTTTGAAAAGGTACAGCCCGAGTGACAGCTTTTGTATACCTTTATTTCTGAGAATGTAGGTAAATATAAACTATATTTTATCTTGTACTGCCCTCTAGTTTTCACATACTGCTCACTGAAACAAGAATCTTCTCTTGTTTGTTCTCAACCTGAAATAAAGTCAGAAGATATATCATGCTGACTTATGTTACTTAGTTCCCCTGTGACCTAAAGTAAAGCCCAGTGTTAAATATTTCTTAATTTGTCTCTTTTTTTTTTTAAAGTAAATTTTTAAGTAAACCCTTTGTTCTTAACCTCCAGATGCACAGCTGATCGCAATCATTACTAAATTGGTGTGACTGGTATAAAGGGAGAGCTGTGACAAAACAACTTAGGAGTTGGAGGTTAAAAGAAAGGAAAGAGATGTTGACTTTATATCTGTTTTTTCAGAATATACCAGAGTCCGATACCCTC
>JAUCMU010000043.1:20658336-20679887 GCA_032275025.1 Enteromius treurensis | reverse complement strand
GGGCAGAGGAGCGAGTTGAATGTTTTGAAGAGGTTACGTGTGTCTGGAGCATTGTTGATCTTGGTGTGGAAGAATGTGGATTTTGCTGTATGGATTTGTGCAGAGAAGGATGAAAGCAGAGACTAATATGTCCTCAAATCAGATGGATCATTAGATTTGTGCCATTTTCTCTCCGCTGCACTGAGTTTGGATCGATGTTCCCGGAGAACATCAGAGAGTCAAGGGTTGGGAGGGGTGGCCCGTGCAGGCCTAGACGAAAGAGAACACTGGAAAGGGTCAGCATCCATGGTGTTTTGGTAGGGATTCCAATTCGTCTGTAATATCCGTCGTGACTCAGAGTGACCGACTGAAAGAGAACGTCTTGGTTACGTATGTAATCCTCGTTTACTGAAGAAAGGAACAAAGACATCACAACCTGTATTGTGCTGTACCACCGCAGAGCAGACAGGTTACTGGCTCGGCTCCTTAGCGAAAACCTGAACATGTGCAGCATCAGCTGCTCATTTATACTTATATACAGCTGCAGCTGGATGCAATCACCACATTCTGATGTGCATTGGCTCGTTTTGATACACTCAGATGACTGGGGCAAATTAACTAATAATTACATTAACGACAGGAAATGCCAAATAAGGAATAAAAAAACGTGGAACTCAAAATGAAACCAAAACAAGAAGACATGAAAACTAAACTAAAACAGACAGGAACATAACATTCTCGTGGGACATGTCATGGACGTCCACTTAGACTTATGTTCTCTTATGCTGCATTCACACCCGATGCGAATGAAGCGTTAAGCATGAGTGATTTACATGTTAAGTCAAAAACGTGATTAGACATCCTGCGGCTCGTGACGCGTGATTCTCGCGAATCACTCAAGTTGAAAAATCTGAACTTTGACGAAAATTCTCGCCGGGTTGACCAATCAGGAGCTTGCTCTAGTAGTGACGTGATTAGTACATAGCAAGCTGAGGCAGAATTCCGAAACTATGGTGGACAAAATTATTGTCGTTGTATGATACATTTTTGTATTTTCATAGAAACAGGAACAAAAAGGAAATAAATAATAGATTCATTAAACCAAAGTTTGCCTATGAGATATACCCAAAACAAATTTTACCTCCTGTTCAACCACTACAGACACATCAGGAGGCATCGGCAAGTGTTTAGAATTACTAGCTGCGGTGGGGCTGCACTCTGCGGATACATGAGCACTGAGCATGTGGAGCTCACGGCTCCGAAATCGGTGAAGCAAACTTTTAAATAGGCGCTCTCTTTTTTAATAAACCGCAGATTTTGTGTTTTAAACAACTACAGTACATTCCTGCTATACACCTGAAATACTCTTAAAACTGCCTTTCATGGCACAGTAACAGCAATATTGCAATAATTTTGCAGATTTTCCCTCTGAGCATTCTAAATAGCTCCACAGACCTAAACAGTTCAAGGACCGTCCTGAAACACTGTTTGCAGACTATGACCGCAGTACAATGGCCAACCTGCTCTTCTACACTGAGAACAGCTCCTCATGGCGTACTGCTTTCTCTTCACCAACACTTCACCTTCACCACAAAAAGAGGCATCTGCAAAGGCAGACAGATCTTGGTATTTGGAGATACTGAGGGAAATGAGGAATCAAGAATTTTATCTCTGAACTTATATCACAATGGCACTGCCATGATCCAAGGCTCTGAGCCTGGCCTCCAAGCATTTACAGCTGACTTCATGCAAACAGCAGGCACTTCTTAATACAAGTCTCCCTCAAGATCATACAGCTGTAAAGGCAAACTCTTCTCCTGTAAAAGAAGTCCAGAAGCAGCCTTAATTCAATCTTCCATGTTAAAAATGATTTTCACTCCTGGAAATAGATGTAGTGGAACTAAAGGAACTAATAATGTCCCAGCTAAAAGACAACAGTGACTTGGAGCAGCTTACAAAGGACATGAAGAATTGAAAACAAGAGACTGAATACCTGCAGAGAAACGAAGAACAGATGAAAAAAGAAGTTCACCAAGCCAGAGTAGAAGAGCTGAAGGAATTAAGATTTTTAGAAAACAAATTACAGAAATGAAAACCGAAATGCAGGAAGAACTGGCTGTGTTGAAATCAGAACTTCGAATGAAAGATGAACTTATAAATAATATGAAGGAACAACTTCTTCATGTTTCATCTCCCAGAGAATCTCAGACTGAACACCTGACCTGTCTAGACATGCTCGATGACAACCAACAATCACCTGCAGTAGATGATCCTCACTCTTCATCAGATCCTCAGACCAACGTCCACAGCAGATAACCTCACAGAAACAGATGCTCTCATTCTCATTGACTCCAATGGAAAATACTTTAATGAGAAACTCTTGTTTCCAAAAATGAAAACTCAGAGAACGATAAAAGTCTGAAAGAAACTTACAAACACATCATAATTCACACAGGGGACAACTGGCTTACGAGCAGCAAAGGGCAACATGGTTCCTGTGCTAAGCTAAAATAACCCTGTCCACATTACTGCCAGGAGCGATGTGCCTTTTCACGTGATCCACGGAAAAAATATAGAGCTCTCCAGAACCTATGCGTTCCTCCCAAACGTTCACCTGTAAGACATCCGGCCCCATCATATGTGTGACTACGTACATCTCAACAAGAAAGGAGTACAACTATTCGTGAGAGCACTGAAAAGCGCAGTCCTTGGTAGAACAAGAGACACCTACACCGAATGAGCAGCTCCCAGCCACCAAGAAACATCCAGTGTTATTCAGCCCTAAACAGAACTACCAAATTAGCAAATTACTTAACAATCAAACAATTTAAAGAAAGGCAAAATATTTCTAAATATCGACTCAGTGACCACAACATAGAAATAAAAAATCTTGGAAGAGAACAAAGACTATGTAAACAGTGTGATTTTAATCTGATAATGGATGAGAAACACTTTCTTCTGTTCTGCCCCAAATACACCTCTACAAGACAACAATTCTTTCCACAATTTGGAGCACTGAATTGTTCATTTTTGTCTCTAAATGATTTAGAGAAACTGTGCCATATACTTGGAGAGCAGCAAAATATGTATACGCCATACACTCCATACGAAACAGATCAATTATTTGCTTTATTTTACATTATTCATTGTTAATGGTTAATATTGTTATTATTATTAAATACTATCTACTGGTGTTTGTTTTAATTGTATTATATTTTATATATTATTATAAATCTATTGTCTCCTTTTTACTTTGATGGTGTAGTCATATTCTATATTTTATTCTGTATCCAATTGCTTTGGGAAAACTGAACAAATGTCATGCTAATAAAGCAACTTAAACTTGAACTTGAGTGTAAGTGTGAGTGAGTGAGCCTAAGTGTTGGAATGAGTAAGTATTAGTGTGTGTAAATGAATAAGTGTCAGCATGAATGAATGTAAGTGAGTGTTAGTGTGTGTGTGTGAGTGAGCAAGTGAGTAAATGAGTGAGTGAGCAAGTGAGTAAATGAGTGAGTGAGTGAGTGAATGAGTGAGCGAGTGAGTGAGTAAATGATGAGTGAGTTAGTGAGCAAGTGAGTAAATGAGTGAGTGAGTGAGTGAATGAGTGAGCAAATGAGTTAGTGAGTAAATGAGTGAGTGAGTGAATGAGTGTGCAAATGAGTGAGCGAGTGAGTGAGTAAATGAGTGAGTTAGTGAGCAAGTGAGTAAATGAGTGAGTGAGTGAATATGTTTTTATAGTTACTGTATGTGTGTGTATATATATGAATGTGTTTAGTTTCTGTTTATTTTTGGATGTATATTGTATGTGTATTTGTCCTTTTATTCTGATTTGTACAACGCTTTGGCAATATGTACCCAAGTATGTCATGCCAATATAGCAAACTGAATTTAATTGAATGAATAAGCAAGCGAGTAGATGAGTGAGTGAGTGAGTGAGCAAGTGAGTAAATGAGTGAGTCAGTGAGTGAGTGAGTAAATGAGTGAGTGAGTGAGTTAGTGAGCGAGTGAGTAAATGAGTGAGTGAATGAATGAGCAAGTGAGTAAATGAGTGAGTGAGTAAATGAGTTCGCAAGTGAGTAAATGAGTGAGTGAGTGAAAGAATGAGCAAGTGAGTGAATGAATGAGCAAGTGAGTAAATGAGTGAGTGAGTAAATGAGTTCGCAAGTGAGTAAATGAGTGTCAGTGAGTGAGCGAGTGAGTGAGTAAATGAGTGAGTTAGTGAGTAAATGAGTGAGTGAGTAAATGAGTTTGCAAGTGAGTAAATGAGTGAAAGAATGAGCAAGTGAGTAAATGGGTGAGTGAGTAAATGAGTGAGTAAGCAAGTGAGTAAATGAGTGTGTCATTGAGTGAGTGAATGAATGAGCAAGTGAGTAAGTGAGTGGATGAGCAAGTGAGTAAATGAGTGGGTGAATGAATGAGGGAGCAAGTGAGTAAATGAGTAAGTGAGTGAGTGAGTGAGTGAATGAATGAATGAGTGAGTGACTGAATGAGTGAGCAAGTGAGTAAATGGGTGAGAGAGTAATTGAATGAGTGAGTGAGTAAGTGAATGAATGAGCAAGTGAGTGAGTGAATGAATGAGCAAGTGAGTGAGTGAGTGGGTGAATGAATGAGCAAGTGAGTAAATGAGTGAGTGAGTGAGTGAGTGAGTGAATGAATGAGTGAGCTAGTGAGGAAATGAGTGAGTGAGTAAATGAGTGAGTGAGCTAGTGAGGAAATGAGCGAGGAAATGAGTAAGCAAGTGAATGAGTGTGTAAATGAGTGTGTGAGGGAGTAAATGAGTGAGTGAGTGAGTGAGTGAGTATTATAGTGGATCAGATATGTAAAGGCCTGCTACCACATTCTCCTCAGATGGACTGAGCTCAGAGCGCAGTGGTGACACACACATTAAAGAGATGGATGGCACACTCTGCGTAGTGCTGCTGTGAGGAGGAGACTGGTCCAGGAGATGTATTTCTTTTTCCTGTGCTGAAACTTAGACAATGAGGTTTATTAGCTCCCCTCTTTCTCTTAACCTGACCACACATTCCAGCTCTTCTGATCTGTGAATTCTTGAGCTTCACATTAAACATTGAGAATCTGCTTGTGTTTTGATGACATTCATCAGTAGAGATTTGTAGTAAAAGTTTAATATGGGACTTTATCTGAAAATGATGTGAATGTGGTCCAATTGCCTAGATCTTTTTCTGGTCTCAGCTCTGTCTCATGTTTGTGTTTCATTGACAGATACTCTTATGCATGGGTTTATACCCATACCCAGAAATCAACCAGAAGATCAATCAAAACCTAAAGAACTTAGAACCTAAAGCCGTAGAAGAAGGTTCTTAAAAGTTGTTTTCTGGTTCTTTAAAAAAAGCATCTTCAATATGTTTTGAAGCTTCAAAAAAACATTGAACCAAAACATTAATCTGAAGAACCTAGGATGAGAAATATGGTGTTTTTTTTTGTCTGTTTTGATTGATGACTGCTGCATCAATAACTAAACTCTTCTGCATGCTTAAATCACTGTGTTCTGGATCATCTGTGATCTAAAAGCCCTGAACCTTTGTTCTACTTTTTCTTCAGGTCATCTAATGTTACTTAAAGAGCTGCAGCAGCAACTAAATGAGGTCAAAGAGTTTTTATACTGCAGATGCAGGTCAAGATCACAGCGGCCTCTCTCTACTGGAGCTGCATACGTCTCATACTGTACATTAATGTCTAGAAATATAGTCTCTTCTTCTAAGATTTGATCATTTACTGTACATAGCAAATAATCACAATTTGTCCTTGTGCACAAAGCAGCAGTTACTCTAAAACAATGCAAGTAGAGACTGTTTTTAAACAGACTTTTTTACAGCCGTGCCATAAAACCACATAACTATTTTTGGTTCCCCAAAGAACCTTTCAGCGATAAGTTCTTAAAAGAATTGTGTCTAAGAGATTAGCTTTTAGCGGGTTTAGGTCAATCAGTTTTCTAAATCTGCTCATGTAATTGTAGTGTAGTTTTGGATGACTAGTTTGGGAAGACCTTCCATCGGGCCTTTCAGCTCGTGCCACTCTTGTATTTTGTGTCTGTTTCAGTGTTGTATTCTGCAGTGAGTCACGATGCAGCTGTGTAACGCGCTTAAGCAGCAGTGGGATGAGATGAGCAACGCTATGATTTTATTCAGCCTCGGCTCGTGATAGCACCACTGCCAAATGTTTTCTGATCCCACTCCCACTGCTGTTTGGCTGTGTCAGAATATACAGTGAAGGACAAAATTATTAGGACACTAGTACCTTCACCAGATTAAAAAAGGATATATCAGTTATTTCTATCTTTTGCTGTAGTGTGTCAGAAAGAAATACCAGTGTACATTTCACAACATTCATTTTGTCATTCATTGTAATGTTCCAGTGAGGTTTTTGTCCTTCAGACATGATCCTGATCTGATCATCAATCAGTCTGTCTGAAAAACATGAGAAAAGCTGCTCTTAGCACAAAGAATGGTAACAATAGATGTTGATTTCATTTAGTTAATTGGTCATTTATGACGTTATTTTTTGTCAGAATCCTCACTTTACAGCATTTTTACACAAGTGACTAAAGCTTTGAACAGTACTGTAGCTTTACATTTAGGTTTCTTGAATCATCTTGGAGACGGTGTTCTCCCTAGTTCTTCTGAATCTAGTTTCAGTTTCTTCATGTCATTCCAGACAGATTGGATGATGATCAGATCAGATCTCAAAAATGTCACTGGATTATTACAATTAATGGCAAAATGAATGTTTGCAAATGTTGGAGGATATTTTCCTTAAAATAGTTTTTTTAAGCTGGTGAAAATTCTAGTGTTCTAATGATTTTGGCCAGCACTGTAGGTGATGAAACGCTCAGGTCTGGAGCTTCTTGTTGGTCTTGGTTCCTCTCAAAGACTCTCCTGTCTTGTCTTTGCAGACTATCGTCCGGGGGAGCCGGCCGCCCAAGGACGCCTCCATTAACGGCCTGCTGGAGGAGTTTGACAGCATCTCCGTCACCCGCTCCAACTCTCTGAGGAAAGAGAGTCCGCCCGGAGCCCATCAGTCCAGCGGGAGCAAACCAGCGTCTGCGTCCACGTCCAACGCTGGTGGACCCGAGGAGAACGGCTTTGGACACTATTACGGTCGCTTCTCGTGCGACCTGGACAGCAGTAAAGACTTTTCTCTAGAGGCTTACCGCGAGCGAGGTGTCCATGATGGCGACTGGGCAGTTGGGCGGCACTACCGATTCTCTCTCAGACAGAATGGCCATCCCATCCGCAGTCCCTTCTATCCCGACGCCATGCCACAGAAGTCCTCTGACTATGCCAAGATGCCACCCGACTACCACGCCTACCTAGAGAGCAAGATGCGGCTGTCCAGCGACGAGATGGCCATGGGCGGCCGTAGGGAATACTACCGCGCCTCTCTGGGTGGATCCAGTCAGGACTACCGGGAGCATCCACTGGGAACACCGTCGCGTGTCTCCATACACAGCGAGCAGATGGGCTATCCCGATGGAGACTGGGGGTACGGAGCAAGACTCAGAGACGACTATGACAAGAGGCCCAAGTCCTCGTACATCGGTCAGACGAGCCCCCAGCCGGCCATTCGCCAGCGCTCACGCTCGGGGTCGGGTCTGCAGGAGCCCAGCATGCCCTACGGCATCAGTGCATTCAGAGCGGCTCCGCAGGGGCCCTACAGCTCCTACACATACCCGAGACTGTCTGAGAACACGTCCTCGCTTGTCATGAGCAAGGTAAAGATCATACAGCCTCCTGCCAATGATGGGTTTGGCTTTGATTGTCCTGTAGGAGCATCATGTCAAGTGCATTTACATTACATCTGGTCATTTAGCAGACACTTTTATCCAAAGCTACTTACAAAGTAGGACAATGGAAGCAATTGAAATCAATAAAAGAGCAATGATATGCAAGTGCTATGACAAGTCTCAGTTAGCTTAACACAGTACATCTTTAGGATGAACAATAATGCCTAACTTATTGGTAGAACACAAGTTTCTAGAGGCAAATCTGAAGTACTGAATTTAGGTAAAGAAGAGCAGATACAGAATTGGTTTTGTAGATAAACATAAATGCCTTGATTTTAATGCAAGCAGCTATTGGTAGCCAGTAAAAATAAAAAAACAACGGTGTGACATGGGTCGTTTTCATACCATTAAAAACTGAACTTGCTGCCGTATTCTGGGTTAATTGGAAAGGTTTGGTAGAACTGTCTGAAAGACCTGCCAAGAGAGCATTACAATAGCATTAGGGGTGCGTTCACACTATTGATTTTTGTGATGAATTGATAAATCCAGACTTGCCAAAATGAACCGCTGCTGATGAAGCGACATTTGCATGTGTCAGTCAAATGCAGTTTGTCTGCTCAGAGATCATTGCATGGCAGATTACAAGGCTCTGCGGAGATCTGTTGCTCAAACATCTTGCGGCTGTAAAAATGTAAGTTTATTTAAACTTAAAATGTTATTACAATTTAATGATGTCTTTACTTACTCTCATGTCATTCCAAACCCTAATGAAGTTATTAATGTATAAAAACACATGTTTCGCCATTATGGGCAGTGCAACAACACATGCATTGTTATAATAGCAGTAGACCTTATTTCATATAGAATAAATGTTCAATAAATGTATTGTTTTCTTTGCACACAACATTTTTATAGCTTGGTAAAATTATGGTTGATCTGATGTGCTTACAGTGTTTTTGGACCTAGGAACAAGTTTGTTTCATTGTTGGGTCAGAAAGCTCTTAGATGTTATTAAAAGTATCTTACTTTCTAAAGATGGACAAAGGTTTTACAGGTCTGGAATGACATGAGCGTGAGTAATTAATGACAGAATTTTCATTTTGAGTGAACTTTAACATCATCAAGGAGTGCTGCATTGGCAGATGATTTCACTTCGCACCTTCCACATTAGAAGAGCATTAGGCCACTTTCTCAATAACCCCCCAATATATGGCAACATAAATTTACATCTGCAGAATCTCCACATCAGTGCAGTAATCTCAGTGCAGTGATGTTTTTTAAGATGTGATTCATGCATTTGGTAAATACTTTTAAGTTTCATTTTATTCTGCTTTGTGCATTGGAAGTGCATTAAAGTGAAGTGAAAAAACATTAGGCCACAGAATAACTCCTCAATATATTAGGGCATAAATTTACACCCCCTTAATCTGAAAGATGTATAAAAAAATTCATGTTGTTTTGAATTTATTACTTCTATCACTGCCATCATTTAGAAATTTTTAAAGCATAATTTTACCCCCAAAAAACCTTAGACCTCTCTGAATAATATTTTATTTTAAAACCGCATGAATTGAGTTCACCCAGTCTGGTTTAAAGGTCGAATCTGACGCATTTGATGGGTGTTTTTGCATTGCACTAAAGCTGTGCTCCTGCACAAATGCCGCATTGTTCCCAATGGATACCCTGTCCGCCGCTCACCCTCTGGCCGTGTAGGGCGTATTATCTGGCAGGTTGCACCAGCGCTCCGCAGCACCGCCTCTGTGATGGATCTGGTGTCAGTTCTTAATCTACTCACCCGTGAAGAGAGTGCGGTGGCCGGAGACACAGAATTACTCATGAGAGCAGCGCAGGAATCAATTAACGGAAGCGTAGCATCTCCCCGATAACAGCGGCTCATCGCAGACCTTCATTGAGCTCTGAACTCTGATGCGCTCATGTCGTTTCAGTTCACAGATATTTCAGGATTACTGTAAGACATCCACTCGCATTCAGAAGTGTGTTAGGCCACTTCTTCGAGGACCCCTCAATACATCAGGGTTATTATATTTTAATAATTCCAAAGTAAAAAAATACATGTATTTTTATTTGAAACGAACATAAGTAAACATTATAAAAAAGAAACATTATATATATATATATATAACTCTTTTTATGTCAGTTAGTTGCCTGGCAACATTTCTCCGAAATTCTCAAACAAAATGATTAAAACTTGAGCGAAAATTGGCATGAAAACAGAAAAGAAAAAACAACATAATTGCTGTTAATACCAAAACTGGATAGTAAGAACTATAATAGTATACCAATGATAGTAAAATAACTTGCACATTAATTTAAATGTATTATCAAATATATTTATGGATTTTAAAAATAAAGTGTAACCAAATTCAGTAAATCCAGTGTTTTTATGAAAGAACTAAAATGAAGGATTAAGCTATTTGTGTGTAAATGTGTCACGAAAATGAAACTCTTCATTAGCATGTAGAGTACATGTACATTCATGTTTTTTTTCGGCTGGTGTTTGGGGTGAAATCTGAGCTTGTTTCTGGCAGTTCGGTTGATGTACGCAGCGGTGTTGTACTGTACTGTATGTCGACTGTGTTTAGCAGTGCAGTTGCGTGTGTGTGAGATCTGGCTGTGATTCAGGCCAAACTCCCATCAGTCTCGGCTCAGCGGCGTCATAATGAACCTCTTTCTTTCTCATTCACCTCGACTCGGTCACTTTCAGCGAGCCCAGCGTTTTGTGGGCACTGCTGGGAATCGGGGCCTGTGAAAAGGCCCCAGCTCGGGGACTTGGGAACTCGGGCACGCTCGCGCTCATTGTGATGAACTGATGTTGTGGCACCTTCCTTTTCTGCAGTCCTTGCATAAAAGCCGCGGCGGCGTGTACCAGCACAGAATTCAATTTCACACTCCAGTTGGGTTGTTGATTACGCTGCCAAATTCAGATTAATGTGCATTTAACGAACATGGATCAGCCAGTGGTGCCGGGTGGGAAAGAGGGTCTCGGGACTTTCTCCGGCCCATAAACACCCTCTCCGGGATGATTGATTAAACAAGTCCACCAGCGTAATTACAGCCGGGGCTCTCATCATCAGGCGCTCAGATGACGGTCCGTGTCATGTCATCTTCTTGTGTTCAGGGCGTGGTGGGAATAATTTAATCTACCGCCCACCGTGACCCTGCAGACCGAGAACAAACTGAGTGAGAGTCGGATCTATCTAGCTCTGCGTGTGTGTGTACCACATACACCACCAGTCAGATGTTTGAATAATTAAGTAGCAGTTATTATAATAAAACGTAATAATAAGTAATAATTACATGATTTCTGAAGATCATGTGACTCTGAAGATTGGAGTAATGATGTTGAAAATCCAGCTGCACATCACGGAAATAATTGACAGTTTAACAGATAAATTTACAGAGAAAAGAGATATTGTTGATCATAAATGCTGTGTTTCAGTAAGATACAGTGCAGATCTTTATCTAAATGTATACCCTCATGTTTTCTTGGTGATGAGAGAAGGATCGTATGATTCCAGTCTCGGTGTGATCTGGTTTGTTGTCGTGCAGTAGTCTGACACTGAGTCTGAGTTCCCTCAGCAGGCAGCAGCTCTGTGATAATCGAGCGTTTGAGAATCATCGCAGGCCTGTAATGAGGAATCCTGAGTGTCTTCTGCTTCATACATTCACTCATTTGATCTTAGAGTCTGTGTACGCTTAAATTCACTCATATTAATACTCACTAAATTTACATTTAAATTCCACCTATCTTTCATTTTTAGCTGGCGAAAAGGTGCTGTTAAAAATTGATTCATTCTTTTAATATATTTAATGAGATTTCGTTTACACTGCAAAAAAAAAAAAAACTAAATTCGCTTACTTAGTGTCCTTGTCTTGTTTTTTAGTACAAACATCTATCCAGAATTGTGCTGATTTACTTTGCACACAAACAGCTCTTAATTGACAGTTGTTATGGATTTGGCTGGTTTTTGTTTATTGTTATTCAACAGACATCCAATGTTTTGCAAAAAGCAAATGTATTCCACATTATAGAATCACTAAGCAGAATCGGAATTGCTGAAATTGAAACGATACCTAGCCCTAATGAGGCCCGTGATGTTTTGTGTTTGAACGGAACAGGGCGAGTTCGAGCGCGGGGCCCGTGATGGCAGCCCACAGGGGCCGGGGGCCGAGACGTATCAGCGTGTTCCCCTCAAACTACCTCAGAGCCACGGCAAGCCCTGTTACCCGGCGGGTCTCCAGTACCACTACCGGCCGGTGCAACCCAGCCCTCCCTACACCCCACAGGGGGCGCACTCGCAGCCCTCCTCGCCCTTCACCCCAGGCCCTGGGGCCTACCCGCCACCCAGCTGGGGCTCAGCCTCCGAGCAGCCACCCTGCAGGGTTTCTCACGAGCAGTTCCGGGCAGCGCTACAGCTGGTGGTCAACCCGGGTGACCCGCGCGAGTATCTGGACAACTTCCTGAAGATTGGCGAGGGATCCACGGGCATTGTGTGCATCGCCACCGAGAAGCACAGCGGCAAACAGGTGGCCGTGAAGAAGATGGACCTAAGAAAACAGCAGCGGCGCGAGCTTCTGTTTAATGAGGTGAGCGCTCCGGTATCATGATGAACTAACCGCTGTACAGAATAGTCTGCAGAGATCTGGTCCATTAGCTATAGGTAAATAAATAGAGGAATAACAATGTGCAGTAAATGGTATAACTCTTTGCACTACAAACCAGTGCGTTCATAATAAAGATACTACATTACAATAGTATGTGACCCTCTCTGTGAAAACCCAGCTGAAGTAATTGTGTTGTGATTTGCTACATAAAATTATCCTTCATAAAGTAAGGAACATTCTGTGAAAATGTTACCTTTGCATCTTGAATATTGAGTAAGGCCATGACAAAGATTAAAAGGAACAAACTTTGATGCGTGTTATCTCACAATTAATTTGATTTTCAGACTTTAACCTGGATTTCACAGAGAGGGACACACCGATTTTCAATATCAAGCAGCTAAACAGAATGTTTTGTACGGTTAAATATAATGCGATCTTTTTAAAGCACAGACTGAACACAATGGAACATTTGTTGGTGTTAGGTTGAGCTAAATTGGTATAACTGGTATATTGGTATATACCGTATGACAGCAACTCAACCCAATTCATTACATACCATTCTATCAAAGCTATCTGACATTATCAAAATGAATTTGTTCTGACACAGTTTAACTCTGAGTTCTTGACATATTTCATTACCATTGTTTTATTTGGACTTATTTTCAGCCCTCATTCGTGATGAAGCAGAGATGATCAGACACAGGTCTTTTAGAGCTTGTTCATCTGCTTACAGGTGGTCATCATGAGAGACTACCACCACGAGAACGTGGTCGACATGTACAACAGTTATCTGGTCGGTGATGAACTCTGGGTAGTGATGGAGTTCCTAGAGGGCGGGGCCTTGACTGACATTGTCACTCACACCAGGTAAGAGCCCATCGGCCAATCAGAGTCTGAACAAGCTGATTTCATACTCATTCATTCATTGATTCATCTGATCTTTCGATTCAACGTATAGCAAGATCCAAGTGAAAAGGAAAATGATTAAGTGAGATTATACACTAGGCCTCATGTTTGTTTGTCAGAAATACCCAGATCGACGTCTTAACATCTTAACTGACGATGACGTCACTGAATCAATGATGAACTGACTTTTGTGTTTACTTTTGCCCTTTTGCTTTATTGACACACTATTTTTCTATTTATTTACTTTAGACACAATCTGTATAGTTAAAATCGCTGTATAAATAAAAGTGACCTGACAGCATGTTTCAGTCTCATTAATGGTGAACATGATTAACACGTTTCACTGTTGTCGACTTTGATCTAATATGAAACTGAGAGTAATATTACACTTCTGCAACTGATTTATGCAGCGGTTTGTGTGCAGT
Organism: Enteromius treurensis; assembly: GCA_032275025.1. Lineage (NCBI taxonomy): Eukaryota > Metazoa > Chordata > Actinopteri > Cypriniformes > Cyprinidae > Enteromius > Enteromius treurensis. The sequence goes on along the minus strand of JAUCMU010000043.1, from coordinate 20,666,207 downwards.
GTTATCTGCTGGAGACAATAGTCCAGTGATGAATTATTATTGTGAAAGTTTGTGGTGGAGTTTGTTTTAAACGCTGCCTCTGCTCTGGAAGCGTCTGCATAATTACAGTAATTGGCGTTGTTCGTCAGTTCGGTGTTGCGCCGTGTGGGACTGTAATTGCACGCTTTCAGAGACATGCGTGACCCGCCGGCACGACACGCTTCCATCCCACCGCAGCTTGTGTTTCTGATGCGGTTTATTTCTGTCCTGTTTGAGACGCTAATAGAGACGCTGGTGTCTACATAGACAGATCCCTTCTTAGGCAGCATCCTGACACACTGTTCAGATGCGCAGATGGATCATGTGATGCTCACAGCCAATTCCATCTACTAGAATTATTTTGACTAATTTCATTATGTTTTTTGTTTAATTTCATCTTTTGAGTATCGAATGGGTTCATAAAATATTTAATGTTTAAATCCTCCTCATCACTGTGTGTCACACCGGCTCATATTTAAATTAAAAAATCAAAAATACAATCACAAGCAATTACATTACAACAATAATCAGAGATAGAAGATGTAAGAGTAACAATAATGCAGACATTGTTAGAAGAATATAATGAGATCTAGTTAGAAATTCTGTCTGTCCTTGTTTACAGTGTTCACCAGTTTAAATCAGTCACCAGACTTATCCAGATCCAGACCCATTCAGTCTGAGAAGGAAATAACGACTGTATCCGATCACATGAACCATAAGTCAGATAGAGTCAGGTGGACTCCGATTGAGTATGATGGAGTAAGAGGAAGTCGGGTGGAGTAAGCTTGAGTCAGATGGAGTTGGGTGAAGTCAAGTGGAGACGGATGGAGTTAGATGGAGTCAAATAGAGTAGGATGAAGTCAGATGAAGTAAGTTGGAGTTGCAGTCAGATCGAGTCGCATGGAGTAGACAGAGTTGATTGTAGTCGGATGGAGTCAGATGGAGCTGGATGGAGTTGGGTGGAGTCAGATGAAGTCACGTGAAGTCGTGTGTAGTCAGAGTGGGTTGGAGCCAGATGGATTTGGTTAGAGTCAAATGGAATTGGGTAGAGTCAGATGAAGTTGGTTGGAGTCAGATGGAGTCAGGTTGAAGTTAAAATTGAGTCAGGTGGAGTAGCATGAAGTCAGATGGAGTTGGGTTGAGTTAGGTGGAGTTTAGTGGAGTCAGATGAAGTCAGATGGAGCTGGGTGGAGTTGAGTGGAGTCAGATGGAGCCAGGTGGAGTTGAATGGAGTCGTATGAAGTCAGGTAGAGTCAGATGGAGCTGGGTGAAGTTGAGTGGAGTCAGATGGAGCCAGGTGGAGTTTAGTGGAGTCAGATGAAGTCAGATGGAGCTGGGTGAAGTCAGATGAAGCCAGGTGGAGTTGAGTGAATTCAGATGGAGCCAGGTGGAGTCAGATGAAGCCAGGTGGAGTTGAGTGAAGTCAGATGGAGCCAGGTGGAGTTTAGTGGAGTCAGATGAAGTCAGATGGAGCTGGGTGGAGTCAGATGGAGCCAGGTGGAGTTGAGTGTAGTCAGATGAAGTCAGGTAGAGTCATATGGAGCTGGGTGAAGTTGGGTGGAGTCAGATAAAGTCAGATGGTGTCAGTTGGAGATGTTCTGAGTGCACAGGATCAGTGTTCTTCAGGTGCTGTTACTCGTTTCTCATGTGCTGTGGTCTGATGTTGGTGTCGCTGGGTTCCTGCCAGAGCAAACGCTGATCTGTGCCAGAGTGGGTGGGCTGTTCAAAGAGCGCCGTGTTTTCAATTAACAGCACACTGTAATGAGGCTCCTGATAGATTAGCAGCACACCGAGCCGTTTGTATTAATGCAGAATCTGGAGGTGTTTGAGGCTGATCAGTGTGGGTTTGTGAGTCACTCATTAAACTGATAGCTGCGAGTGAGAGCTGTGATTGATGAGTGTTTAAACACATTTATATTTAAATACAGCCTCACTGATGAACTACAACACATGATGGAAGAACTACTTGTGTATATGTTGTGGATTTATTAGTTTAAACCATTTATTGAATGTTAATGTCTTTAAGATTTCTGTCCAGGTTGTTACAGTGATGTACCATGAAAAAGAGGCTCTTTCTGGATCTTATTAGCCGTTTTTTTTAAATAATCCTATTTATTGTTATTTTGTTTATTATTATTTATATTGGTAAGACTTTACAATAAGGTGCATCAACTAACATTAGCAACGAGCATTGCAGTTGTTATGGTATTATTTATTCATTTTTCTTATTCATTTTTTTAATAAAAATACAACTGTAAGTTGTTAGTTGAAGTCAGCTCAGATCCATTAATTAATGTTAACAGATACAACTTTTCATTTTAATCACGTGTTAGTAAATGTTGAAATAAGCTAATATTAGAATTATTTTTCATTGTTCTTTTAATGCAAACTTTAAGTGTTAATATTTCTTATTTTCATCTCAATTTTATTTATGTTGGATGTCAGTCTGTCTGAGCAGGTTTGTTTGTGGCTGCAGTGTCCTGTATGTCACTGTACGTGGAGAACGAAGTGGTGAATGTGGTTTTGGAGACAAAAGTGTCCTTCGTGGATCTCCTTGTGCAAACACGTCCCGTTTGCGCATAACAGCGCATTAGTGTTGAGGAGGAGCGGGAGGCACACACACATGGCAGTGTGTTCCCCTCCAGTGAAGCCAGAGCCACAGCCGCAGGCGAGACAGATGAGAGTGCGACGGACAGCTGGGCCTCACACACACACACACACACACTCAGTATAACACACACACACACACACAGGTAGGTTTTTGTGATTTATGAGGACTCTCCATAGGCGTAAAGGTGTTTATACTGTATAAACTGTATGTGGTATTGCCCTACACTGACCCTACACCTAAACCTACCCCTTACAGAAAACGGTGTGCATTTTTAGATTTTTAAAAAACAACATTTAGTACGTTTTTAAGCCTTTTGAATTACGGGGACATATGTCCTCATAAATCCCCTTCATATTGTAATACCTATGTCATACCCATGTCATTATACATTTTGTGTCCTCATAAACCACATAAACCTGCACACACACACTTATGCTCACACTCCACTGATGGAGTCACGACTCTCACGAGTCTTTCTGCTCCTGCCTTTGTTCTGCTGCATGTTGGAAACGCACTGCTAATAACACGCCGACAACACGCTGAAGGTGGATCTGGGATAGCAGATGCTCCTGGTTTAAAGCAGCTGAAATCACAATTTTATTTAGCATTATTGGCACATTATTGTCCTATATTATTTCCCTAGCAACTGTGTTTGTCTCGGGAGCTTGTGAGGAGCAGGTCCGGTCTGCTTTGCTCACATTTATGAGGAGATCTGATGATTCTTCCAGGGTTCCTGAGTTGGGGACACCAAATGTCGGACGATTATTGTTGATTTGATTGCACAGATACTATTTAAACTGAACTGAGCCAGACAATTACATCTCTGAATTTAGTAATGAAATGCCTTTAACTCCAAAAAATGGAGTGTTTAATTTTGTCATGATACATTACTGGCACTCTGTTTGATACTGTTAAGTGCTTTGACACAATCTGTATTGTTAAAAGCTCTCTATAATGTAAATAAAGGTGACTTGACTTGATCGTGTTCTGTTGACAGGATGAATGAGGAGCAGATCGCCACGGTCTGTCTGTCGGTGCTGAAGGCGCTCTCTTACCTTCACACTCAGGGCGTCATACACCGAGACATCAAGAGCGACTCCATCCTGCTTACCAGCGACGGACGGGTGCGCCACCGCAGACATCACACAGATACATACTGATACGAGGTTTGAAATTTTCTTCTAAAATTAGCATTTCTTTCAGGCTCCTATGTGGTAGGTTCAGTAATTTCACTTTCATGGCAATGAATAGGTTAAAAAACTAAACATAGACAGATGGAGCCTGATAAAAATGCTAATTTTGGAAGAAGATTTCAAACAGCACTTAGAGGTTATATATATATATATATATATAAATCATACAAATAACTTCAAATTATACATAATTTAATAAAGTGCAATACAAATATAGTGTTATAATAGACACACACACACATACATACATACATAATTTGATTTTGAGATTGTATGTATCGAATTATATATTCAGCACATGTCCGAGGTATCATCATCTTTCTCTGTGTAGTTACACACAAAAGTGTGTGGATTATTGTGAGGGCAGAAAAGTGATTGGGGCAATTAGCAACTTCACTAGTTCCAAGTAATTAAATCGTGCGTCTCCCACCTTGTAATTAGCTGGGAGAACATGACAAATGAAGGGGGGATTAGCGGCTAATCAGCTTTGCGTTGTGATGCTCTGGTGTTTCTGTGTTCAGATCAAGCTCTCGGACTTTGGCTTCTGTGCTCAAGTGTCTAAAGAGGTTCCCAAGAGGAAGTCTCTGGTGGGAACGCCGTACTGGATGGCTCCGGAGGTCATCTCCAGACTGCCCTACGGCACAGAGGTACGGTTAGCGATGGTGATGGCGTGATGGCTAACGGTCAGCGCTGATCTGTGGTCTGTCTGCAGGTGGACATCTGGTCTCTGGGCATCATGGTGATCGAGATGGTGGACGGAGAGCCGCCGTACTTCAACGAGCCGCCGCTACAGGCCATGAGACGGATACGAGACAACCTGCCCCCACGACTCAAGGAGTCTCACAAGGTGAGCAGCTGTGTCTCTATTGGCTGGAGCTGCGGTCACATGATTACGTTCCACTCTGGTGCTCTGAAACTCATTCATTTTTTTATTTGTTTGATTAATTCAAAACTTTTAATTCATTCCGTTACAAAGCAAGTGACTCTCTTTATGAACGAGTCATTGAATCATTCTTTCAGGGGATTTGTTCAAACAGCTGATTCATTCAGAAACGCGACAAGTGATAGTCTTTATGAATGAGATCACTGAATCATTGACTGGTGGATTTAATTTGCAATGATACACTGGTTGGCAAAGTCCGGTTCATGTGTGATATGTGGGCCTAATTGATAAAGCGTGCATCGCATCACTTTTTGACCCTAAAGTGGGTGTGCTCTTAAATCCACACCAGCGCTCATATTTGTAAAAAAAACGGTCTTTGACCTGGAAAAGTGCTTAGCGTAGAGGTACGCACTTTTTCTTGACTACTTTGGCTCAGAGATATATAAGCGTTTCAACGACAACAACATAAACAAACGTTACTGCTAATGCATGCTTTTGTGGCCCTAACTTAACTTCCGTTAGACATCCAGTAGAATAAAAAACAACAGCTCCTTCTAGAGTAGAGCATTTTTTGATAACAAGCAATAAATGTATGCTGCGTAAATCCGACAGATTTATATAAAAAAAAAAAAACGTAAATTCATTACCTGCCAGCAGGGGGCGCGATAAAAGGAGATTTCCCCAGTAACGGCTGTAGACAAAGCAGCGCTGAGCTTAAATTGAGGATGAAATGAAAATCACATATAAGTGATATAAAAACAATGACGGACTCAATGCGTGAGGTTTTTTTTCGCACAGCCCTAGTGACGTGAAGCTCTGTGTTCTGTCCCGTCTGGTGTGTTTGGTGCAGGTGTCATCAGTTCTGCGGGCGTTCCTGGACCTGATGCTGGTTCGAGAGCCGTCTCAGAGGGCCTCGGCACTGGAGCTGCTCCAGCACTCGTTCCTGAAGCTGTCAGGACCACCGGCCTGCATCGTTCCTCTGATGCGTCACTACCGCCACCGCTAGAGTCGCGTCTCAGACTGACGTCCTTTCACGCTAGCTACGAAGATGTATTTTAGAGCAATTGTAAGTTTTACTTGTACAGTTTTGATAAACTGCAGTATTTTTGTTGTGATGTTACCATGGTGAAATGGGCAGTATTACCTAGAACCTGAGAGTTTCTGTAAAATAACAATAATAATAAACTTTCCTACTGTTTATATTTCGTTTTTTTGAAGATGGCCGTTGCAGACAGATGAATCCGAATATATTTATTTATTATACGTTTGTAGATCGCGCCAGAGTTTTCTACGCTGGTTTCGTTCTGGTTTTCAGTAGTATGGCCTTTTCACGCTCATTCTCACGCGCGACCTCTAGCAATATTCGGCACAATCCTCGCGTGTTTCCTCGTGGCGTCTCACCCGTGTCTCATGGCTCACTGTGATCTGGAAATGCGTGTTTCTGTAGGACTCTTCAGATCCGCTGTCGCGTCGCTTTCGTACGGTGATCCTGCATGTGTGTCACTAAGAGCTGCTTTCAATAAAAAAACACAAACGCACGTGTCCTGCTGTGCTTCATTCTGACTCTTATATTAACGTGGGGTTTCTTCACAGGACTTTCCATGATACAACGAGGGGAATAGACCGCAATCCCATGATTGCAATGTGAATGACGGCATCCATTTTTACAGTATACTGTATCAAGGCATCAGAGGAGATTTTACACAGCTTGATAGACATAATGGAAATAATTTGATGAATGTGACATGAAGGAAAGGTTTATTATAAATAACCAAAAAACAAACAAGTTATGTTACTGAAGCTGCTCTGAAACTTAACTTAAAAAATATTGATAACTACTGTATATGGAAACACTAAATTATAATATTTTTCAATAAAGTTTTTTGTAACGGAAACAGAAAATGAAAATGTCTAACGGAAACTAAATTCTAAATAAATCACAAATTGTAACAGTGTAACAATCCAATATCTGTGATACGGTTACAGTTTTCGTTCGATAACCCAAAAGGCACACGGACCTCCAACAAACTCTTTAATCTGATGTTTTGATCTTTCACTTCACGGAGAATGAGCCATTCATTTTTCATTATTCTTTTATGATTATCTTTTGTTTACTTGAAACTAATCAATAAATGGAACATCTACTGTTTTGAATTTAAAAAATATATTCCATTAATAAAATGATTCCTAAATTGGCAAGAAAGTATCAAAACTTTGATCGAATTAGTACTTTTACTTTTTTTGAAAGCATGACATACCAAAGAAAGTTCGACAAAAAATGAAAGTTTATTGACGCATCACATTTGAATATGAACATGCTGGAATGAGATCTGAGCTGCAGCGTGAGAATCGAGGGGCAGAAACAGGAATACACCACACATACGGCAAAACATGAGCTTGAACAGAACTTTAAGAGGGAGCGCTCCGCGAAATCCTGAAGAACGAGCCTTTACGATGGCAGCATAAATCACTGGCCGGCAGAAGCAGTGTTTTTAATTCAGCGCCGGTGATGTGGGATCAATAAAGCCCTCGGTGCCCGAGACTCCAGACATTGATCTAAGAGGATCGCAGCTCATTTGTGGAAATCTTTAATGCCAGTGATGTTTCTGCTGTCCGGTCGCTTCTTATTGATTTCCCATTCATCTCCGTGTCGTGTTTGATTCTGATGGATCTAAACCTTCAGTTCGCCTTTTTCAGCTGGAACAGAGAAAACCTCAAACAACTGAGTGAAAGGAGAAGAACATAAGTAATTCTGTGCTGTTTCACACACACTTTAGTACACGGACAGACATTTAGCAAATCATTACATATTCAATAATCACAAAATAAGCAATCTTAAAATAATCTTCAATAAATAGTTGTACTTTATTTATATCCTTCAAGCAATTTAAATATCTCTATTTTTACAGCGCTAGACGATCGTGTGGTAAACGACATACGTGATGAGTGCAGAGGTTACAGGACATTGAACACCTAGACGATAGACGAGACATCTTCATGAAAACCCCATTCCACCACAGTAATTGAAAAAAGTAAAGGTAATATCAGCTTTTTAACTTTGCAATTCTGAGATGTAAACAGTATTGCACTAGCCTGGGCCCGCCCATACTTCCTGTGACGCTACATTCTATTTCGCGAGCAAAGTTAGTCTGGCAAAGCTGCCGTT
>JAUCMU010000043.1:20633250-20645450 GCA_032275025.1 Enteromius treurensis | reverse complement strand
GACTTTAATCTTGTAATATTACGACTTTATTCTCGTAGTTTTGACTTGAATTCTCGTAATATTACGACTTTATTCTCGTAGTTTTGACTTTTAATCTCGTAATATTACGACTTTATTCTCGTAGTTTTGACTTTTAATCTCGTAACATTACGACTTTAATCTCGTAGTTTTGACTTTATTCTCGTAGTATTTCGACTTTAATTCTCGTAATATTACGACTTTATTCTCGTAGTTTCGACTTTTATTCTCATAATATTACGACTTTATTCTTGTAGTTTCGACCTTTATTCTCGTAGTTTTGACTTTAATCTCGTAACATTACGACTTTATTCTCGTAGTTTCGACTTTAATCTCGTAGTTTTGACTTTATTCTCGTAGTATTTCAACTTTTATTCTCTTAATATTACGACTTTTATTCTCGTAATATTACGACTTTATTCTCGTAGTTTTCGATTTTATTATTATTTTTTTTTGGTGGCACTAAAACTCCGTTGTGACAAATTAACGCAGGGTTAGTTGTAAATAGTGCTGTCAAACTTTAATGGCATTAATTAACCTTGATTAATTGCATCCAAAATAAAGGTTTTTGTTTACATAATATATGTGTGTGTGTACAGTGTATATTTATTATGTAATATATTATATTTTAGATGTTGCAGTATATATTTTACTGATTAATTGTTTGACATTGTTATTTAAATATTTCCACACATTCGTTCTTCGTACCTCGCTAAATAAGTTTAGCGAGGATTTGATTGTTGACGATTTTGCATGATCTTGGATTGTTCGGTTCTTCAACGCTCATCCGGGACTTGCTGTCATAGCAACAGATCCGTAAGCTTAAACCTGCTATATATCAAGGAAAAAACCTGTAACATGGGCAGAACTGATGCGTTTAATTTGTTCGCTACTGTTTGCAGCCCCCTCTCCTGGCTTTTGTAGCAACAACACATGCGTTCAGAGAACCGGAATAGCGAGCACATAGTTAGCGCGATGATTTGATTGTGGATGTACTTAGCGATGTACGAAGAACGAACCCATGTTAGCAAAACAACTTTTACTTTATTTACTAGTTGCAGTATCAACACTCCACAGAGAAAAAAAGTGTGCCAAAATTAAAAAAAATATTTAACATGTACTTTAACATAGCAAAATTATATATATTTATTTTATATTATAATTATTATATATTTCTAGGTAAAATAAATTTTTAGTATTAATTTAGAAAGAGACAAAAATATGTTTGTGTCACCAAGCTGTTATTGATTAGTTTGGTTTCTTTAATGCTTTGTTAACTAGCAGTTACTGACTAATTTTAAATTTCAGTTCCACAGACGGGGAAACACTGTTACAATGGGCCTTGCTATTATTAAACAATGCTATTATGAGACACTATAGTGATGTCACTTTCACGGTTTACTTTTATGAATCCTAATCACAAACCACAAGATGCTACAACATACCACTATCCAGAATTTTAATCACACAGTTAACTGTTGTCTGTCAATGCTAAAATTAATCCATTTGAACATTTTTCAGTCTATTTTCCACCGAATACTCGTTTAATCAGAAATACTTTGAACATTTTTGTTTCCTTATATGTATTTTCATGATCTGAAGTCAGTTATTCACCTACTGAAATGATATTCAAACTCACGTCAAACCCTTTGAATACTGATTAAAGCATGTAAGCAATACCAGAGACGGTCACTGTAATGATGCCGTTTCAGTCGAATCCTTACAGAAATTTGCCAAAAACAGCACCTTTCACGCTTTACAAAGATGCAGACAGAAGCATGCTTTAGCACTAACCTCACGTTCACATGAAATGACCCTGTCCAGACAATAAACAGACCTACAGATTTCATTTAACACCTGGGATAGTTTATTGGTACACATACTATAAAACAGTATTAAAGTAGCAGGATAACAACAGTATTTTTTGAGTATTTTCATTTCTAGAAGTTTGACAAATACGATATATATTTATAAATACAAAAGCACTTACAGCATGGTCCATTGAGAAGCTACAGAAAGCTCAGGAGACAAACGAATAGAAACGGATGAAATTCAGAGCGCGACAGTTCTGCAAAAATAATCTGCTTTTCCCGCAAACTATAATATTAGAGCAAAAGTCTACGTGGAAGTCGCACAACAGAAAACATTCAGCTAGTGCAAAAAGCTTCTAAGAAACCAAACGTAGTCTTAAACTACTCACTAGAATATATTTATATATGTATCTTTATATAAATAACCCCTTATTTTGGCATTTATCATGTAAAATAATTTAAACGTCCTACCTGACATATAGTGGCACATTTGTAAGCAATGGAGTTTTTAAAGCACTTTGCTTTCACACGAGATATGTGGTCACTGCCAAACACTCGGAAACATGATGCAAAGAAAAAGAAGAAGAGAGGGAATCAAAACGACAGATGGAAAACTCACAACAACCGATATACATAAAATCTCGAAAGCCCTCAAATAAAACCGCAAAACATGAGGATTTCTGTCTTGTTCTCCGGAGTCAAAATATCTAAACCTCCTCAAATCAGGATGCATTTACTGAAGATGCAAAACGACTTTATATGAAGTCATATACATCTGTCGTCTTGCGGTTTAGTTATTTTTACTGGTCGAAGCGAGACAAAAGTGCCTCATTTTAAAACAAGTACTAATAGATTGCACCTGAAAATAAAAGAACACAAACACGAGTGCAACCAAAGTTCAGTGTCGCGTTGAAAGAAAGCGCAGATGAGTCGCGTCCTTCCCAGTCCGTGCGAGGAGGATTTTCACGATAGCACCTCACAGAACACAACCTTTAAAACCTCTAAAACAAATCAACGCTCGGGTAAAACGAGGTGTGCGTCTGATCTTAAAAACGAACAGGAACAGATGAAAAACGCTCGGGACACTCGTGTGATCTGGCTTCAGACGCATCTACATTCGTAGTGTACGGAGGAAAGCTAGAGCTCTGCTACATCGTCAAAGATCTTGACATCCTATCACATATAAAGTGCTCAGGACGGGAGAAAAACGCTGTGACACACTAAATCAGACTCGTCCTTCCGCCCGACTCTGCTACGGTTAACTAGCTCAGTTAAGATACGACTTGAGGAGTTCACAAAGAACACTTTTGAGTTGGCTGCAGCGCTGCTGATGAAGATGATGATGATGGTGGCGGTGGTGTATAAAATCGTGTGTCCACCGCCTCCTCAGGAGCTGGTCTGAGCAGCGTGGGCGGAGCTACGGTAAGAGCCGGATTGGCTGGACGCCGCTGCAGAGGAGGAGTTGTCCGCGATGGGCGGGGCTAGAGCTGAGGTAGGGAGGATGGGCGGGGTTACAGACTGCAGGGTTCAGGAGCGGAGACGGGATGAAGCACAGACGAAGACGCTTGGCTCTGGTCTCAGTTGACGGATGGAGCGCTTACACCACCGTGGCTGGTCTGCGGTCCATGTCCTCCTCCAGCTTCACCATCTTCTGCATGTCTTTGGCCTGGAGAAGAACAGCAGATTTACAACGTATTAATTTGTCCGGATCGCATCTTTAGAGTTACGTATAAATGATTTCAAATGTTGTGCCGGCAGAACGAGTGTGAATGTGCACAGGCTAATTTTGATTTGAGCTACAGGCAAACTCTCGTCTCGATGCTCCAAATAGTTATTAAACGTCTAAAACCATCTGTATTTGTATGTTTTCTGACCGCGCACATCCTGATAAATATACACTGTATTACAGTACTTCAAACAAACTTAAGTAGTGCTGTCGAATGATTCGTCACGATTATTCACATCCAAAATAAGTTTCATTATATTTACAGTACATAATATATGCAAGTGTACCGTGAATATTGGTTATGTATATATATAAGAGGATATATTTATTATATATATTAAATATATAAAAACATTTTTTAAATGCATACATGAGTTTGTATTTATATACACATTAATCGTTGCATGTGATTAATCGTTGGATAGCACTAGTGGAACTGTTTATCAGATGTGTAACATTATATTAGATCTGTGATTTACAGGAGCTCTCTACATGGTCAAACAATAAAGGTACAAAACCTGTCCTTACACGTTTGAACCTAAAGGATTCATTATGGTACTTTAAAGGTTCATATTAGTACTTTAAGTCTACGTATTTGAACCTAATAGGTACAAAAGGTACCGCACTAGTGACCGCTTTTGTACCTTTGTACCTTGTACCTTTAAATTGATTGGTTTTCTATGCGTTTTCTTTATTTTCCCAACCTGGCAACCATGCACACGCACCCTCTCTGCATTAGCACAGAGGAGCAGTAAACCCTCCGCAAATGTAAACTGGAGTTTAACAAACTCTACTGAGATATTCTGCTCAGATCATAATGTCTGTGCTGTCACGCAGTGAAAATTCTGCTGTATTTGCTGCGACTAAATCTGTGAACACACCATGCCAAGTTGACGTTTGCTTGATTTGAGCTTGTGTGAGAGTGCAATAAAATTGAGTGAAAGTGAAAAAATGTAAATGACAAGTGTTATTGTATTTTTTGAGAAGCTATCGTGCAGCCTCAGTATATTTTCTTCTTCATTCTGGCTCGATGAATTTTATAAAAAGTAAGACAAAATCCGAAAAACTCTTGTCTCTCAAATCACTGGATGTTGTGGGAGGAAATGTTTCACATGAGAGTCAGCTGAATCATCTCGTGACTCGCTGATTCAATCGAATGATTCATTCTCTCTGACCGAACCATAGGCTGTTACTTTCATCATGTTCAACATCAAACTAAATCAGTGTAATTACTAAAATACTCATTGATGATTTCATTAAGTAGTGGAATCAGAATCAGTATCATGTTCCAAAATATCTTTGTGTTCAGACTCAGTGAGCTCAATATCACAGGATACGCTCTGCTTCTCTCTGTTAATCAACGAGTCGATGTTCAACACAATCAAACGCTGCTGCTGCTGCTGACTAACAGCGCGTGACTCACGATGAGAAGAGCTCATGAGTGCACTTCATAACAGAGACGAGAGTCATTTTATAACACCATTGAAAGCAGAACGCAAAGTGTGTTTGAACACAGAACAATGGTATTCAACAGAATATGTTATGAACAGGTTCAAAACTTTAGGTATCGTCAGAATATATTTAGTGCTGTCAAACGATTAATCAAAATTGAAAGTATTTATATGCAAATGCATTTTTATATTTATTTTCTTATATTTTATATTATATCTAAATATATTGAATATATAAACAATACATTTTCATTAAATATATACATGCATGTGTTTGTATTTATTAATACTTAATAAATACACACAGTACATACAAATATATTACGTAAAGAAAAACTTTTATTTTGGATGCGATTAGTTGTGATTAATCGTTTGACAGCACTAATACATATATATATATATATATATATATTAGGACTGTCAGTAAATAAATAAAAAAATCAAATTAATTAATAACTGAATGTTTTATCTTGCCATTTTACAGTATTGACACTATTTTCTACTTGACACGGTAAAGGAGCCTGTGCCCGCCCATACTTCCTTTGACGCTAAATTCATTTCGAGAGCATAGTTAAGCTCCTATGAGCTTTAAAGTCACGGAAGCCAGGCTAACGGTAAAGTGCTTTCACACAATCTGTATTTTAAAGAACTGTATATTAATAAAGGTGACTTCACTTCAAAGTATAACAAAATAACTTCTTATTTACTGAAGCGTTGTGTAAAATCATATTTGCATTTATATGTGGGACAAATAGCACTTGTGTGATATTGGTCTTGCTGCTTGTATGATATTGGTTATGATATTGCCCCAATATCTTGAATTTTAGGGTGTAACTGCATTTATCCAGTTGCATCATATGTATGAAATGTAAGATGACTATTTTATTAATGTCTAATTATTATGGTTGGTTTTAGGACAACTTGAATTAAACATTTTGATCCACTTCAAATTTTGACTACTGTATATGTTTATATATATTTTTACTGTAGAGTCCTGTGTTTGATTTGGAATGGAGCTCAGTGACTGACGTCTGGTGTCTCTATGGTGATTGGCTGAGTTAAATGGTCGCTTCACAACAAGTGGCTAATAGCCGAGCAGCGTTCAGCACGTCTCAATGAATGTGTTCAGTGCTCATTTCAGTCTTTCAGAACACTACTGACATTATAAATAGTCTGAACTTCATCAGTCAAGTTTTCATTAGGTTTATCCAGGTAGTTAATGTTTTTGTTTACTTTACCCACTGTCGTTCTGATTTTTTACAGAAATTTAGTTCAGGTCCTGAGAGTCTCGTATACCTGATCCTGTCAAATGTGCAGTGTTTAGTAATCTCTAGTTGTCATCGAGTACATCTCTGTTCAATGATAGAGTCAATCAGACAGAAAGGAGACAGATGGAGAAAGAGGAGAGCAATGAGCGAGCCTACCTTGAGTCTGACTGTTTGCATGATGTGATTTCAAAAGCTGTTCAAAGAAAAGGCAAATCATATTTAAGGAATGGCTTCAGACGTCACGTGTACGGAATATGAATAATGGAGGACAAAACACAAATCAAATGAAATCAAGGGAGGAGCAGCATTCTTCTGAAACCCTGGCTCTGTGAGCGAGAAAGACAGCTTTTACCTGCTCATTAAACTTCTCAAGCTTCTCCAGCTGCTCTCGCTGAGATTTCTGCAGCTGCTCCAGCTCCTTCGCCTGCTTCATGGCCAGCTGAGGAAGCACAACATCATCATTTTGACAGGATTGAACATCACTGAGAACTACTACCTAAACATTTTACATTTACTTAACAACTGTTTATCTAAAATCTGCAATGTATAAAGCACTGTAGTAATAAACTTTACTTGGCTACTGCACCATCTTAGTAGTAAAACTTTTAAATTAAAAAAATATATAATAATTTCACAAAAACAATAACTTGTTATTTGCATCAACCTTTTTTTGAAAATCTCTTAAAGAAAAATCATTCTTCACAGAATGGAGCCGTAAGCATCAGTTAAAACTAAAGACCATCAAAAGACCAACCCGTTTTCTCTCCTCCAGGAACTTTTTGGTGTTACTGCTGTTCAGCTCCCGAACTCTCCTGCAACACAAACACACCGAACCCATTAAACTGACAAACGCTGATTTATTAATTACACTGCTGCATCCGTGTGTCGTGTCGCACCTCTCGCGCTCTGCCTTGTTTTTGATGCTCTTGTCTTGGCTGATGGCTTTGCTGTTCTCCATCGACGTCTTGGCCTGATTGGCCTTCATCTCTTTGCTTTGCCTGTCGATCGATCACAATTCAGACATGTTCAGAACACAATCCAGAGAATCAGTGATGAATATGAAACATCATCTCATGCTGAAGAGTCACGGCTCTTTCTCATGGAGATCCAGCTGCAGAACAAACGGAGAGCGGGTTCATGCGAGGGGAATTATTGGTGTAATTAATAAAGACTCTTGGGCTGAATAGACGGGCTGCTCTTGTCCTGAACTTACAGAGACTCATGCAACATTAATGCCTGTTAATTATGGCAGGCGGTCTCGTATCTCCATCCTAATGAGACTCCACATCAGCATTATAAAGAGGAGAACACTGGCCCAGAATAATATATTCATAGGAGTGTCGTGTGTTAATCAGATTCAACAGATATTAGCATAGTACGCTCGACCGTAGTACACACTACACTCACTGCTTTCGTCGAACAAATAATACAAACAGGTCGATTCCATTCACAGATTTTCATTTTTGCAAATTCACTACTTCGAAAATAAGTGCAATGTGCGGATAAAATATTTTAGGGCTGAGCAGACATAGGGGAAAAATGGTAATGATGATAGTGATTACAGTGACGGTAGTGATATAATAATGAAAGTGATGATAATGATGGTAGTGATGTACCGATGGTAATGACAGTAGTCAAGGAAGTGATGGTACTAATGGTAGTGTGACAGTGAAGGTAGTGATGGTAATAATGACAGTAATGATACTCAAGGTAGTGATAGTAGGGATGATAGTTGATAATAGTGATGTAGCGAATACAATGAAGATAGTGATGACAGTGATGATAGTCATGGTAGTGATGATAGTGACAGTAGTGGCGATAATAATGACAGTGATGATAGTTACGGTAGTTATGGCAGTGACGGCAGGGATGGTAGTGATAGTAGTGATGATAGTGACGTTGTGAATACAATGACGATAGTGATGATAGTCATGGCAGTGATGATAGTGACAGTAGTGGCAATAGTAATGACAGTAATAGTTACGGTAGTGATGGCAGTGACGGCAGGGATGGTAGTGATAGTAGTGATGATAGTGACGTAGTAAATACAATGATGATAGTGATGATAGTCATGGCAGTGATGATAGTGACAGTAGTGGCAATAGTAATGACAGTAATAGTTACGGTAGTTATGGCAGTGACGGCAGGGATGGTAGTGATAGTAGTGATGATAGTGACGTAGTAAATACAATGACGATAGTGATGATAGTCATGGTAGTGGTGATAGTGACGTAGTGAATACAATGATGATTGTGATGACAGTGATGATAGTAAATGGTAGTGATGGTAATGATGATAGTGCTAGTAGTGATGATACACTCTTTACGTCGTGCTTCACGATGCCATAGAAGAACCTATTTGTCTAAATAGTTCCATAAAGAATCTGTTTCACAAAATGATGGTAGTGGTGATAGTGACCAGAGTGACAACAGCGATGATAGTGATAGTAGTGATAATAGTGACAGAAGATACGATAGTATCTAGTATAGTCATGGTACCAATGGTAGTCTAGCGTACAGTGAACACGCGTGTGTCGGTCGTGTCCCTCACCGCTCGTGGATGAGCTTGAGCTGCAGTGTCTGCTGCTCCTGAACGCTGGCCAGCAGCTTCCTGAGGAGCTCACACTGCTGCGTCACATGGGCGTCTTTCATTTCCTGTTCCTCTGTGCTGTGACAGTTGATCATCTCTGACCACTCTTTAGTGTGCTGCGCCACCATTTCCTTAACCTGAGAGGAAGAAACACCAGCACAACACAGACGGTTGGAGTTTCTAATCCATATGATCTAGACTGATGCACAACTAGGATTATTTAGGATTTGATTAATTGCCAATAAAATCGGATAAATCAAAAGTAATGTTTCCTTTTAGATTTCATCTAAAAACTATTACATTGGGCGGAGCTCCAGTGACATTTTTAAGTTTTGTTCAGAACTCAGGAAACACATTTGAAAAATGAACATCAGACCGTAAAGTTTAGGGTTCATATAAACAGACCTTTCAAAAATTGCAATCAGTTCTGAATTATTTACGAAAAGGAGTGCATGTAAATAAACCTACTGAGACATATTCTGATTCCTGCAAATGTACTAAGCCAGTCAGAATAGAGCATGAGATTACTGTATGTCATTGTTGTGTGTAATATGGGCAAATGCTCCCCGGGCGAGTGAATAAGATAAAAGACACAAAGCATGATGGGAATTTCTTCTGTACCTTTTCTTTATGGTCTGTCGTGAGCGTCTCAACCTTTATGGCCGTCTCCTTCTTTAACTCGGAGCAGTTGTTTTCACTGAAATGGAGAACATTAACATCAGAACTGAATGACTGAGATGATGCAACTAATGTTTTCCATCATGCTTCACTTACCCTCTCTTCTTGATGGCCTTCTCCAGTAGCTTCTCCAGAGTGAACTTCTCCTTGTCATGCTGAGCCACCATTTTGTCCACCTGTGTGCAGTGTGATTTCTGCATGGCGTTATGTTCCTGCGGGCAGACGACACGTTCATCATCTCATTGGCCAACAAGAATCCTTCCGGAAAGAAACAGCATTCTAATGATGGTCTGACCGTGTCACTGACCTTAGCATGTCGTTTCTTTAGCGTGTTCAGTTCCTTCTGCTGCTTCTTCGTCAGTTTAATGAAGGTCTAGAGAAAAGAGATTTGTGGGATTTATTCTCTCAAAAAAGACACTTTACAACCAGTGAAACTACAGTGAAATCAGGCTATATAATGTTTTGATTACTGACATCATGACAAGAACCCCAATAATGCAGCGTTTCATCACCAGCATTGGTGCAAAATAATTTAATACTGTGAACATTGAATGTTTTACCTTCATCTGCTTCAAATCTTCAATGTTCACCTGATTCACAATGGCAGAATTATCTGGGAACAGAAGAAACAAACTACTTCAGTGATGCAAACTGTATTGTCAGACATACAGAAATATTCATAAACTAATTTTAAATATCCAAAGTGTGTTTGCGTGTGTGAGAGAGAGTGCAAGTGTATATATCAGAGAGTGTGTGCGTGTGTCTCACCGCGTTTGCCCTCGCTGATGTTGTTCTGTGTGGCGTTCACCTCAGAGCTGCTCTGCGGCGTCACGTTGGTCTTCACCTGATTCACTTTTCCCTTCTTATCACTCTTGCAGTTTTCATTGGGAACATCTGCGATGTCACTCTGAAAATGCAAAACACATGTCAGGGTAGACACACACAGTTACTCACGCACTAACAAACATGCGCACACACACACTCACCAACATTCTCACTTACACAATCTCTAAACGCACTCACACACCTCAGAGACTCGACACTAAACACACCGTTTCAATCCCAAGAGCTCGCATCTGGTCGGCACGTTTCTCTGCAATGGTCAGGAACTTCTTTGGATCAGAAAGAGCATCAACGATGGCTGAAAACACACAATCACACTGATATCAGTCAACATGAGACGAAAATACAACTGAACGAAACCAGCAGAGTCATATGTATGTGTGTGCAATTTTATTTTTCAAATTCAATGTTTTATAGATTTTATATAGATTAAGTTCAGTTATGCTTATTTTTTTTTATTTCTTACAAATTTAAATTTCTAATATTTTTATGATTCTAATATTTACTCCATAAAAAGTATAAATCACACAGAATTAAGTTTTTTGAAAATCTAAAAATGCACAAAGTTTCCTGTAAGGGGTAGGTTTAGGTGTCGGGTTGGTGTAGGACGTATAGTCCGTACAGTATAAAAACAATGAACAAACGTGTGTGTGTGTGTGTGTATGTATCTGTGTGTGCTCACCGCCGAAGCCGTCAGGCACGTATGTCTTCAGGACGATGTTGCAGAAGACGGTGGGCAGTGACAGAGGTTTGTTCCCCTCATTGCGGAGCGAGATGTGTCGGTAACCGGCCTGCAGTCCATCCAGCGGCAGGATTCTCTGACCGATCAGCTTGTTGTTGTCATCGTACACAGCGATGCGCAGCACGGCCAGATCCGGCAAGATGACCTGACCACAGATCAGAGGTCAGTCTGACCACAGCTTCGGGGTTAAAGCAGGGCAAACACAGAGGCATGACGGGATACAATACGCGCTGCGCACAACACTAAACCCTTCACCGCTCTACAGGACCTTAGTGAAACCCCCACTGGACAACACAAACTCACCAAAGCAGCAGCTCTGATCTCCAATCAATACTGAACTAGGGTTAGCTGATTTGACCTAAATCAAAATTATTAATTGAACAAATTTATCTCGATTACAATTATTTTATGCCCTCATGGTTCATTAAAGGTTTGTACTTATGTTTTTTGTATTTATTTATATTTTAGCCTTGCAAAAGCTGAAGTTCTTTTAACGCACCATTCACGTGCGAGATGCTGCAAAAGACAACAAAGTTACAACAGTAACAGTATGTTTTGGTAACACTTTATTTTAAGGTGCCCTTGTTACACACGTTACATGTACTTGCTATTATGATACCAGCTAATTATGCATAACTACACGTACTTAACCCGAAGCAAACACTAACTATATACTGTAGTAAGCACAGTTAGTTAATTAATATATATTAATGTATAATTACACGATAACAAGGACCCCTCAAAATAAATTTAACCTATGTTTTAAGAGGACTATACACTATTAACAGGATCTAACAAACTGAAATAACAGCCATGGGAAAATTGCATAAAAAAAAATCTGTTAAAATGTTTTTTTTGATTCATTGTCCAGCCCTATGTTGATCACAGAACACGTGTGTGTTTATACGTCACCATATGTTGGGGACACGTTTTACACGTTTGAGTTAAACTTGACGAAATCTCCTTTCTCTGGATGTATTATAGAAGTTTTATATTACTTTATTACACGGCTCTCTGGAATGCTTGATTCTGATTGGTCAGTTGAGACATTTGCAGGTTCGTTCTTTTCGAATA
>JAUCMU010000043.1:20608081-20626863 GCA_032275025.1 Enteromius treurensis | reverse complement strand
CGGGCCTTGCCAAAGAAAGCGGCTATGAAGTCCAGACCTTCAGCCGTCAGTCTGAAGGTCTGGCTATGCGAGACTATTCATGTACTAACTGACAGCTCTGGGGTTGCCATGTTGAGAGAAATCGGAAGTAAACACGAACATGATCTTAATGTAGTTCTAGACTAAATATCAGCATGTATTTACTAATCTCACCTGCACAAAGAAACTTCAGTGTTCCTCAAAATCAATAGAAAACTTTGAGATGCCGATTTTGAATACAAATCTTTTCTTTATGTATTTAATCTCATTTTTCATGTCTTTGCTCCTGACCTTCAATGATCCAATTCAACCAAATCAAGCGAAAACAACACACTTGTGTTTGTTACTGCTGAATAGTGTTGAACTTTCCTCTCCTGTGTCATATTCTTCATGTGATTTGTTTGAGCGGCGCCCTCTACTGTTCAGGTGTGAATTCATGGCCCCACTTTATTTAATATATAGATTTTTTTACTTTACACTAACTATATTGTGTCCCTAATACCTGTGTACTTACATAGTAACTACATGTGTACGTAGTATGCCACCGCAGTGTAAGTACACATTGGTACTGTACATAGTATCTAATGTTTGGGACACTTAATATAATGGTGTAATCAGTGAATAAACGTGTGTGTGTGTGTGTGACAAAGACTGACCCTGCTAGAATTTGTGTGATTTTTTTATTATAAGCTGCCTTTCCCTGATTTCTCTTTAGTAGTGACCATGACGTTTGCAGATGCTGGACTGACCCTCAGCGACCTCGAAGCCCTGGAACTTGACGGGCTGAGCGTAGTTGACCATGGCCGACAGGTACGGGTGGATGTTGGTCGTGGCACCTTCATACTTGTAGGAGGCGATGAGCTGCTGCTCTGCGTCAGCGTCTTCAGCAGAGTCTCCGCTCTGATGAAAAAACACAGCTCGGTCAGATTAGCAGCTGAGCTCCGTCTCAGTATAAAAGCACTCGCACCTTCTTCTTGTTCTCCGGGTCCGACGCTTCTGACACGTCTGTGGCATCTGTCATTTCAGTGACTTCTGAGATCTCGGTGACATCATCATCTGGGACCTGAAAGACAGAGTGATGTGAGGAGCAGAAACACAAACACAAACACACGCGCACACACACACACACACACACACACACCTTCTTCCTGCGGCTGTCCTGGGTTTCTGTATCTGGATCTTCCGACAAAGACACAATGTTGCTGCTCTTCAGGTCTGAGTTCAGCTCTTTACCGTCCAGCGCTGCACGCACGCACACACCAAGACACAAGTAGCAAATGGCTTAAAAACACTTGAAAATATGTGCAAACAACCCACTTAGTTCCGTCAACTGTGCCCAAATCTGAGTGAAAGACTTGTAAAGGTGAATCACTCTGTTTTGAAATTGCTGATTTGATCTGATGGTCTGCATGGATTAATTTACTCATCTAATCTACATGCTATATTGAATAAATCTTTGAAATTTTAAACGTGAAAGTCATGGGAATGAGTAAAACTTAGCAATAGAAGTCCTGCAATGAAATTCAAGTCCTGATTAAACCCATTCTCTTGTATAGAGATCTGTAAACTAAACTTGCATGACTAAACTGAGGTCCCAGTGAAGAAACAAGCTTTTAAATGATACTGAATGAGTTTTTTGAGAGGGTAAAAATGTCTCTAGTTTCCTGTGAGGGATAGGTTTAGGTGTAGGGTGATAGAAAATACAGTTTGTACAGTATAAAAGCCATTACGCCTATGGAATGACACCATAAACATGGAGTATTATGTGTGTGTGTGTTTACCACTGTCCAGATCTTCATCGTTCTCATCTTCTCCGGTCTGTAAGCTCATCTCTCCAGCCTCCATGTGCTTCTTAAATGATTCCAGCTGCTCTGTAACACACACACACACACACACATTAATTAGTCATTCATGAGAATCTTTTTTAATAAAGTTCAACAAAGGATGGTTAGTGAAAAGACACAGTGACATTATTGAAACTCTCGTTGTTGTACTGTACTGCAGCTTATTAATGCGGATTATAATTGAAAAAGAAAAAAAGAGAATAATTCTACATTGATGAGAATAATACAATTCAGATGGTCTTTCCAGAAAAGAGCAAATATATTTGATATACTGTAAGTACAGACAAAGTGAAAAGACCAATCACAATTCAGTATGCAATTGTTACAATGACATCATCAATGTAAGTAATGCAGTGCGCGGTTTATTCAGCATGACTTACATGAACCGCATTATGACATTGTACATCGCTGCTGCTGAGAATAACATTCACTTTCAAGATATCCTTAGATATTCTGAACTCTATTGGGGTGAGACAGCACGTATCAGGACCTACTCGCTGTCGAAATCATACTCTAGGTTTAGTACTGTCACATGGAATTGATGTTGATGGTGTTGAGATCCTGCAGCAAAGCGATGATATCTCAGATCATTATCTAGTCTTGTGTAAACTCCATATAGATAAACCTGTAAGTTCTAAACCTTGTTACAAGTATAGTAGAACTATCACTTCTACCACAAAAGACTGCTTTGTAAGGAATCTTCCTGATTGATCTCAATTCTTTTAACATGTCTAATAGTGCAGAAAAACTTGATGATGCAACAGAAACCATAAACTCTCTCTTTTCAAGCACTTTAGATACAGTTGCTCCTTTGCGCTTAAGAAAGGTACAAGAAAACAGTTTGACAGTTTGCCCGGAAAACAAACATAACCCTCTGTATCTATTTATACAGTGACTAAATTAACGAAAAATAGAGCATCAGCAGGTACTGTTTCTTTTAACATTTTAATCTTACTGTATATCAACCCTTTGCGATGGGAGACATCAACACAAGTCAAAGACGTGTTTGTACGTACTCTGTTCCACTTCTGGCTTCAAGCGCTTGTTTTTGATCAGTATTTTGCGCTTGAGGTCATTGGGTGATGGCAGCGGCTGCCCGGCTTCGATCTGAAACACAAGCACAGTCGTCCGTGAGCACAGAAACAGCTCCTGCGTGACGCCCGCAAACAGCCATAGGAAAAGAGAGGAGATGCTTCAGTGGACCACATTTTCCAGGGAGACTAAAGCAGGTCTTTGGGGGAATAGTTTACGTACTGGGAATCCCTCCACCGGCTGCTTCAGCAACAGCTCTCCGAAGATCTCCTCGCAATACTTGGCCATCTTATACTGCTGCGTTTTACTGCAACACACACACACACGCAGCTGTGAGTGCCGACACACACACCAACACAATGCTGAGAGAAACACGCGGAGTGTTTTACCTGCAGTGGTTCTCAAATGACAGAATGACGGGATATTCGGATGTTACAAATGCGGTTTCCTTTATGGCTTGAATTACATCCTGTTACACAAGCAAAAACAAAGAGACACAAGACAAGCAGAATAATATACAGTATGAGCCTGGAGCACAAAAAGCAGTCAAAAAGCCAACAAAAAAAATTGTTTCCAGCCCTGATATCTAAAAATGGCCATGTTCAATGAACACATTTTATAAATTTCCTACCATAAATATTATCAAAACTACATTTTTAATGAGCAATATGCATTGCTAAGAACTTCCTTTGGACAACTTTAAAGGCGATTTTCTCAGCCAAATATTTTCCTATCCTAACTAACCATACATCAGACTCTGATTCTGATTGGATGAGACACTGCTTTATTTGCATATCGACTAATAATGTCAAATAACATTTGTGTGTTTTTAATGCATGAAACTAAAGCATGTTTTGGGATGTGTGCAGCTTTGATGGCGTTTGATTTGTGCCCACCTTGAACAAGATATCGGTGCACATGGCCTTCCCATGAGTGATGATGGGCTCCTGATCCTCACTTTTACCATCCCAGCAGTCCAGCTCCACACACCTGACACACACACACACACACACTAGCATTAAAGCGACATCATGCTGGACCCTGAACAGACTCATGTACCTTTCCATGCGCTTTCTATCATGCCATTACTAATCACAGTAATGACATTAAAGGGGTCATGACATGAGCAATCAAATTGGCCTTGATCTTTTGGCATGCAGTATAAAATCCTGCAGCTTTCATAGCTTAAACCTCCTCCTCATACAGCATTTATTTACTCGAGCACCAAAAAAAGCTCATTTGGATCTGAGGAACCGTTTACACAAGTGCGTTGTGTACTTTTGCAAAGGTTACGCCTATCGTTTAAACGAATCCAGCGTTTTCAAGTGTTCGAAAACAGAGACCTCTGAAAATGCTGCAGAACCCGTTTTAGCTTGAAAAATGTAAAAGGAGCATAACTGAATGCTTGGTGACCGTGCTCGTTGTTGGCAGATTCCTCATTCGATCTAAAAAATAAGTAATCTACACATACAGTACATATCTACACTTGTACCTGCACAAATGGTCACGTGACATACCCGCAAAATATGCTTTCTAAGACTAGATTTTCTGTCTTGTTTCTTTCAAGTATCTAAAATTTGGTCTAGAAAATCCTTCTTGATTTGAAATTTTTTAGGTATTTTGGCTGGAAATAAGACCAAAAATCTAGTCTTAGAAAGCATGTTTTGCAGCGCGTGCGTTTTAGGTTGTGTAGTTTAAACAGAGATTTTTTCTAAAAAGCAGCAGAAACGCCAGTGTAAACGAGCAACGTTTTATTCTAAAGCGCCATTTTAAAACGAAAACGCATTAGTGTAAACAGAGCGCATGATGACATCAGAGGGACCAAAAAATATTTGCATAAACACGCCTCCAAAGCAGCACATCGATTAATACTCTTCTTCTCAGCACTTAAACTCAACCCAATAGAAACTAAACCTTTTTTCGAAATCCTTTTAAACAACATTATTGAGAGTCGAGGATGAGATGATGATGAAGGCATACCTGCAGCCGGACAGCAGCACCTGTCGGTACATCTCCACTGAGGACTTCCCGCCAAACTGCCGGCCCGTCAGGTAGGTGTTGTGTGAGGAGCTGATGAAGTAATGAGCCAGCGGATGTTCCATCTCCTGACACAGATCCAGACGGTCCAGAAACACCGGCGCGTTCTCGTCCGACATCAGATAGCGGCAGAAACCGTCGCTGGACATACGGCCTGAAAACACAAGAAGATCAGAAGTTAATCTACTCAGATACTGTCCCTATATAAAAATCTATAATTTTGACCCATACAATATATAATTGTGCCAGCAACACTTTTTAACTTCTGACAGATCTCCATTACTTCTCAATTTTTCATTTTTGACAAAACATCCCTAAATAAAGGTATTTAAGAAGCAAAATGAAGACAAAAAAGCCTGTTACTGTGTAATTAATATGAAATTAAAATGAACTTATAACATAGACATATGATTAACAAAAAATTTCAAAAATCAACTTAATTCAAATAAAAAAAACAGGTTTTCATTTAATTTTCATTTCAATATTTTTATTTTCCTTTTTATGTCCTTTCTTATAATATAATATAAATGTTTAGATACTACTAGGGAGAGGTTCAGTTTTGGCAGTGTGTGCAACATTTAATGACACAACTTTATGAATCTATGACTCTGTGCTTTCATTTGAGATCTTATTAAAGCCTTAACTTGTGGAAGTGTGAATTAATACTTTGTAAAACCCATTTTGAAAGCATTTGTTGTTAATTTACTCATCCTCAGGCCATCCATTACGACTCAAGTCAAATGAACCCAGTGCTGACACCGCCGGGCCACCAGAGGGCAGCAGAGCATCATCACACACTCATCTACGTCCTCCACTTACCTTTCTTTTTCAAGTCGCCGTCTCTCTCGTACTTCTCAATGATCTGCATGACTCGTTTGGCCTCATAAAAGGGGAAGAGGATCTCATTGAGTCGAGGGTCCCGCTGGTTCTACAGGGAAAACCAAATCTGAAATGAGGAGGGATTCGTCCTCAGAGATGCGTCTCAACTGTTTTTTTTAGCTCGAGAAACTAACTCTATCCACCGGAGCGCATCCGCAGATGCATTTTTTACCCTTATGAGGGCAGGTTTTTCCAAACCACATAAAACACACAGCTTCAAGTCACTCATATTAAAGCAGACAGAGCGTATGATGTTAGATAAGAGACGAGCATCAGGCCAGTTTACTCACATTCTGAGCTTCACTCTTGACCTGCTTAAACATCACTAACCAGTTCACACACAGTAAGAGTTTGTGTTGAGCTGACGAACAGAGCAAACTAAACTAAACCAAACTATCCAAACCAACAAGACAAGCAGTGACGCTCTGATCTGCATGCACCCGCGTGAACACACACAGAAACACACCACCGACAAACAGAAGCAGAGCGACATGCAGACACTCACTCACACACACATAAACACACACTCTCTCACATACTCACGCAAACACACACACACACAGTTAATAATGATGATAAAGAGCTTACTTCATTCAGAAAGCTGACTAACTGCTCTACGGTTAAATAATCACTTTTGTCTCCGTTGCTGCAAAGAAATTGAGCAGAAGAGATTTGGTTTGGTTATAATAACACAAACATAACCATTAAAAAGGGAGAGAGAGAGAGAGTTAGACATCACAAAGCATCTCTACGACACTCGTCTGACGCTCCATAAACCGTTAGTCAAACACACGGGTTAATGTTAACTGCTGAAGCTGTTAGAATCCACCTCATAGTTAGTGCTCCAGCACTGGCTCTAGAGTACTAGTTAACCGTGAGGACTGAACAGTGCATGTGTGACATACATCTTCTTGAAGAGCTCCTCGATGTCCGTGCGAGGGCAGATCTTCTGCGTCAGAGCGTAGAAGATGTCGAAGGTGAAGGCAGAATGCTCGATTTCATCATTCTGAAAAACAAAACCAAATCAGCAGGTTAAGAGTAGGCTTGACACGTATTTAAATTCTGCAATGTGACGGGAACAGGACATTCGACAAAAGTAGGTCGAGACGTGGATTGATCCATGAGGGACTGACGACTGCAATCCTGCTCTTAACCAGTCTTTGTGTCTCATTTTCCAGCTAAAAACCATGTAAAACACAATTAATCTTCTGTTTTCAGAACTATATCTTAAATAAAAGTTTCATTGCACTGGCAGGTTAATAAGGGTTTACATTTTTTTCTCAATGGTTTTAAGATGTTTTTAACTGGAAAACAAGTCAAGAAGTCACAATGGTTCACTTCTATAAAAAAAAAAAAAAAACTCTTTTTACGTCGAACTACAGACAGTGAAAATTTTGCATTACAGGGTGATTCAAACTATCAATAAATGCTTGAATTTTACACAGTTATGAATTAAGACTCTTTCTGACCTTCCCACTGGGGAGACCGAGTTCCTTCAGGGCCTGGAAGATTCCTTTTTCCGTTTTACCTGAGCCGAACGTCCGTGTGATACTGCATGAGATCAGATCAGATCAGTCAAAACATCACGGAGTAAGTAAAGACGATGCAGATCAATCAGACACTCACCCTCGGACCGGGATTTTGCCGTTGACATTCGTTAGAAAGGAGAGTCTCATCCAACTAAAGAAAAAAAATAAAGACAGAAGGTTCATAAAGACAAACATCTGATGGATTCTGCCGATTCTCATCTGGTTATAACAAATCTCATCTTCTGAAAGGATCTTCAAAAGATCCCAAAAAGACCTCTAACAGGTCCAAAACAGACCATCAGATCTGTAACAGATCTTCAAAAGATCCCAAAAAGACCTCTAACAGATCCCAAACAGACCAACAGATCTGTAACCGATCTTCAAAAGATCCCAAAAAGACAACTAACAGGTCCCAAACAGACCATCAGATCTGTAACAGATCTTCAGAAGATCCCAAAAAGTCCTCTAACAGATCACAAACAAATCATCAGATCTGTAACAGATCTTCAAAAGATCCCAAAAAGACCTCTAACAGGTCCCAAACAGACCATCAGATCTGTAACAGATCTTTGAAAGATCCCAAAAAGACCTCTAACAGGTCCCAAACAGACCATCAGATCTGTAACAGATCTTAAACAGATCTTTGAAAGATCCCAAAAAGACCTCTAACAGGTCACAAACAGACCATCAGATCTGTAACAGATCTTAAACAGATCTTTGAAAGATCCCAAAAAGACCTCTAAAAGGTCACAAACAGACCATCAAATCTGTAACAGATCTTCAAAAGATCCCAAAAAGACCTCTAATAGATCACAAACAAATCATCAGATCTGTAACAGATCTTCAAAAGATCTTTGAAAGATCCCAAAAAGACCTCTAACAGGTCACAAACAAATCATCAGATCTGTAACAGACCTTAAACAGATCTTTGAAAGATCCCAAACAGCCCTCTAACAGATCCCAAACAAACCATCAAATCTCCCAACAGATCTCAAACTTATTTTCAACAAATTTAAAATTTAAATTTAAATAGATCTTCAAAAGATCCCAAACAGCCCTGCAACAAATCCTAAACAGATCTTCGGAAGAACTCAAACATACCTCGAACACATCTTAAAGAAATATTGTATAATATACAGTATAAATGACCACACATGGATGCTTGCCATTCATTCGTTTCATTGTTGAGTAACCTTTTTGTGGATCTACTTACTGTTTCTTCAAGCAAGTCATTGGACACACATTATTCGCCTTGAAGTTGTGAATCACTGATTTCAGGCCTTCCATCCATTTCTGCAAACCCAAAACAATGAGGAGAAATATTAAATATCATGTTTTGTGGCAGTTCACGATCAACGGTCATGTTGAGATTCGTCTTTAAAACATTCAGGAGAAGCTTTGAATGAATTACGTCTATAGAAGCTCAAGACTTGGGACAAATCAAACTATTAGATCACTGTTAAATCTGCTACATAAAATATTATCTAGAACTAACTTAAACACAGGACGTGTCTGTGAACGTGCCAACTGGGTTCAAACCTCAAACACCTCACATAAGACTGAGCTGAATGAACAACAAATGTCTGGTTTTACTCACCTTTAGTGCAAAGTCTTTGCTGAATACTGAATTACCATCACTGCCATTACTGAATATAGTCTTTATTTTCAGGTATTGCATGTTTAGATATTCACAAACCAAATTATTATTGGCGCCATTAAAACTTCAAGAACCACGCTGGCGGGAGATGGCAACTTTTTTCACAAAGGCTGGCGGGGAAAGAGTTAATGAGGTGGTAATGCTTACCTTGGCAGTGTCCGTGCTGTCCGTCACCATGTACATGAAGCTGAGGTTGACCAGGTCCGTGCCGCTGCACACACAGATGATGCGGCCATCCAGATCCGCCTCGCTCTTCCCCGCTGCTTCCAGAGACGCCAAGACCTTTGGGTCCTTCAGGAACCGAACATCAGAAAACCTCAGCTCATGCAGACTTACGATCTTGTTCTATATTTCTGTATTATTTTCTAGTATAAATATCTAAAAGTCATTGAATCAAGATGCATTTATTTAACAAGTAAAATGATTCAAGACATTAAGTTTTGTTGTCTAAAAATAAAAAGGAAAACAACATTTCAAAATCAAGTTTTTGTTTATCCCTCGGCTCAAAGGTCAAGCGGCAGTGCGCCATTTATAAGATCAGACGCATTAATCATTTTTTGGGTCATGCCAAGTCCCAATTTAAATTAATTAACGAATGAAATGAAACTTCTGTCATCATTTCTCTTCCTCAAACCTGTATGAGATTTTTTTTAATGTATTTTGTGGAGAAAAAAAAAGAGATATTCCAAAGAATATCGGAAACAAAACAGTCGACTGCAGCAGTTAATGAAGACCAAACAATGACAGAAGCTTTACTTTTAGGTGAAATTTTACTTTAATGATGTAGGAACAACGATATGTTTAAGGAACAACGATTCAACCATGATCAGAATCAGATTATTTGACAGATTCAGAAAGAGATAGACCCGTACTTCCACATGTCATTGATTCCCAGATAAACTGAACACTGTAATAATGTGCAGGGAGACGTAAACGTGTCTGCAGACACCTGCTAACGTGGCTAAACACACATCACCTCCTGCTTAACAAACAGCTGAAGAGGGTTACCATCAGGTCCTGTAAACATGAGCCGCCTCCACAAACACACGTTCAGGTAAATGCTCCTGCTGCAAACGCCTCAGCGCAGAAGACAAACACTGCAGACAGGCGTGGCGAAGCACACACACACACAGATACACAAACTCACTCACTCTCTCAGACACACACATACAGTCAGCTACCCTCGTTGGGACCCTCTATAGGTGTAACAGTTTTTTTTACTGGCAAAACCATATTTTCTATCGCTCTACACCAACACCTTACAGGAAACCTTCTGCATTTTGACTTTCTCAAAGAAACTCATTCTGATATTTGATTTATAATCTTTTGTAACTACGGGGACCTCAATTTAGGTCCCCAGTGACACCAGTCCCCATGAGTCTGTGTGTATTCAGGTTCAAGTCCCCAAAAGTATATATAAACCAAACTACACACACACACAGATAACACTGATACACTCACTTACTCACACACACACACACACACACAGACACGCGTCAATATTTGACACACGTTGAATGTGAAATATAATCTCTGGCTGTCAATAACACTCGAGACAGATGCAGAGCAAACAGTAACGCCTCGCGTCAGATCATGTGACCCTCAGATCATCGTCCATCCCACAATGCCTCACCTTCATCACAAGAACTCTAACTCACTAACTTAACTAAAATCGATTCATCTGAACAATTCAAGTGTTCGTTTGAATGATTCTTTTTTAAGTACAGACAGGAGCATCTTTACCTTCGGCACGACTCCGGAACGGATGCTGTTGATCAGAGAACATTCTAGAAGCTGACCTTCCTGCGAAAGAGACAAAAATGTCACGCATCTCACCAAGGCAAGGTTTGGTAATGACATTTTCTCAGTGTGAATGTCAGTGACAGACTATAAAAATATATTAAACACACACACACACACACACACATAGTCTTTTACCATATTAAAAACCACACATATTGTACAATGATTAAATATAGGTAAAATAATTCCACATGATTATAACTGAAGCTTTGAAACACATGATGGGAGCGTGAGGAGAAGATGGGAGACGTGAGAAAACACTTCTGCGTATGCATCAGCTGAATCGCACCTTTCCGTCACTTTTCCACGTGAGAAAGAAGCCAAACTCGTCGACTTTAAAATGACAGCTGGGCTCAAAGACGAAGGGATCCTGAAAAAACACAGCAGAGGATGAGCTGACAACAAACAGGCATACAACATCATAAGACGTTGATATTTGGTTAAATTTTGGTTGCGACGTCAGGTGAACAAAATTAAATGCAAATACAACGTCTAATGTCAAAAAATGTTAAATAGACGTCCAATAGCGACATCACCTGACGTTGAGATTTCGTTGTCTTTAGGTTGTGTAACCAAAATCCAACGTTAACTCAAAGTCAAATTGACGTCAAATACTGACGTCAACCCGATTTTCATTTTCAACCAAAATGCAACGTCTGTCCGACGTCATGTCCAACTTCAATCTAACGTTATATGTACGTCCGTGCTTGGTGGGAAAGGTTCGAAAATTAACAAATATTGTAATTGTTGATAAAAAGTTGGCGTCAGAATGTTTTCTCTCTACGTTATTTCAAACATTGTATATGTGTTATCACAGTGTGTTGATATGGGTTATAAGAAAGCTCCATAAACATGACTTAACCCTAACAGCCAATCAGAATTCAGCTGACTTTTAAGAGCCTGTGCGGTTAAAGCGTCAGACGCCAAAACAAAGTTACCGTGCAGTGAGGCGCGATAATATAGTTAATATTATCTTCATTATTCACTGTCTTCAGTGGTAAGAGTAGGACAGTTTGAATCTGTAACCTTTTACAAAGTCACGCTGTGTGGTGAAGTAAACCTGCTCAGATTTTCAGAATCACGATTCATCATTACATTCCAGACGCCACAGAATCGAATCAGAGCAAAAACACTTCAGCGCCAGTCTTTCCAAACGCGTTTGGCAGTAAAAAAAATCTCCAGATAAAAGCGGCGGGAAGCGAACAAACACCCGCGGGCTGAGCTAATGAGTTCACCTTCGCAGAGCAGACGGAGCCAAGATGGCCGCCGGCGGCACAGTTTCACCGTCTGCTGCTCTGTAGGGTCTGGCTGAACTGTAACTGCGCTCCATGAGACTTCCTTTTTATTTACACACTTGTTCCTGAGCCATACATCTGCCGCACTAATCAAGACACCCACGTCCTGCAACGCCGCACAATTAATGAGAGCATGCGGCGCTCGTCGCGTCACCCTGGTTTACCAGTGATAGGAGCCCTTTTGATCCACCCGAGCAGAAA
The DNA here is from genome assembly GCA_032275025.1 of Enteromius treurensis. Lineage (NCBI taxonomy): Eukaryota > Metazoa > Chordata > Actinopteri > Cypriniformes > Cyprinidae > Enteromius > Enteromius treurensis. The sequence goes on along the minus strand of JAUCMU010000043.1, from coordinate 20,614,568 downwards.
TTAGCACAAGTAATGAAGCCACTAACTCAACTAATCATAAGCAAAACCACAAACAGACCGGCGATGAACCCACATCTACAGCACTTACTCAGAATCCCTGCGTGAGTGTGTGCAGTTACCTCATCAAATCGGTCAAACACGGCCCCTTCCTGCAGGAAATCAGGAATGTGTTTCTGCCAGTTGAACTCGTATGATTTGGTCATGATGCTCGCAAACCTGAAACACACACATGACGGAAATAACAGACATTATTAAAATCCAGAAAACAATGCATCTTTGTCTTACAGATATTCAGACTTCTCGAAACAATAAATGAATCAATTTTATGGAGAACGTAGCATTTGAACCATCAGGAAAAAGTGAAAAACATGACACTAAAATACCTAAAACCCTGCTTCTCTTCCAGCACACCAGAATATTTATGTCCTCGATCATTTGTAGAACACGCTAAAACAGATTCAACACGCTGACAGAGACGATTCCCCAAACCGGACACTGAGCGTTATAAATAAACCCAAGATATGCTGCTGAGCTGATAAATATTCAAACCGCTCATTAATATTCATGAGGTGTGCTAGATATTCATTCTCCTTAAACAGACAGAGTTACGGCACTTTTGCGTTCCGGGCCTGACGGGAAGTTGAGAAATCATGATCATGATCTGCGTCAAAACACGATTACCGTCTGATTACAGCAGAGGATGCTGGGAAATGCAAAGCTGTTCAATGAGTCAGTTCACCTCAACTAAACCGAACAGTTAAACTAACCTCAAATAAAGCTTCGGATAGTTTAACATCCCATGACCACTAGTCAGGAGGAGACCTAACTATTCTGGCTAAAGTTGACTCGGCATCAATCAGCAGTCCGCACACGTGAGTATCGGAGATAATTATCTGTCCCTGTAAGGCAGAGCAATCCCCTGCCACCGCCGGTTTAAAACGGCAGCGAGGGTAATTACCCAGAGGCCCCTGCTTCATGAGCGCGCTCAAATTAACGATGCAGAGGACGAGCACGAAACAGCAGGAGCAGCAGAAAACCTGGAGGAAGACGACGACAGCTGTCAATCAAACAGAGCCGAGATCATGAGTGAGGGTGTGTGTGTGTGTGTGGGTAAACGTTTGTCAGGGCCTGACTAGTGCAAACAAATCCACCCTGCTAATGTTTGTCACTGAAGTTAAACATTCAGACTAACACAAGAAGCCGTGACACAGCAGGCCAGACTCATCTGTGTCTGTTCGTTCACTGTGTTCTGCTCAGAGATGTTCACATGCAAGAGAAGGAGGTCAAAGGTCACTTCAATACTGATATCGATCGCTGATACACTGCCATTCACTGTCGTCAGGCTGTCAAACGAGGATTAGTTCAGCCCAAGATCATCGATCTGTCATCAATTACTTGCACGTCTCAAACATGTTGAAGGACTGTTTCTCATCAGACTCCACTGACTGCCATTAGACTATAACACAGACACATGTATACCTTCTCTTGTGTTCAACAGAGAGAAAAGACACGAGGGTGTGTAAACCCTGATGATAAACTCAAGGGTTAGCGGAAGGCTTTCCTTCCTTAATTTCCTGAAGAGATTCATTTGATCCTCATTTATCCTGTTGTTGAGGCCGGTTTTGTTTATTGACGCCGTTATATATCGTAGTTCCTGTCTACGATGATGAACTAGTTCTGCTCTTCAGTCTGTCTGAGCTGCAGTAACTAGTATCTCTGGCAGCAGAAGAGCTGACCGGACCCTGATTAAACAGCAGCACAGATCCGATTATTAATAAAGACATTCTGATGGAGGAATGACAAATCAAAACCAGGGTCTGGAGTTCAGATGAAGGACAGAAGAAGAACATTCATCCCAGAGATGAATCAATGTTTAGTGGCCGACGCTGAACATGAACGAATGAACGAAGCTTCTGCTGTGCAATTAAACATCAGCTTAATTGAATCAATGATGAACGTTTCAAAAGAGCACAAAAATGTCAGGAACTCAGTATCATCAACTTTGATAGGATGATGCGTAAAAAAGTGGGCTGAATAGCAGTGAGCTGTTAAATTTAAATACACAATCAGATACCAACATAATTCAATATAGCTTAATACCAATTTAGCTCAACTAATTACCAAACAGTGCTTCGTCGTGTTCCGTCTGTGGTGGAAGAAGATCACATTAGCAATTACAGAAAAACACTGAAGCTCCCAAATTTTCCTGTAAGAGGAATTTCTAGGTTTCAGTTCACTTTATTTACAGTATTTACTGTATCCGTTGTAGACTAGTAAAAAATAACAACAACAGTATCTGCTGTCTGAATGATTTTTCTTTCGACTGCATGTCGTTCTCCAGAGGATCAGGAGATTAGCAGCAGATCTGCATTTGACCAAACATGGGCAAAATGAGCCCGAACCGCCGCTAATCAGCCGCCCGTGAGCGGAGAGCAGCAAGAGTCCGTTTCCGGACCGGGAGCGACCTCCATCATTCCTGCTATTATCTCTGACCAAATATGTACCTAACAGGAGCGGGGAATTAGGGACTCTGTCCTCTGAAGGCCGGCAGATAAGGCAAGAGAGGACAAAGAGAGAATATTTTCCAGAGCCACAGAAATAGAACACTGCCTTTTACAGAAAGAGAGAGAATCGTGGGTAAATAGCTCCGAGCAGCTGCTCTTATATGGCACACTTCACTCGGATGATACGAGCGCGTCTGATGATGAAGGTGGTTTCTTCTGATCTGAACCTCCCGCCACGCGCTGGTCTCCACGGCAACGCTCTTCCAGCGAACGCCGGCCGTTAACGACCCGCTCGGGACAGATTCACCGGAGGCCTCGTCTTCCCAGAAGAGCACCTCCATCAAATCCCACGCAATCTCCGAAGAGCGGCAATTAAGCTTCATTTGGACGCGGCGGGTAAACATGAACTTCTGAGGAGCTTCTCATCGCATCAGGCTTTTACAAGACCTGCACAAATCAAATAATACCACATGCTGCTCAAGAACAGACCCATGCGATCTCAGAGGGCTTCATCTTCAGCTCTTTCATTATTTAAACAGGCTGAGCCTCTGCATTGATTCGCCTGAAGTACATATCTGACGGATTTTAACGATACGATGATGCGTTCACAGATATTGTGCTGATATTAATAAAATACACTTACTAAATACATGTCGGAAAAATAATGCCCTTAGTCCTTCTTTCCTGTGACGGGCGGTTCAGAGAGAAAATTAAAAGAGTTAGTATTGATTTAAATGCCAGATACCGTTTACTGTGTTGCCAAAATACCAAAACAGCCAGATAAATGCAGGATGAGGGTCTTTTAATCATAAACAAGCATGAAACACAGCAGGACTGAAATGTCTGAAATTAAGTTATGAAATGCTCTACTCCTTCATATAGAAAAAATACGCATCTGAAAACCATTACAATATAAACACCACATCATAAACAGTCAATTCTTTAAAGGACACACATTATGCCCCTTTCCATAATATAAGTCTCTGCTGTCCCCAGAACATGTCTCAAAATTGAATTTCGTGCGCATTTTTGGACTACTGCTTAGGGAAAGGGCACCGCTGGACTTTTCCCGCACACTCCTTCTGACCAAACGAAAAGCAGTTGAGGAAATGCATGCGAAGACACATCTGGCCAACAAGGATGTTGTCACGTGACTGCATTTTGGTTTGTTTCAAAAAAGGAACCAAAGCAGCTGAAAAAAAAACAAAACGACTCGGGTCCGGACCAAACGAACCGAACTAGAGGTGTGAAAGCAACCTACATCAATAAATCCACTGCTCTCTAGTCTCCTCTGAGGCTCTGTTTGCATGTTTTGCTCAAACCCTCGCCGTGGCATTTGAACTGGTACACCATTGTCGCATGCTAAATGACGGATCCTTGGGTGGAAACTTACACAGTAAGAGCTGGTAATATTATAAAGAGATATCCCTTTGCAGCGTCACCAGAGGCTCGTTTTTGCAGAAAAAGGCTTACTAAAACAAAGTTAATCTTTAGGTCTATCTATATTAGTTTTCCCAGCTCCAAATTTAAAACAACTGGAGCCTTTGTTATGCCATTTAAGACTCTATGTGTGCTTAAAACCGAATCTAAGACTTGAAGGACCCTAAGAAACCCTGCATTTACCCAGAATCCACTGCGTTGGTCACCAGGACACAGAAACAATCATGTACTGGACTAAACTATGGGAGTATGAGAAACACAGAGTCACATGTCCTCATTACATCACACCGTCATGTTGGTTATGTCATACTTTCAGTCCAATTTTGTTAAAAAACGTTCGCCGGTCTGACAGAGAATCCCTGGTTGCTATGGAAGGTTATGCGCATTGCATTGTGGGATACAGTGTTTCACTCAGTGTGCTGTGTTGTATACTGTTCATGCCACTCTAAGCACACTGTAGAGAGTAAACACACTGTAGTATATTCATGTTCAAGACTTAGACGCACCAAAAAGCGCTCTTTGACCATACACTCTTTTAAAATCTCAATCTTTTTTTTTTTATGTTCATATAATGAAAGTCTACAGGGTCTGATGTTGTCTGGTTCCCTGGTTTTGTGTTCCAGAGAAGGAAGTCACTCCTACAGGTCTGCAGGACACAAGTGAGAGTAAATGATGGTGATTTTAGAGTGAACTGTCGCTTTAATGAACAGAAATGAGCGGCGCTGCCATCTGATTGGCTGTTTGCGAATGCTACAGATCCTGACAGAAGACAGACACGCTAATAAAGCACATAATGCACTAATGCCTCTCGTCTGATGATCAGACGCCGCTCGTTACTGTCTGGCTTAATTGAGTTAAAGCAGTCTTACCAGGCCGAAGGCTGAAGGTGAAGAGCAGGCAAACGATGGGCTGAGGACAGCGCTCACTTTCTGCAAAACAGGAAGACACAAGCAAACGCTGTTAGGAGCGAGTGACAGCCACTGATCAAAAGAGAGAGACAGGTGCGCTGGCCTGTGGTCACATGACCAAACACCTGCCGTCGCATCATGTGTGCTTTACACAATACAGAAAACAGCAGAGTCAGACTTCAGCAATGAAGCAAACTCAAACAAGCCACTGATGTCATCTTAACAAAAGATTAAAGTTATGAGAAAATAAACCAGCCAGAAATCAAGATAGTTATTGTAATGCAAATTATGACAAATAAATAGATAGCTACATGACAGATCATTCAGACGGTTCCTGCATCCCTGTGAACATTTATGTTCAGACCCACAGACAACTTCCTCTCCAGTCTATCAGGAACAACAGCACAGCCACAAACTCATTATTCCAATGCGACCCGCCCACACAGAGCAGACTATCATCAATACATGACCCGCATCGGGACAGCACGTTTTTACTTATTAAACTGCTTTTGACAGAAGAACGGCTTTCATGCACGTCCTTTCAAAGAAAAAAATCACGCATAAGAAAAAATTTAGAATTATTTATGCTAGCAGTCTTCCAAAATAACAACATATTTTAGTCACATTAAAAATAGTCATCTTAATATTTGTATATTTTCCTAAATAAATTGTAAATTTACAGTATTGCATTTACAAACACTTGGATAGTAATAAACTATGCTTATTAAGAGTTAAAGCAGAGATAATAGAAAACATATAAGATATAAAGCAGAGCTTACCTAAAATGAATTTGTAGTGATGAAATACATTCACTTTATTTAGTGTGCACTGCAAGAGGTTCCAAACTTAAATGACTTTTAATCCCAAACACAGTTAACTCATTTCTGTGCATGTTCTAATAAAACAAACATTAGCCAACTGATTGTTTAGCTGCATTTTGCAACTTTTAATCATCTTGTCCATTCTTTTACAGGAAAATAGTTGTTTTACAATCATTTGTTTTGTTTGTGTAATATTTGCACAAACATTGCTGTTTGTTAAGCTACAGATTGTTATTTTGCATTTTAAAAAAATGGTGTTGTTAATTTAGCCTGGCCTCCGCGACTTTAAAGCTCATAGGAGCTTAGTCTGGCCAAGCTCCCTTACTACCCGCCTTCTGGGAGGCGGGCTTAACCTGCGTTCATTAGATGCCTCTGTATACTACTGGACGAATCTACAACCAATCAGACCACTCATTCTGATGACGAATGTGTAGCGACGAAACCAATTTAAGTATTTTCTACCATTATCGAAAAACGTCCAATCAACTACAAATGCTATTTGCTATTGCAGACAGAGAAACATGTTTGATAAAACATTCCCTTTGCCAATTTTACAGCAGCCAAATAAGCACCAGTAACAGAAATACTATACCTTCAAACATATTGAAAACTGACATGTTAAATATAAATATAAAAATATTTATAGTTCATATATTCGGATACAGCAGTCATACACCGTTATTATAGGACCGCGCGTCCTACAAGTTTGCCGCATCCTCGCAGAATTTATCAGTTTAAAAATCAAAAGTAGATTTATTTTAAAGACCAACAGTTTTACACTAAATATTGGACTTAAACGAACACGTTAAAGATG
>JAUCMU010000043.1:20581861-20597153 GCA_032275025.1 Enteromius treurensis | reverse complement strand
TTCATTCATGGATTTGCGCTGTAAATATGTGAATATGATTTAAATTACGTCTCGCACACTTAAATGCACTTTGAATGAAACGTAGCCTATACGTTCGCTTAGAATTGGAATCATCGCGGAATATCCATTGATGTCCACTTCGCAGGGCACATACGTTCGAATAGAACAAATTTCGGAAGCTACAAGAGAAACATACGAAATGTGCAGAGCGGTGGGGTGCGAGGACCAGGATTGAGAAACGCTGCTTTAACCCAATGAAGCACATCCCTGTGCTTCTAGCATTTGTGCCAAACAAATATTGAGCCGTCCAGTTCACTCCAGTCATTAAAGAGATTTTAAACCACACTGAGGCCACTTCGAAAACAGATCACAGTTCAGACACACTTTTACTGTAGGAAATGTGCACAGTCAAGAAGGATAAAGATTCAGAACACTGACAAATCAAAGATCTCCCTCACGAAAGACAGCATCTCCTCAAGCTCAAGAGCTGAGAAACACCTCAAAGTCTCTGACCTAAAGAGACCTGCAGATGAAAGCACGGCCCATTCTAGTTTCTATTCTCTCCTGACTCGCAGTTAAAAATGTCTTTCCTCAAAAGACTCGTCATCTGTCAACAAAACCACGTCCAATTCCAGCGCTCTCTTAAAGCACTCGGGGAGGAGAATGACCTTCTTCAACATCTGTCCTAATTCTGGTCCGCCATCGAGGGATGTGAAGCTCCTGGAATCTAGATTGGGCAGAGACTGAATTGAGCGGAAACGTTCCCGTTTCACACTCGTCACGTGTGCGTTCACAAACACTCATTAAAAGACCTTTCAGCATCTCACAGAGACTCTACAATCAGCAGCGCTTGATTTGTACTCATCGCTGGGTCGTCTCTCCTGGACGAGTGCGGGTTATTTCCAGCTACAGCGCTGAGCGCCGGGGTTTGTTTGTGCTCCTCGGGTCTTTATCGAGTGACAGTGCTTCCCCTGGCGAGAATCAGGAGGCTCGTGTGAATTATTAATGAAGAGCCGCTCACATCAAACACAGGAAGAGCGTGGTCACAGCCAGAGAAGAGCTAACACAACGCTACAGTCTGCTCAGAGCGTCTCACAGACGTCTCCAGCTGTCTCTGTGTGACTACCAGACCGAAGTGTTTTTAACAAAAAATGCCTTTAAAGGTAAAGTTCCCTTACAGAGGAACATCTACCAACGCTTATGTCTTCCCAAAACCATGTGGGGACCAGAAGAACAGGAAAACTGTTATCGTATGATGAATAGAGAAGAGTATTTCGGAGATGATGAAACGAATGATCACAGCAGAAATAAAGTAGCATGACACCATCACAGCTAATGCTAACGGAAAGGAGACCGGAGGAGGTCAATGGAGAAGAGGCGTCACTACACTGAATAAAGAGGAATTGGCTCTTTTTTAACGAACCGACAGCCTATCTGCTACACTAAACAATATTTTTGGATTTAAATATTTTAAGAGTTTATACTAAAAAATGCTGTTTTACAAGAGAAGTCACAGTTTTTGCGATAATTAGGATTCAGTTTACATAGATTGACCATAGGTGCCATTTTTCCCGAATGCGTCCTGGCCAGGATTTCTATTAGGATATAGATTTTGGCTTGGTTTGCATGCGTGTGCAGGCTGATCTCTATGACATTGGTTCCTTATGTTTTCAAAACTTGAGTTACAAATCAAAGCAATATAAAAATCCTTGCCAGGATGCATCAGGGAAAAATGGCATGTATGGTCACCCTTGTTTACAGTACTTCTCATTCATTCCTATGGGATCTGTAAATGTCGGCACACACACACACACTTACTCTGACTGAAATTCAACAACGTCAAGGCCAGTGCGATTGATTATTAACACACACGTGATCCGAGCCATTAAGCTTTCTCCTAGTAAATACACTCTCAGAAATAAAAGGTACAAAAGCTGTAACTGGGACATTTTGGTACCTTAGAGGTACTTATTAGTACCTAAAGTGTTCATATCTGAATCTAATAAGTACTTTGAAAAGGTACTGCCTAAGCGACAGCTTTTGTACCTTTATTTCTGAGAGTGTAATACAGACCCTCTCATCTTCCTGTAAAAGATTTCTGGGAGAAACCGTAACGGCTAACTGGGATCACGTTTAATGGATACTATAGGAAAGAATGAGAAGTGCCACCTGACTTCTCTCCTAAAACAGCATTTTTTAGTGTAAACTCTAAAAATATTGAATCCAAAAGTATTATTTAGTGTAAAACCTGCTTAAGATTAGCAGATAGGCTTTTGATGTATCAAATGAAGAGCTGTTTTCTTCTTTGTTCAGTGTAGTGAAGTCTTCTCTATTGACATCCTCTGGTCTCCTTTCCGTTAGCATTAGCTATGATGGGGTCACGCGATATTATTTTTGCTGTGCTCATTTTTGTATTTGTTCCATCATCTCACCACTCTCCTTCTATTCTATTCATCAAACCATAACAGTTTTACTGTGTTTCAAACAAATCTGCCTATGGTCTCCTTTCTGTTAGCAATTAGCCATGAGGCTCTTTTGGCTAATGGCAGCAGACTTGCCTTCTATGACACGTCCCGCTCTGGTTATTATGGGGTTACGAGCAGATAAGTGTTGCCGTGGTGACAACACAGCACTCCTACCGCTTCATTCAGCCCCACAAGACCTCAGAAACAGCACAGGCTTAGCATTAGCATGAATGATGCTAAACACAGAGCAACTGAGCTGAGCCCACAAGGTGCCAACGTTCACCTCGCTGGGAGGTTCATAAAATAAACAGTGAAGCTTAAAGTGTAGCGGTAGCAGGACGCTAACACGCGACAGCAGCTGTCAGCTTCACGCCTGCTTCTATTTAAACACAGACACATGTTCTCACAAACATGAATATAGGCTGCTGCTAGAGCTGTGGCCAATCTCTCGCTTTCATCGCTGAGGTCTCTGAAGACCCAGGATGCTTATAGCTGTCCATTAGTGCCTGATCCAAGCGTAAAAATAGGTCAGGCCTCTCTCTCTCCCTCTTGTGCTTCAGAGGGCAGATTTCAGCTTCGTCCTGGTTACTTTACCTTCAGACTGGCTCTGGATGCAAACACAAGCACAGATGAGACTCTTCTGTTCAGTCTAATGGTAACTCGGTTGTGAACGAGGACACACAGACCACAGAATGACTCCAACAGATCACCAGTCTGATGGAAAGATAGGCCCAGATGGACTGAAGCTTCTTAACGTCTCTCATCTGGCGCCCTCTAGTGATGCCAAACGCATCTGGCCTTCAGTAATACAGAAACCAACCAATCACTAATCAATGCCAGCAATCGCTGACCAAAATTGAAGATTTCTGAGATTTAATTCATCAAGAGCCTCCCCGATCACCAGGCATGACCACATAAAGAAGAGTAGTAGTTCAGCTTGTGTGTAAGGAATGCTTTTCTTTCAAAGGGACAGTTCACCAAAAAAAACTATTATTCTGTCATCATTTACTTATTCAAACATTCCTTTTCCCCACATAATGAAAATCAATGGCATTTGATGTTCCTTCCAAGTGTTTTATTGAAAGAAGAAAGTCCTACATGTTTGGAGCAATGTGAGGGAGAGCAAATATAACAGAGTGGTCATTTTTTGGACAAACTAGCCACATAACATAATGCAAAAATGAAACAAATGAGCACATTCAATGTACACACTGTATATTTCCTGAACAAGACAGTTACATTCAGCAAAAACACATGTTGGGTTTCATGTTTCGTGGGTTTTCTACACAGGATGTCCCCATAAAGACAAGGATTTTAGATAATGCTTCCACTGTGGGGACATTTTGTCCCCATAACGTAGGGTTTACCAGGACACGCGCGCGCACACACACACGCACATGCACACACACAGGTCAGTGAAAGCTGGTTGCTGGAGGGCGGCTTGGATGAGGTCGTTATGATACAGAGTTTGGGTTTTGGTTAATTTGAGCGGCAACCTAAATGTCAGATGAGTGTCTGTGATGAACTAAAGGCTGGGATGCAGAAGAGCTTACCTTCCACCTCCTGTGATCCGTCCTCCTAAAATAACAGTGACAGTGAGGAGACACGAACACACTTACACGTGTGCGTCTGTGTGTGTCTACAGTGTTTAAACTTCCCCAAACATGTCATGACTCACGAAGCAAACGACCTGTACCTTTGCTTTGTCCTCCAGGATTTGTTGTCGAATATCTTTATGTTTTTCCAGCAATCTCTCCAGTCGTTTGCCCTGAGCTTCTTCCAGCTGCACAACACACAAATACATTTACACGCTCACAGATATGTTCCAGTGAACAAAATCAACACAGAACCAACACTCAAATAACTAATATCTAACTCTCAAAATCAGAAGCATCTGACTGACTGATAAACATCTTTACGCAGAACAGACGCTGATTCAGCCGTTTCTCCCAGAGACACAGATCTAACATTACTTATCATACAAAAGCAGCCGAAACGCAGTCAAATATTAAGCAGGTTCAGAATTAAGTGAGTGTATGCTTAGAACAACTAAATAAAAAAATGCATAATTTTAAATTGATCAAATAATAATATATATATATATGGGGTAAGCAAAAACTTGCTTTATTTTTCACTTTGGATAAAAGCATCTGCTAAATTACTAAATGTTAATGTAAATGTATAGAGCCGGTCATTTGTCGGCCCCTGCAGGTGTAACCATGTAGCTACAGGAGCATCAAGAGTAAAATATACTTTCAATGAAATGATTCGATCTTTTCCCTTTGAAATGTTGCTGTCTATTAACTGAAGTCCATTTTGAACAATTATAAGATTATATGACTCACCCGTTTGATGGACTGCACCACCTCTTTCACGTGTGATTTGTTCATCTCCATCTTTTTCCTACAAAACAGGAGGATTTTAGCTTCAAGCATAATCTTTATCAGGCTAGCCTTATCAGTCTTACACTAAAGATGATCGAGTGTTTGGGTCAACATAAGCTTTTTTTTTCCTCTTCAACAATCTCTGCTCAATGAGAATGAGGCTCAATCCCTACACTCTGATCCATGAACACGTGATCTGCAGATAAAGTGAAAATCCCTCACTCCTCAATCAAAGTCTTCTCCAGAGTTCTGGCTTCTTGCAACTTCTCCTGTCGCTTCTTGTCCATCCTTTTCTTCAAGTCTTTGCTTTCTCTATAAAAATGAAACCGTAAGATATTTTGAGGTACTGTGGCATCCAAACACAACGCATTCGATTAAATGGGCAAAGCCATGGAGAAAGACATTTTACAAAAGAAAGTCCCACAGGTTTGAGGGACATGTTGATTTGTGGTCGGAGGGTTGCTGTAATATCTCTTACTTCTCACATAGATCCTTCACTTTCTTCAGCTGCTCATTCTGACAATGTTCTGCCACAGCTGTCAGCCTCTCGATGAGCTACACCACAAAAGAAAGCCAACATGTATGTAAGAGAACAAAACAGGAAACGCAATCTGATTGGCTGACTTCTCAAGATCCAATCAGCAGATGATGCCCCCTCTATTTGTGTGTATGAATGTGTGGAGGCTCCGATGTGTTAACAAGAGAAAGAGTATGACTTTTAGTGTCCAGGCTATTAAAAGAAAAAAAAACGACCCTGCATGACTGGCCAGAGCACAACACTATGGTGACAGAATGTTGGAAAGCAGCCATGTTTGTTGGCAAATACTTAGTTCACATGGTAATGACTTTGATATGGCAGTAATCTGAGGTAATCTAAGCAGTTACCAGTTTGACGTGTTCTCGTTTGAGGTATTTCTCGCTGTAGAACTGCTCCTGTCTCAGTGCGAGGAGCTGCTTCTGCTGGTGCTCCTTCAGTTCCCTCTTACATCTCTCCTGCTCCAGAGTCAGCAGATTCTGGTCCTGACCCGACCCGCTCCTGCGGGAAAACACCACCCATCAGACGCTGGGAACTGAGTGGACGGCAGAGATGTCTGAGAGAAACTCACCTCTTCAGCAGGGATGACCTGCGCCGGGTGAAGTCGCTGTCCTGCTGCTTCTGTCTGGTCATGTGCTCGCTAATCAACTGAGCGGTTTTCTTGTTGTGCTTCCTCATGAGCTCCTTTAGCTCTTTGTACTGCCTCTTCTGCTCCCGTAAATAATCCTTCATCTGTTTCAGTTCATCTACAGACTGAGCGTCCACCTCTGTCTCACGCACACAAACACATCAACATTTACACACGACCCTATAACTTATTAATGCCTTCAGTTTATTTACGGAAAAACAGAGATGTCGATTGAATGTAAAATAACAGAAATGAGAAGAAAGGTGGAGGGAGTGAAGGAGATGCACTAAAGGAAAACACACATTGGACACTAGAGGCCGAAATGCAGCCTCTACCCAGAAAACCCTGGCTGTTTCTCATTCACACAGAGAATGAATTTGTGCTCTCGTGGATCAGGTCTTGCCATGCTTCCTTGGAAGAATGAACTCAGTAGGACACAAGAACACACAACGCATCCTCACGAGAATTGAGATGTATAATGATAAATGCATGCGACATCTTCTGGGATTTCTAACGGTTTGATTTTCTCAAGTCTGCAATCGATCCTTGATTTCAACAGCCTATGTCACACCTCTCTTTATCTTCTTGCACTGGCTCCTGGTTACAGCTCACTTCAAATTCAAGATATGGATGCTTTCATACACAGTAATATATTACTTTTTGCTGTAACGCAGTAGTGTAAGACATTACTAATCAAGTTTCAGTAATATTTTACTCGGTACATGTTCAGTAATGTTTGCGTTACAACACACTTTTAGACAATATTTAAATTGTTCTAAAAACAGTAAGACACAACATATTAACGCGCAGTCAGCTCTATTTTCTATTCATGGTCAGTTATTATCTGTGTGTGGTGTACAGGTTTGTAAATGAATACTAAGGACAGCTTCTAATATATATGTGTAGAGCGATTTATTTAATTCATCTCGCTCTCGCTGGGGTAACCTTGCATGTGTGACGTGGTCAAGTGAAGGCGTATTTAGGGCAGGTCTGAGGCTATTAGCTCCGCCTCACGGCTCACTGTGAGAAAAAAAACTCAGCGAAAAAAAGACATAAATACAAAAAGCTTTGTTACAGGTCCCGGACAGTCGGGAAGACTGCAAGCAGAAAATTCAGTAAATGCAGCTGAACTGTTCAGTGTAAACTCATTATATTACATTTAAGGAGTTTAAATACAATGTATAATTACATGGGAATAGAAACAAAAATGAAACACACTCAAACAATTCTATTTGTGACCCATGTAACCCCACTGGGTCTGTTTCCTCCACGACTCATCCTCGCTCCGAGTGGGTCTCGAACCCAGATCTCCGGCATGGGAGGCGGGCACTCTACGCTCCAGTGACTAACGCTACAGGTCATGGCCTTTAGCCTTCTTGGTAGAGCGCCCGCCTCCCATGCTGGAGACCTGTGCTGCGTCTGAAATTGCTTACTTCCCTACAATATAGTACGCGAAAAACAGCATGCGAGGAAAGTAGTATGTCTGAATTCAGTAGGCGAGAAGTACCCGGATGACCTACTGCTTCCGCCCGAATTCAAAAGTAGGCATATCATGGACACTTTCCTATCCCATGAGGCTCCGGGAGAGGAGGCGTCATATTCGAAAAATGGCGGAAAGCTGAGACGCAACTCATTTCAGTTGTATGTACCTCAGAAAGAAAACGTTGTTTATTGTGATTAAATTACATTGTTTAACACAATCTTAATAAACGGATGATTTATTGAAAGTTTAAATTGTCGCGCCGTTGTGACGACGCTTGACACGTGACAGCATCGATATGGCGGATGTAGTACGTCCGAGTTCCATTCATACTACCCCCATTCATACTATATAGAACATACAGTTTAACGGTCGGGTAGTACGTTCGGTTTTAAATGTAGTACCTACTTAAGCAGTATGCGATTTTAGACGCAGCACTGGATTAGAGACCCCTCCAAGCGAGGACGGGTTTTTGGGGAAGCAGACCCAGGGGGGTTACAGCTTTAAATGATCACTTAACAAAACAAAAACAAAAACTCTTTCATCATAATTTTAATCCATAAAGATGACACAAAGATGCATCAAGAGGAGATGGCGAGTCAGGAAATTTATCTCTGTGACACGGACTCAGAAAACACTAAATAATTGAAATATCTTCCTACTATTTTCCTCGGACATATCCCTGGTAATTAGGCTACCTTTGCTGATGCTGTGACAAGCTTTAGTCTATTGCGAGTATTTGAATGCAGAACTCTTCAGCTGCGCTGACGGCGCGCTCTCTGTAGTTATTTTGGTGAGAGTAACTCAAAGGAATACAGGAGTCATGTAACGCATTACTATTTTGAATCAGTAATATTGTAATGTATGGAATTACTTTTAAATAACAGTAACAAGTAATATATCATGTATTACAGTTTGGAAGTAACTTGCACAACACTGTTCATACAGAACAGCCATGGGCTCAGTACCCATCTCATTTTTAAGATTTCACATTCTCCCCAGAAGCTTGAGATCTGAGCAACGCCTCGTGGTATCATCACAAAGAGGTTCAAAATCACTTTTCATTGACTGTTCCTGGCTGGTGGAATGATTTTCCCAACTCCTTGTCTAGCTACTATTTACTTTGAACAATGAAACTTCCTGCACTTCCTTCACAACGCAACACACACGCTCGCTGTAATGTATTTGACACAGCCAGCCTTGTTGACATCCGAGGGAAAGCACGCGCATGAACGTAATCTGCAGTTTAAGAGAAAAGAGTATGCATGCGTTGTGATGCTCTCTAAAATGGCGGAAGACGTAAGTCAGAATGATTGAGTAAATTATGCTATTTTTGTTTTCTTTGCACATAAAAAAAAATAAAACTACTTTCCTAGTGTGGCAAAACTGAAGTTGATGTCACATGGACTGGTTTACCGATGTTTTCCGTATCATTTCAGTTGTATTTCTGTCTATGGAGGGTTAGATAGCTCTCTGATTTAATCCTAAATATCCTAATTTGTGTTCTGAAGATGAACGAAAGTCTTACAGGTCAGTAATTAATGACAGAATTTACATTTTTGAGTGACTAACCTTTTAAAGAAAAAAAAACATTAATGTACTAGTGTGTACATCTGCCAGCGCTGACTTTTTTTTAAATTAACGACGGTTGTTCACGGTGACACAAAGAATTGTGGGTTATCTGTAGCAGCAAAGGATTAAGCACAGGCATCCTCAGAATTCCCGTTGCATTCAGCATACTAATGCAAAGGTTGCATTCGAAGTGTACTAGCTCTTTTAAAATGAGACATAATCAATAGCATACACCTGTAGGCTAAACAAAATACTGTAGACAATGCCAAATACAGGACTGACAACCGTATTCTGCTGCTGTGTGAATGAAGCCTTTGTCATGTCACACTGCGTCCAGTAGCTACAGACAGCAGAATAGGTTCTATTGTATTTTGTTACGTCGCACCGCTCGCATACGGTGTAAGCAAGTATAAACGAGACAGCATCGGATGGCGCTCCTTAACTGGCAGTGTAACTGGCTTTATTGCAAAGGAGATGCAGCTATTCAATACAGTAAAAAACAAACAATTCCATTCAAAGAAATGCTTGCATTTGATTTTTTAAGAATGTGTTTACATGCAGCTGAGATCAGATTTAGGCGAACCTCTGATACGTACCTGTTATAACACTCTGGACCACATCATTAGATTTCATAGCAGGTTTGACCGACCCTGAAACACACACACACACACACACAGATGATTGCGTCCTGATTCCACTGATGGAAGCAGCATTAAACGCAGCCGCTGGACATGTGTCACGCACCTGAGGATGAGGTCTGGTGACTGACCACAGATGATTTAGGCGAGATGCTTTCATGGTTCAGCCCGTTCTCTGCGGCGGTTTTTGGGTCAGTGTTGACCTCTGGCACAGAATCTCCACCGCCATTGACCTGCTCCAAACAAAGAGACCAAAGATCTACAAATGAATACATGCATCCTGAAATTTTGCTTCTGCATCTGTAAACAATTATGACATAATTACCAAAAACACCATACCTGCATGACTGGCCAGAGAGTGTAAACATACCGCTGGTAGCCCACCCTCAGCATGACTAAACTAATAAGTCAACTGCTCAAAGACTAGTTTGTGGCTGTCAGCTCACAAGCATTTGACTGGCTGCAGTTTAAAAGCAAACACTGGCATGCAAACGCTGCACAAACAGTTGCTAGCGGATCATGTTGATTCAGCTTGACTGCTTGAGAGAGTGAGAGAGTGCTCTCAGATCCAACATCAGCATAATAACAGACATTACATTTCTTATTTCAATCCGTTCTTAACTAACATTTGTATCAAATAACCTGCTTTTGCACAGTCCTTTTTTTTTTAGCAAATTAAATAACATTTTCTAGTTGTGTAAAACTTTTTATCTATTCAGAAAAACCTTATCCAAGATTTTACTGTGAATCTTAAATAACACTAAGCAGTTGAACCTTCTTGAATTGCAAAATACTGTTCTTTTCATTTTGGGTATTCATTTTTTTTTTTTGTCAACATGCCAGACCTACTTTATGTGAAATAAAACATCTGCCACTACAAACAGAGTACCAGCGAGGAGCCTTCAAATGTTTAGTGGCACTACATGAAGTAAGAGATGCTCTAAGCATGTAAGCATGTGCAGACTCAGAGAACACCCTGTAGAGACACTGTCACACCTGACAACAACCCTCCCCCCCTCTCTCTCACACACACACACAGACAAGAGAAACTCGTTTTCCATTTCACAAACATAAAGACTAAATATAGAGGTAGTTACCAGACCCTAATACTCAGAGGACTAGTCAATGCATTTCTCGGGTTAACAGCTGCTGTTAGTGATCATAAACACAGGAGGAACGTTCATCTATGAAAGCATTATTTTATAAAATCCCCACAATTCTCCCTACTCAGTTATAGTCTCTCACTGTGAAGTTTACAGTAGTTTCCTTGCACAGACCATCTTACAGTGCCCCTCAACATGCTATAGCAGGATGTGACGTCAAACAACTGCTCATCAACAAAACTATTTCTATGCATTGTTTGTCAAAGGTTTGTGTTGCTTCAGACCCACACTGCCCAGAGACCGATCATCATCGCAGTCGAGCTGCTCAAACAGATCAAAATTGTCTGAGTTTTAGCTAGACTCACTCACCTCTTCTAAGTTGGTCTCCTGTGCTCCCTCCTCCTGTGTCAGAGCCGCCAGCTGACTGGCTCTCTGCTCCATCAGACTGATGTACAAGATGGGATTGGACAGGGCTTCGATCACATCTGACACAAAACACAGCAGCATCAAAACACTGCTGTCTGCATAATGAGTCTTTAAGTAAAAGTCTTTAAGAAAATCAGGCCCTTTCTTTCAGAACATGCTTCACAAGCTCTCGTTCTGTCCAGGCTGGACTACTGTAATGCTCTCTTGGCAGGTCTTCCAGCCAGTTCTATCAAACCGTTACAAATAATCCAGAATGCAGCAGCAAGATTTAGTTTTAATGAGATGAAAAGAATACAAGTTGCACCTAGCTGCTCACTTAAAAATCAAGTCATTGATGTTTGCCATTTAAAACCACCTCTGTATCTGGTCTGCTTTACCTAAATTCATGCAAATGAATGACATGTTATTGTTCATCCCAATAACATTGCACATCATTGCTTCCTTGCTGATTTTGATTAAATACAAGCATAAAAACTGAGGAAAAGCTACAGAAGTGTGGAAGTATAAAGAAGCAGTAATGCATCATTGACTCTGACAGCCAAGTTCATATGACCCTCTTTTCTGGACCTTGTACCTGCAAAGGTGTCTGGGACGTAGTCCTTAACTTGAGTGAAGACGAAGATGGATGGAAGCGTCAGCACCTGGTTCTTCTCGTTCCTCAGACTGATGTAATGATATCCTGCACCAGAGAGACGAGCGCTTTAATGATCGTGATCTGAATGATCATGTACTGTCACGTCCAGAGAAATCAAGCGGATACTTGCCTGGTCGGATGGCACATACTGGGATGATCCGATGGCCGATGAATTTCCCGTTGTCTTCGTACACGGCTATCCTCAACGACGCCAGTGTGGGAAGAACCACCTGAAACATACGGCTCATCAGAATCAAAGCATTTGAGGGAGAATCTGCCTGATGATGGGTCAGACGTACTCGTTTGAAGACCACCGGATCTTCGTCCCACACAGGATTGACAGCATTGCCTTGAGACGTCTTGGTCTTAAACGCTTTTCGTTTGGTGTCCACCGGCAGGCCAAACATTTCCACTTCCACATAAACCCCGACTCTCTTTTCAGACAGGAACTGACCGGATATGATCTGAGAAAAACAGAAATCTTATGCGACGATGCAAAAGCTCAATGTCATCGGCTAAATCTGTGAAGTGAACATCTGGACGTTTGGGACAATTTTAGCAACACTGCAAAAAAAGATTCTCTTACTTAGTATTTTTGGCATGTTTTTTTAGTATAAATATCTAGAATTTCTTTAATCAAGATGTATTTAATGTGCAAGCAAAATGACTTAGATATTTAATGATGTAACTAAACGTGTTAAATTGAATTTTCTCTAGCGATGACCCAAAACACAATGGAACCCCCCCACAAGACTACATATAATATCATGGTCTGTTTTCATTGATTTGGCTGCAGACTCACCTTCACAGACAGTGTGTGCGCTACAATCCCGTCTACTGTATTCTGAGTGAACGGGTCGAACTGCTTGTCCGTCCGTCGCATGAACTCTGGCTTCAGTCTGTAGCCACATTTCCCGTTGTACTCAAATATGCCCAGATTCAGCTGCATGGGCAGATCTAAAATCACATACAGACCAAAATCAAGCACAATAACTGCTAACACACGACCAAATCAGTCAATAATCAGGATTGTGAGCTGTGACATGCAGAGATGAGTGACACTTGGTACCTATGGTCTGGAAGTTCAGAGCGACCAGCTGACATCCGGCATTCCAGTAGACTTGAGGCAAGTAGTTCCCGGAGTCGACTCGAGTTCCTTTAGGATAAATTCTACTCAGCTGCAGTTTATTATACCTGTGTGAAGGAGTTAAGTATCTCTAACAAACAACAAAAGAGCTTCACAATTTTACACCTTTGGTGTTTATTTGATTTGAAAGAACCCTCAACCTGCAAAATTGCAATAACAATTTTATTTTGATAGTTCACTTTAGACATTCTACTAACTATAAGTAAGCATACAATTACATGTCAACTAATTACCATCGATTTGCAACTACTTGTCCACTAACTCTCTGAGTAGACTGTTAGGGTAAGTTTAGTGTTAGTAGAATAAGTTGACATATACTTGCAAAATTTCTCATGGCCACTATGTTGTGGAGAGAGAGTTAAAAGTGTTAACCCTAACCCTAATGACTACTACTTTAACTACTATAAGTAGAATGTCTAAAGTGGACTATCGATATAAAGTGTTAACCAAAAGATACTCGATAAACTCCACCGGCGATTCTTTGAGCAGCTCCAGGGCTTTGGTCTCCACAAACGACGACATTTCATAACTTCGATCGATTTCTGGGGAGAGAGAACAAGAAGAGTTACCGATCTTACAGGGCAAACGCATCTCAAGAACAGACTGACTTACTTTTGCACGCCTCGAAGGAGTTGAATTTAACAGGCTGGATGTAGTTGACTAAGTTGGACATCTCCTCTGTGGCGAAGGCTTCATTTACCGTCCCCTAAGACAGCAGAAACACGTGTCACTCCAGCAAACTCTGAGAGAAGTAACCATAGATCTCCATTCAGAAAACCTTCTCAATCTTAACCAATGACAAATCTCGATGAAAAGAGATGAAATCAGTTAAAATGCCACACTTATGTTATCATGCTGAAATGAATATGCCTCAGGCTGAAGGAAATGTAAATTCACATCTGTACTGTAGAGGACAGCTTAAAAGAATCGCATGAAGAATGTGACTCAACACTATTCAGCAATAACTAATATATCAAACACAAATGTGTTATTTTTACGGTATGGTTGAATCAGCAGAGACATTGTTTTATTATAACGGGATTCAAATGCATAAATAATATTTGTCTTCCCTAACGTTTAATTATTGCAGGTTTGTATAATATTCTGAGTTTGCATTTGACAGTTTTTATTGATTCTGAGGAACACTGAATGTGTTTTTGTGCAGGTGCAATGCTCTGCACTTACTCCTGATTTCTCTCAACATGGCAACCCCAGAGCTGTCAGTCAGTCATGTGTAACTTTACTGTTTACTAACTGGTTACAAGTTAAAAGTAACTTGCATTATTTGTAATGAATTACTGCTAAAACCGATTACACCTCTTAAAACTACTGTGAATGGAGAGTATTGACTGCAGGGTTATTCAAATCTTGCCTTTCTACTGATCTTGAAGACATTGACTAGCATGCTCAGGTGTGTTTGATTAGCGATAGAGCTAAACTCTGAAGTAAAGTGGATCTCGTGGGCCAGATTTGTGAATCCCTAGTTTACTGTGATACTGTGCTACACTGAGACACCACTAGATGGCACTCTACACACACACACACACACACTCTTTTCCTGTTTCCCATTGTGCATACTAACCATACTAAATTCCATGTAATATGTGTAATATTCAATAATCTTTAGGGCAGAAAGGCTACATAGAATACTGACACTGACGTACAAGCACCAAACACTTATTGTGAGCCTAAACTTGTTTCTTCAAATCTGATTGGTTAATCACAAGATGCTGACCCTGGCCAGGACGAGTTGCACTAGGTATAATCAGGTTGGGGTATATAGTATACACATTAGGGCAAAGGGCTTCTCTCTCTCTCACTCACATCCACACTGTTTATTTATCTAAATGGGGCCATCCCATAGGCGTAATGGTTTTTATACTGTACAAACTGTATGTGGTATTGCCCTACACCTACATCTACCCTACACATAAACCTACCCATCACAGGAAACTTTGTGCATTTTTAGATTTTCAAAAAAACTTTGTTTAGTTTACTTTAAACCCCATTTTAAAAATGTGTCCGTCCCCAACAGATTTTGTCAGGTTTACCTCACTTTTGGGTACAAAAGAATGATTTGCGCGAACATAAATGCATTTCGGTTGATCAAGGGCACGTTTCCCTTCAGAACCAAACCTAGCGTTAATCCTATGCGTCTTCAGTCACTCTGATGTCAGGAGTAAATCACTACTGCTATGTTCACTAATACATTCAACAACAAAACACCTCAATCTCTTAGGAGTCTTGCTTGTCTCTGCGTCTCGGTCTGATGACGGCTCA
>JAUCMU010000043.1:20549523-20565248 GCA_032275025.1 Enteromius treurensis | reverse complement strand
AACTCTGCTTTCGTAGAGCGTCTGCGCAAAGCTGGTCTGGAGGTGATCTACATGATCGAGCCCATCGATGAATACTGCGTCCAGCAGCTGAAGGAGTTTGAGGGCAAGAACCTGGTATCTGTGACCAAAGAGGGTCTGGAGCTGCCTGAGGATGAAGAGGAGAAGAAGAAGCAGGAGGAGAAGAAGGCTAAGTTTGAGAACCTGTGCAAGATCATGAAAGACATCCTGGAGAAGAAAGTTGAGAAGGTAAAGATCAAATTAACCAGGGTTGTTCAGTTTTTATAACCAAACATCATCCTAAATTGCATAGTTTCATGTATAAAAACTATGCAGTATATATATATTATATATAAATTATTTTAGTGACATGTATTTATCATTTATTTCTCTATTTATTGATTTAGTTATATATGTCAAATTTTCTTTGTTTATTTTCAATTTATGTATTTATTTTAAAATTATTTATAAAATATGTAAAATATTAACATGGGAATGGAAAACTTTTTGTTCTATTTTATTTAAATTCATATTGAATTTATACATTGACATTAAATTTCACTCAGGGTAAAACTGTATTGTTATCTGTATTATTGACCAATTTTATTTATTTAGCTGATTTATTTTTTATTATTTTTTATTATTATTTTATATGTTTTATTTGTAATTGAATTAATATATCATTATTAAACTCATATATTGCTAATAATTGATTTTAATAAATTCACTGCATTCCTAAAAGGTTGCTATGTATTTTTTAAGGTATAAAGACCTTATATATGTATGAAAAATTCAAGTTATAAATCCACATAATGGATTTAATATATAGTTTTAATATATAGTTTCAATTACATTTACATTTTCCCTCACACTATAGTACTATACTGTTTTCTGTACAGTACTTTCTTGTCTATTTATTGTGATCTCATTTATATTTATTCAGTCTGATATGAATTTTAATAATTGTGATCTTTTTTGTATTTAAATTATTTATGCAGTGAATTTAAATGATATAAATGGCAGCTATATATTTTCATGTATAAAAAAAAAAAAAATTAATCAGAAAGGAAATATTTATTTTAATCATATGTTTACCTAGATTAATCTTTAATACTGATTTTCTCGTTTGAAAACCCCTAAATGCATTGCATTTGTGCACATTTACGCATTTCATGTGATTGCTTACTACTCTGATTATTCCTGCGTCAGGTCACCGTCTCAAATCGCCTGGTTTCTTCGCCCTGCTGCATCGTCACAAGCACATACGGCTGGACGGCCAACATGGAGAGGATCATGAAGGCCCAGGCCTTAAGGGACAACTCCACCATGGGCTACATGGCGGCCAAGAAGCACCTGGAGATCAACCCTGATCACCCCATCGTCGAGACGCTCCGCCAGAAAGCAGAAGCTGACAAGAACGACAAATCTGTGAAGGATCTGGTGATCCTGCTGTTCGAGACGGCGCTGCTCTCATCGGGCTTCACGCTGGACGACCCACAAACACACTCCAACCGCATCTACAGGATGATCAAACTCGGACTAGGTGGGTCAGAGACTCAATGTTAGAGGCGTTACGGTATTAGCAAAATTGCAGTATCGTGTCATCATGGGCACATGACGATAGGACAAAGGCTATCATAACGGTCAATCTAAGGGCAATTATGAAACTGAATGCAGTGAACTCGTTTATTCAGTTTAGGGCATGTTTGGCAACACAATCCTGGCTGATAAATACAGCCTTTCACTAGATTTGTTGCGAGGCGTTTTTGTTTCGTAAGCTTGAGTTTTCCTTCAAAATAAAAGTTTTTTTTTATTTTTAGGGAAGAACATCGGTCGAAGCTCTATATTTTGAACTCTCAGAGTGCATTATACTGAACAATGTAACCTTAAAATTTTTGTTCCTTTATTTATTTTCGAATTCTTAATTTTTTATTGTTTTATATATCATACTGTAGACTTCATATTGCGATATTATCATGCAGTGTTTCCCAAACATTGATTAATTTGTGGCGATGCCAGCAATATCAAAACTGACTGCCACAAATAGATTTTTCAAAAGGCTTTGACTTCGTTGAATAAACATGAGCCACTGCACGTTTGAAAATTCTGGTTCTGGTGTTTTTATATCACTGTATTTCTGAAAGGAAACCAACTGTCTTCAGAAAGCTTAGGATGTAATTTTCAGTGCATCTTGCACAAAATGTCTGATAAAGCAGCTTAGAGCTGAGGGCTGCTTTGTGTACACTGTTACCAGGGAAACCTAATCTCTACCATGGCAACAGCGCCTCACGCTGCCAGAGAATGAATTTGCACATCCCGCCACAAATAAAGTGCAGGTCTGTGGGAAACACTGTCATGTCGTGAGATTTTGATATGGTCACATCCTTGCTTGACATGCATGAGATTGCAATAGGAAAGCAAACATCTTCATTCTTTTTCTGTCTATTTCAGGCATCGACGAGGACAATCTGTCCACAGAAGAGCCCAGCTCGGCTCCAGTTGAGGACATGCCTCCGCTGGAGGGAGACGATGACACGTCTCGTATGGAGGAGGTCGACTGAGATGGCCCGGCCATTCCTGTTTATAGCTCTGTAAAAAGATTATTGTTCAGATTATAATTTACTCTTGTTCTTGACCACATCGCAGTTCCTGTTCATTCCAGTTCGGTTGGTAAAGCTTACAGAAACCTCTCGTCATTCCCTTTTTTATATTTTTATTTTTTGGGTTGTGTATGCACGTTGTTTTGTATTTATTGATTAACATTCCAGTGTTGATTTTGAGTTTTTTAAGGGACACTGATACTGTATTATTGACATGAATGGATCCAGAAATAAAGCTTGCCATATCAGATCATTTGATGCCCGTGTGTTCATGATGCTCAAATAAAACACTCCTTTAGGTTACATTAAACAACAAAACCATTGTGTGTTAAGAAATTGAAGGGTCTTTTAGGACCTTTACAGTTTTTTGCCTGTAAATTTGATTGAACATGCAATTATGTATTGTTAAACATTTCTAGAATCAAAAAAAATATTGACTCACCCATCAACTTGAAAACACGAAGTGTAAAAACCTTTGAAGTTGCCACACAAAAACATAGTTACATTCAAAGTGCAAACTTCAAAGCCATCCTGACTAGACACATTAAAACATGAACTGTATAAATAGTTTTTTTAGCAGTCCTAAAAATAATGACCCATCATTTTGAAAACATAAAATTACAAAAAACATAGAAGACACATAAACATGAAAATGCTTTTAAAAAGGTTTATAAAAATATTTCATTTATTCTTAACTAAACTAAAATGTTTAAAAACACGTTTAAGTTACTTAAGGTTTAAAAACGTTATTTATTATAAATTGCTGCTAAAAAAAGTATAAAAACTAAAATATAATGTAAAGTGTTACTAAAAACGTTTTGTTTAAAAACTAAAAATGTTTACAGTCACACTTCTTTATGTTACTAAGGAAGAAGCTACAGCAAAATGTTTTCTAAAAAATATTATTGTAAATGGTTACTAAAAATACATATAAAATTGTTGACATCTGTTCCAATGTACTGTAACTGTTATCTGTAGAGAGACAGAGAGTGTCCAGCAGATGGCAGCAAAACAATACAAAATACAATTTACATTTCAAAAGCTTGAGACATCATGAGTCCACAAAGACAGGATAAATAATATAATATTTACAACGCACTCATTATTGAATGCCAACGTCGAGCAATTAATGCTCTCCTTAGTGCAAAATAATAAAAGCACATCATTGCATTAAAAGAGCGCTCTGTGAAAAGTAATTTCATCATCAAAATCAAACTTAAGCCAAAGTGCATCAGAAAGTAAGGTGCAGATTGAGTTTAAACACATCATAATGTGTTCAGTTTAGTTTGCCAATGTGTGAGTGTGTGAACACACACACACACACACACACACACACTGACTGACTGACTGACAGCGGCTCTCATTGACTGTCTGCAGGCTGGAAACACACGCGTATGAGTGCCATGCCGAATAAAACCAAGAAAGACAAGGTGAGACACAACCTGCCGTGTTTTAATGCGGAGGAAAACCTGTAAAACTGCGCAAAATGCGGATTTATACTAAAGTCGAAGCGGCAGATTAGTTGCAGCTCTCAGCTCGAGTCATTAGCAAGTATGCTAACTCCAGCTTTGCCCATCCTAAAGTGGCTTTCATCGCCCTGGGTTTCACTCTAGGTTATTAACTTTAAACGATTTACACCCCTAGAGGCCAAACAAAGCACTTTACGCGACTTTACATGTGTATTTGTGAGCAGTTTATTTGGTCGGTTTTCAGTTTCGCGGCGAGGCTAACTTTAGCCTGTTAGCGGAGTAATAGAGATGATTTATCGTTTGTTGAAATATTCCTTTCACCCAAATGCGAGCTGAATTGTCCAAAACGCTTTTCTGTCAAAATAAATAGCATTTTTTTTTGTTAAATTTGGTATTGGAGTACAGATTTGGACATTAAATACTTAAGCCGGATTGCTAATGTTAGCTGTCAGTGAGATGGTTTGTTTTTATTAACGTTAACTAACCCGATAATGATTAATTTCTGTTTTTTATTGAGGGGGAAAATCTAAGCACAAACTTTTATGTTGTTGGTTTTTTCCCTTATAGGATTCACCAAAATCTGCAAAAGTGAGCAAAACAGGAGGGCAGGAGAACTCAGAGCATGAGGTAACGTACTTTACTAAAATGTGTTATTTTATATTTATTTAAAATTATGTTATATACATTATAGCTGTTATCTGCAATGCAAATGATAAAAATGAGATGCATGTGTCTCATTGAATTATTTTAATGAAGAGATGTGGGCTTAACTGTTCTGTTTTGTTTATTCAGATTATGTCCAGGCTCTTTTTTTTTTTTTTTTTTTTTTTGGTACACTTGGTTAAAATGTGGCCATAGATTAAAGGTCAGAAGTGCTATGTTATACATTGATGCTTTGTAGCAGATTTATGAATGAAAATGTGTAGTTAAAGTTATAGGATTTTAACATGCTTTCTTCTGTTCATGCATACTCCTATTTAAAAACCGAACATTTTGATGTTGATTCATGCAAACGTTGTGCAACAACAAGCTAGATGCTTTTGTGAGCTGATCTGTAGTCAGTTTACTGTCAGTAATGCAGTATGGCTGATAGATGCCTGAAACATCGCAAATGCATTGACTGCTACTGTGATGAAAATGTGCATATAAAAAAAAAAAAAAAGAAAAGTAAAAATGTGCAACCTTGTATTAAAACCAGAACCCCTAAAAAGTAATAAAAATGTTTATTAGTCATAAATTGTAAATAGAAATATGCTAAAAGTGTGCAACTATTGTCAATTGTTATATAATATAGGCCTAATGTAAAAAAAAAAAGTTTTTAAAAAGGTTGGAAACAATTAATCGCTATTTATTTTGTATGCATAATGTATGTGTTATGTGTATATTTATTATGCTTTTACAAATGCATGCTTGTATATATTTCAGAAAAATATGTTTATGTATTAAATATATTTATAACATAAATTTAACATAAAATTATATGAATCCAAATGTATACATGTAAATAAATAAATAAATATAAATTTATATATATACACACACACACACATATATACACACATAATATACACTGTACACCCACATATACTATATAAACAAAAGCTTTTAGTTTAGATCTGGTTTTATTTATGTATAATATATACATGGAAATGTACATGCATGTAATTTTTTTCAAAATATATGCTATATGCATGTTTTATATATATAGTATACACAGTACATCCATGGACATTATGTAACCAAAAATAAAAAAATAAATACATACATAAATAAAACAATAATGGCAATACACATAAATGCTTAAAAATTGTAAAGCTTATTTTATCATATAACATTGAAGTTATATGAGTAGTTATTAAAACTTATATTATATAACATTTAAAGTAGTGCTTCAAATAAAAAAAATGTTTACAATGTGCAACTTTATTGTTTAAACTTTATTGTTGCGAAAAAGTTAAAAATGTTGAAAAGACACGTTTGAACAACTGTAAAAAAAAAAAAAAAGTAAATAAACAATTTTTTTTAATCCTGAATTG
This sequence comes from Enteromius treurensis, assembly GCA_032275025.1. Taxonomy (NCBI): domain Eukaryota; kingdom Metazoa; phylum Chordata; class Actinopteri; order Cypriniformes; family Cyprinidae; genus Enteromius; species Enteromius treurensis. The sequence continues at coordinate 20,559,146 of JAUCMU010000043.1, read as the reverse complement.
TTAAGTGTTGTTAAAAAATATATAATACAAAAAATATGATACTGTATCAAGTAAATACTGTATTTACATTGCATCTTTGCTAAAGATATTTAACTTCAACGATGTTTGCAGATCTGATTCGGTTTAGCCCTATTTAGTGTTTTTAATTGTTTGCAAAAATGCATGAGCACGTTAAAAATCAAATGTTTTCTTGTGACTTGCTCCTTGTTGGAGAGCTGAGTATGTGAGGTGTTTTTCTCCATCAGGGCTCGAATAAGAAGGGCGCTAACAACGTGCCTCCGACCACTCAGCTGCTGAAGGGCAAAGCGTCCGGGTCTCAGACTCCGCTGAAGAAGGAGAAGAGGCCGAGCTCGTCCCGATTCAGTCTGAGCAACAACCGAGAGCTGCAGAAACTGCCCGCCTTCAAAGGTGAGACGCACTGATTTGATGGGGTGATGAAAAGAGTTCCGCAATGTTATTGGTGAATATTGCGAAGCCCCGCCCACATGGGCTCGATTACATCCTCAGAAAAGGAAAGTCATCTATGCACACGCATACAGTAGATATTTTGCATTTGTGTTAACATGTATAAATATATATATTAATATAGTGTATATCATAGTGTATATATAATAAAACAAAAGATTGTTTACATAATGCGTGTGTACTGTGTATATTTATTATGTATATATATAAATGCACATACATGCATGTATATGTTTCAGAATATTTGTTATTTATATATGTAATGTATTTATTGATGATATAAATGATATGAATATAAATATAGACAAATAAATATATGTAAATATCATTTGTTTTTAAATATGTTGTATGTGTGTGTAGTTATATATACATAATAAATACACACATGTATGTTATGTGAACCAAAACTTTTATTTTGGATGCTGGTATTAGTTTGGCAGCTCTAATTATGGAAATATACTAAATATATAAACATAACATATTTTGCTTAAATGTATACATGTTTGCTTGTGTATTTATGTAAACATAATAAATATACACGGTACACAAACATATACTGTATAAACACAGACTTTTATTTTGGATATGATAAATTGCAATTAATGGTTACAGCGCTAAGAGAAATGATCTAAAACAAACAAAAGCCAGAGATCAAAATTATGATGACCCGAAGAACATGTCTGAGTCTGAGAGAAGCACTTGCTGGGCTGTTTTTTCTAAAAAATTGTTAAAATTTAAAACAGCTGTTTTCTATGTAAATATCAGATAAACTGTAATTTATACGTTAAATTTCCAGCATCATTACTCCAGTCTTCAGTGTCATGTTATCCTACAGAAGTCATCCTGATTTCTGCTCAAGAAACATGTCTGATTATTATCAGTGTTAAAAACCGTTGCGCTGCACAGTAGGTTTGTGGTAACTGTGATGCATTTTATTTTTCAGGATTCACAGATGAATAGAAAGTTCAAAAACAGCACTATTTGAAATAGAAACGTTTACTTTTACTGTCACTTACGATCAATTCAATGCATCCTTGATGAATAGAATAATTTCTTAAAAAATATACAGACCCTTAACGTTCAATGGTAGTGTTTATTGCTACAAAAGATTAAGAGAAATAACTGAAGGAAATGCAACCTTTTTCTTCACAGGAATAAATAATTTTCTAAAGAAATTTAAACCTAAAAACCATTGAAATTAAATTGCAATGATATTTTACAATATTACATTTTATTCTGTATTTATAATCAAATAAATACAGCCTTGATGAGCATGAGAAACAGTGTGTGTGTGTGTGTGAATAGCCAATCTTATGATCATTTTATACACACACACACACACACACACACATATATATATATATATATATATATATATTTATAACCATTTATTTTAATATTGTCACATTTTGAATGTCGGAGCGACAGCATGTACATTTTTTATCGTTATTAATTTATTAATTTAGCAAATGTTTTTTTTTCTAATGCATCTAATTAAAAAGGAACAAAATGAGCAATTTGATATGATGCATGCATCATAATGAAATTCTGCTGTATGGCCTAATGAGGACAGAATTGAAAGAATGACACTTTAACAGTGCTTTGTGTGTTTTATGATGCTTTTGAGCGTCAGTCATTTTTATTTGCAGTTGTGTGTAAAACACGCAAACTTAGTTTTTACTGGAAGCTAGAAAGGAATGCTAGAGTGAATGATGACAGAATGATCATGTTTGGCTGAACTTATCCTTTAATAAAACTAATATCAGGTGCATAGACAAATAGCTGGCGTTATGAAGAAGCTGCTTTCACATCCTCATTTGTGGTGTGTCATACTTTCATATAATACATGATCTTCCCCTTTGCACTTTTATTATATTTTATTGTATATATTTCCCTTTTTGGGAACCAGTTATTGATCCTGTGTGTGTGTGTATATGTTTACATGCATATATATATATATATGACCTTGTACCTCAAAACCGGTCAATTTTGTGAAATTGAGATGTATATCATGAAAGCTGAATAAATAATGTTGTTTAAATGAAGCCCTTTGTAGTGCAAATTACTAATCAAAAATAAAGTTTTGATATAATTATGGTAGGGAATCCGCAAAATATCAAATATATAGTTCACCTCAAAAACTTGAATTCTGTCATGATTTACTCTCCATCAAGTATGTATTTCTCTCAGTTGAGAGAGTATAGTTTAAGAATAGTACTGGTTTTGTCGAGTGTCAGTTGTGTGTTAAGATGAGCATCTCTGAGCGTGTCTGCAGGTGTGTGGAGCTGTGGTTTCCTCTTAGCGCGGTTTCTGCTGTCAAAAACTGTTATGTCATCACTTTTTCTTTATTTACCATCAGCGAGACAGGGCTTTTATTTCCGGCGCAGGTGAAGTCAGGAGACGATGCTTCTCACAAAAGGATGTGTTTCAAGGAAGCGACAGATTTACTGTACTGAGAGTGCTCAGGATGCTGTCAGATCTGTGCGTTTTTCAAAAACATGATACATAAGAGTGTGACGATGATGATGTCAGAGTGATGCCTGCGTTTAGTGTGTTGCTATTCGATTGCAAGGTCAGTGTGGGTTGTTTTTTAGGGTGGTAATAAGCGGTTTCTGGGTTTTTCATTCTGTATGGTGGAAGACATGAGTCTTTAATAAACGCAATCAACAAAAAATACGTATTTTGAGGATCTTTTGCTGTAGTTTCACGAGTTTGCGCTTCCTTATGATAAACAATTTGGGCATATTTGGCGTGCTGTCCTGGGAGTGAGCGGGGATGTCGGCGAACGCCGAGCCCTAGAAGATGAAACCCTAGCGTGTAGAGCCCTAACTAGGGTTGAGCTCGATGACTGGCTCGAATCCCACTCCGCCCGGAGACGAGAAATAAACAGGCGAAGAAGGGGTGGAGGAGGGATGCGTAACGAGATAAGGAAGGGAGGAAAAAGGGCCTATTTAAGGGGAAGGCTTGTGAATTAGATTGGCTGAGAGGAAATTAGGCTGATTAGGAGATTGGTAACAGCTGTAGCTAATCATGCGTCAGCGCTCCTCCCGAAACTTGTTTATTAACATCATTTTTGTGATGGCAAAAACACGGACAAAAAAGTTGAAAGATGAATTAAAATGTTCAAATTGCATGCATTTGTTTGATTATTATGTTGTTTTGATACTAAATTAGTATTAAATATTAACAGAATACAAAAAAATTGAAACAAATTAATGTTAAAATTGTAATAAATTATTAAATTGTTAAAGTTTTTATTAATTAAATTGATTAGGCATCGTTTTATAAATAAATAATAAATACTTCTGTGATTAAACATTAGAATCTAGAAAATGAATCATCAAATGAATCATTAAAATAGAATAAAATGCATTTTATATCGCACCATTATTTTTTTTTTTACAATTTGATAAATTAACTATTAAATTGTTAAAGCTTTCAGAATTAATTTGAGTTGGCATCCTTTTTTGATGCCTTCAATTAATAAAAAAATGAAATTCCAACGCAAAACACAAATAGAGAAAAAGTAATACGTATTTCATTTGACACTTGTTAAAATTGTTGTGTTAAATTTCTATAAATTATTTTAATTAGCCTCATTTTTGTATTAAAACGAATTATTAAAACTATTAATAGTTAAAAAATAACTAAAATACATTTCATTGGTCATTAATACAGTTAAAATTAAATGATAAATGATTACAAAACTAACGTTTTGCAAATGCAGTTAATTAAAATGTAAATCCGGTATTCAAATGGAAAGAAATTAGAGCAGATTTCACTGAAAACTAAGTGCATCTTACATCTGCTCACATTCAGCACGCGCTTTTCTTACAGCTGCAAGGCGTACCAGAGCAGCACAGTGCATATCAGTCATTTAGGGTCTGAAGTGTTGCTCTTCACCAGCTAGCTCTCTGCTCGCTCCGTGACCAATCACACACTCAAACCCACAGCTCCCACCAGCCAATCAGCAGCCTCCCTTCTGCTGGAGATCATATGATCTACTCCAGCCAATCAGCTTCGACGGGTGACATCACTAACTAGCTGCCTCCCTCCAGCAGCAGAGCTTCATTTTCTGCTGAGAGTGTTGGGGCTAAAATGGAGGCTAACAGCTCGACCTAGCCGTCTTGCGCCCGATCCGAGCCGTAGATGTTGACATGCTCTAAAGAGGAGGCCAGGATGGTTTTGGATGCTCCGAGTGCCAACGGGCCCTTTCAGCCGGTGGCCCTGATGCACTTTAGAGGTGAGACGCTTGTCTTCTTGTGTTTGTGTAGGCAGAGACCGACGAGGAAGGTTGCTATGCCTTGATTTGTGGCCGCCGTTACGAAGACAGAAGAATTTGTGCTGTTAGGAGACGTTGGAAACAGCTTCAGACCTCTTAGGTTTACAGCTGCCTAGTCTGTGTTTTGAGACATTTATGCAACGTCTTTGGCCGTGATAACACATGCACACTACATGCATCTGATGCACGGAAGCGCAGCCTGCATGTTGCTCTGGTGAATGGGGAAAAGACTCTGTTTACAATGCGCTGGTTAAGGAGGAGGGGGTCTGTTTAACTAGCCTCCCATCCCCCCTAACCAGAGCGCTGATGTCAGGGGAAGTGAGGTCACGGCTCCAGGAAGAATGCATGTTTGCTCAAGCCGCAGAGAAACTGCATCCTTCGCTTCACTTTCACACAGCTCGTTTTGGTTCAGTTTGATTCTTTTCTGTTCATAATGGCATAACATGCTGCTTTTACTGTTCCTGCATGCATGCTGTGAACACCATGCAAGTATGCATACGATATCTATATGATTTGTGCACTATATCGCCGTGTGAGACACTGTATCCTGCAAACCAATCCACTTATTTGTGATTTAGCCAATGCCATCTTGGTTTTACAGTAGTGCATTTACCGTCCTTATTTTTACACAATCTACCAGACCGCAAAAAGTTCGTTTAAAATGGCATGAAGAAAAAATAACCTTTTAATTTATGAGATAACTGGATGCCACTTGCTTGTAGTGTGAAAATGGACATCTGGGTTGCATCTTTAGACTGACACAATGCAATTCACATTTAATGCAATAAGTGGTTTCCTGTAATTATCTCAGATAAACATGGTCATTAAAACGAATCAGAATGACTTTTGTTTCATTTATCGTCCGGATAAATAAGATTGAGTGGATTGCATTGCATGATGGGATGCATTAATTAATATACAGAAATGAATGCATGCTACGCACAGAACATAAAGTACTGAGGCGGCTTGTGTGAATGCTTTCTTCAGTGATCTGCACGACTGAGCTTGAATTAAATTGAGCCATCTATAAATTCAGCTTCACCAAATCAGTTCTTGGCCAAACGCTTTAGCTATCATCGCTGACGTCTGTGCTTCAAATGTCATTGCACTGCTGTTTTCACATGTAAACCACAATCACCACTCCCATGTGCGTATAGGGAAGTGTGAGGCCAGTTTCTCACAGGCGTGACCTTTACAGATCACGCTTCAGTATCAGGACCAGAGCACAACTCTAATAATATGTTAGAGATACACTGAAAAGAAAACAAGTACAATTTGCTTAATGTTAAGTTTTTGCTCACCTATTTTTTTTTTAAGTATGCATGAAAAAAAAAAAAAAAATTATTGTAGTTAATGTTATTGTAATTAATTGAATGGAAAAGTAGCAAAGGAACTAATCAACTGAACCAGTTCGAGATTGATTCTGCTTTTAGTTACTCTGCAAAAAAAAAACAAAAAAACGTACAATCGTAGTAGACATCTTATTATTCTTTAAGGTAAGATGTTGAGGACATATGATGTTACTAAAAAGAGCATCATTTTGTGTATTTGTTGTAATGTTTTCCACATGCTGTACATTCTCCTCTAAGCCTCTTCTCCTGAAACGGGACGATTTTTACAAAGCTCATTGTTCTTTAAATGCCAGTTGTGTTGTGATTGGCTGAATGCTGCAAGGATGTGGCAGAAGAGTTGCAGGTTTTTTACATAACTTACACCAAACTGTCTTTGCAGAGGTAGAATTGCCTTTTTTAATTGCAGGGGTGGGGAACCTTGATCCTGGAGGGCACTCTCCTGCAGAATTTAGCTTTATCCACGAAAACCCCTGGAAAAAATTCCCAACTTCATCCTGAAGACCTTGATTAGCTGGTTTAGTTGTGTATGATTGGGGTCGGAGCAAAACTCCAGCCAGCATAGACTACTCTGTCAGCTTCAGGAATCGGTCCTCCGTAAATGTGCTGAACACACTCGAATATCTGTGTTCAACTGTTCTGGAGCAGTGTTGCAAATACAACTTTACCACTGATTTCTGGTTGTGTCCTCTTTTGGAAGCAAGTAGTTTTACTTTCACAACACTACAGCGAGAATAATAGTACTGGCTTCTTTCTTTGCATAAATATGTTTGCAGCGTTATGAAAAGAACACTGACTTGGGGGGAGTACAAGTCATAACTTTTATAAAAAAAATATCTCTTTGGTTTTGAAAATGCAACTTTAGGGATCTTATCTCTACATTAACAGCTTGTAACTTGAAACCACATCATATGACCCCTTTAATATAGTAACTAGCTGAATGACCTGAATACTTAGCACACAATACAAAATGACGGAGGCAGTCATTGAATCGTGTTTCAGTATGGGTCATTTTGGGTTAAGAAAAAAACAACAACAGTAATTAAATTCACCTAACAACAAAATCAACCATAAAACATACATATATGTGGAAAAACTGTGATTTTTATTTGTTTACCTTATACATTTTTCATGCCTAAGTGCATGATGGGAACAGTGGAACATGGCTGGGCAATTAATCAAAAAGTAATCGAAATCGACATTCAGAACCTATAATCGATCAAATATTTCCAGGTTGATTATTTAGATTACTTTCCCTTTAAAAACACTAGCGCGTGTGGAGTCACGTGACCCGCTCCGTTACGATACCCTACGTTCACACCAGACGTGACTTGCGCAAATAAATCATGCTGTTCACGTGTAGTTGGACTCTTAAACATTTTAAGTTTACCCCCTTGATTCGCACATGAAATTCTCTTCACAGCAAACACGAATTCACGTCATGAGAGGGGCTTCTGCCAGGCGCTTTCAGTCTCTGTACATCGCAAAGGATATGACTCCCTTGGCTAAAGTGGAGCGAAGCGGGTTTAAACACCTCGTTAAAACTCTCGACAGAAGATACACTGTGCCGTCGCGATCACATTTTTCAAAAGCTGCGCTGCCAGACATGTACAAGACATAACCTGAAAAAGGTAACACGCTCGTGTTTCTTAGTAAAAACAGAGTAAATTCAGGTCCATATAGTGACATGAAAAGATCACTAAGATAACCTCATGCAACTGTTTTAAAATCAAGTAATGCACCCTTCATTCAAAACTCTCTCCCTTGTAATATGTGAGCATATTTACTGTACAAAATTGCTCAGTGAACTATGAGGGCAAAAAAAGAAATACAATTAACGTTCATTAATCGAAATCGAGTTCAATTAATCGAGATTTAGATTTTAGGCCAAATCGCCCAGCCCTTATTGGTCGTCTGTCTTGAAATTACAGAAATGTAATGGTTGGTGGAGTTTGTCACATAAGAAACAAAAAAATGTACAGACGACATGATTTCTTGCTTGATATTATGTTGCAGTTCTGTTGTGTCATGTCCACACACTAAACCTACCTGGGATTGTGTGCACCTCATCGAGTATAATGAGCCCCCACTCCTGACTTTTCATCCACTCCATGACCCTCTCAGCCTCCCATGAGCGTTTGGTGGTGTGACCCAGCATAGAATAAGTACTTATGGCCACCGAGCAGCCGATGGGTTTGTCTTTTGCATCTGAAGTGAACCGACAGATCTGGGAGTCATCAATGGTGGACCACATCTTAAACTGAGCCTTCCATTGTTCCACTGACACAGAGGAGTTTCCCAGCACCAAACAGCGCTTACGCACCGTGCAGGCAGCAGTGACTCCCACCAGTGATTTACCAGCACCTGTGGGACAGAGCAGAAGGATAGCTAATGCCCTCAATGTAGATTAATTTAGTTTAATATCAACAATATACTTCAAAGAGCTACAAAGAGCTGGGTGAGGATGCAGTACAAGTACAAGACTAGGCATCAACTGCTTCTGGAAAGAAATCCTTCAAACATTGTACATAAGTTGAAAGATAGTTTACCACAAGGCAGGACGATGACTCCAGATCGAGCTCTGCCGTTTCCAAACATCTTCCTCAGACTTTTTTCCTGATATGGTCTCAGCACAGCAGTGGGCTTCAGGTCCATGTTGATGTCAGGGTTCACCGTATCGTTACGGAAATCATATTCAGCCAGGAGAGGATATTCCAAAGTAATGCAACGTTTCTGAAGCTCCTCTATCATTTCCTAATAAGTGCCAGCAGAACATAAGAATTGGATGAATGTGCATGAAATCTAGACTGAATAACCATTTAAACTAAACCAAGCCTGTCAAATCCACAATAAAGTAACATGCTCATTCACACACCTGACGGATCTCAAACGACACCGTTTGTGTCTCTTCCTCCTCCTCCTCCTCTTTATCCATCTGCTCATAGTAACTGAAGATGTCCTCAGGCACCTGATTTCCTGTCCGCTGCCCGTCTGCAGGCTGGGAGGTGGATGGACCACCATTGTCCTGCTGAGACTTAGAGATCTGGACAGGACGATGGAACAACATTAGATTTGCTCCACTGAAAGTTTCTTAATGTTTACACCCAGAAAACATGTTTTATGTTCACACTTACTGCAGATTTGCTGGAGATGGTCTCAGTGATGAGCTCAGTCTCCTCACCCTCAGCAGACCGAAGACGACAGTCCCGAATTACTGTGTCCTGTAAGAGCCTCTGAATGACATCAGGGAATGCACTCTCCACAAAGTACCTGTTGTCAACACACATACAAACTCAACCATCTGCACTATCAACGGAATTAAGTTTTACAAATAACATATATTCCAAATTCATTTTTAAACTTGACGTTTAACTTAATTATTTTAAGTTGCCATAGAATGGAAAACTGAATGTACCTTGGCATGGTTGAATAATAACAGTTCAGTACATAGATATAACATACTGTGAGTCTCAAACACCATCGTTTCCTACTTCTTATATAAATCAAGTGTTTGCAAAAGACGACTG
>JAUCMU010000043.1:20497554-20512204 GCA_032275025.1 Enteromius treurensis | reverse complement strand
CCCGGCTCGCCCCCGACAGCACGCCAAACCAGCTTTTCTTTTCTCCTATTATTGAGAAAGCGCAAACTCTTGAAACACGCTTAATGCCGAACGCTGACGACTTCCACAGAAGGACAAGCTTCTTAGCAGACATTCCAGCATGACTTGAGCAGAAACACCAGAGGAAGTTGCAGGAAGGTTTGTGAAGTACCAGTGCTAAATTATATTATATAGAAATTATCATTTTAAAAAGATTTTGTTGAAATTCAACAGTCATAAACTGCCAAAATAATAATAAACAGAAATATTCCACCAATTAACATGCAATCTAGTAAACTGCAGTATAACATTACTAATTATTTAGAGTTTAGCCGAATAAATGAACTTTTAAGAAAACAAAACAAGATTGATCTGCTTAAATGAACAACTGTCAGAAGATTAAACAACAAATGCAAAGTCTAACTGTGCTTGTTTTTCTGAAGGGAAGAGTTGTTGTGAGCAGACAGGTGAAGAGTGCCGCTGCATCTCAGATTAAAGGGTGTTGATAACGAGCAAGACTGAATACATTAAATCACGACGCCACATGGCTCATAATCACATTGCTGGTGCTCTCGGCTCGTTCAAAAGCCATCACGAATCACTCAAGCCTCGCGTATTTCCATCTGTCCAGTGGCCCTATCGCTCAGACTAAACATCCCTCGAAACAGGATCAGAGACGCTGTCAGAGAGCAGATGCGTGTTGTCCTGTTGGATAAGGACAAGAAGATCGTGAAACATCTGACTAGACTATTTCTTTTGCCAAAGCCATCGAGCCGCCAACATGAGCCACAGTTTAAGGACAAAGAGAAAGCTTGTGTTTACACCAGGGCTGCATTTATTCAATCAAAAATACTGTAAAGATTGTCAAATATTATTACGATTTATAACAGTTTGCTAGGTGAATATCTGTCATTTATTAAGTTGAATTTTCAGCACCATTTCTCAAGTTGAAAAGGGTCAATGTGCTGCAAAATGAATACATTTGTCCACTATGATTGCATTAAATTGATCAAATACTATATAGATAAATGTTGTTCTTTTGAACTTCTGTTCATCTTTGAATCCTAAAAAATAAAATGCATTAGGGTTTCCACACAAATATTCTGCAGCACAACTGTTTTCAGCATTGATAATATTCAGAAATGTTTCTTGAATCAGTATTTTAGAATCATGTGACACACTGAAGACTGGAGTAATGATGCTGAAAATACAGCAGCTCAACTCAGAAATAAATGAGAGTTTAATATACTGTATATTCACATAGAAAACAGCTGGTTTAAATGATAATAATACTGTATTTGTGCTCTAATAAATGCAGGCTTTTAAAATATTGTCAATTCCAACTCTGAGTTTATTTTAATTAATTTTGATGAATACTAAATCTGTTTCTTGAAATGAATGAATGCACATTCACATTTAGTGTAGAACTACACTGTATTCACACGCCGCGCACAACGCCTCCGTATTTCTCATTTATCCCAACATGGGGTCAGGAGACTAGGCAGTAAATAAATAAGAAAACAAAGTAACTAGTGTTACTTTTTTGAAATTATATTACTCCAAAAATAAAAAGTGATGCGTTACTTTACTAGTTTCTCGGAAAAAGTAATATTATTCCGTAACTTCATGTAGCTCAGTTCCATTTCATTATTTGTATCGTTTGCCTTTGCTTATCATATTTTAGTTTTTGCGATCACAGTGACCCTTCAAAAATATTTTTTTCTTTAAAATAAAAGTTTAGCTACATCAAACACACTTTATATTTGAATGCATTGCTTGACAACTGTAAACGGACTAATGAACTATAAGCATTTATCAGCAATAAATGTGGCTATTTTTTGTCTTTAATTGTAAAAAAAAGTGATTTGAAGTGTTTCTCTTCACGTGTGATGAATCGCTGTAATGCACGGGCTTGAGTGATGTATTTCTGTGGTGTTGCAGATGTTTGTGAGCGGTGAAATCATGCCCTTGGGCTCAATCAAACCCTGTTAGCAGCTTTCAGTTTTCTCAGCTGTCTCTCTCTAACTCCAGGAGACAGGCGACCATCTCAGATCTCTCATCTGGCCATCTTTTCATGTTAAAGCTCCCGAGACGCTTCTCTAGAGCTTACACTACCCTGAGATTACAAGAGTTAGTTGTTTTCAACCTTAAAATCTGTACGAGCAATGATTACAGAGATGCTTAGGTTAACAAACGCCACTAATTGTGGATAACGTGTTTGCTTCTTCAAAATGTGCATTTCTAAATGCACTGGAAAAACAGGAGATTAAAATAAAAACAACCTAATGCAGAAGCTAAAATATTACAGCTCTATAAACGTAATGAGAGAGAATATGAGAGAAAGTGTATGTTTGGCATATCAAACTGTCAAAAGAAAACCAAAATACAGTTTTTTTACATTATTTATCTTGCATGTCGATAAAATACGTCAACGTCTTTTAGAAGTGAATTAATTATGCTGTATTTCACGTTGCTGTTTATATTTCAGGTCTTTAACTGAGGTGTCTAACTAAACTAAAAAATTACAGATGTAAAAGCTGCTCTACCATATATTTTTATATATAAGTGTTCATATTGTACACTTTAGTTAAAATATTTAAATAAAGACACAGCAATATTAATAGCAGTGATGGCACTAATTTTGGAGAGTTTGCTCACTTTATTTGCATTTATAAATATAAGCTTAAAATTTAAATAGCTTACGTGTTTACGCGTTTAAATAGCTTTACAGCCTTATGAATGTAATGAAAGGAAATATGAGAGATAATGTAAGTTTTTCATGACAAAATGTCAATAGACAATCAAAATGTTATAGTTTAGACATAAAAATGCATTACTTATCTTGCATATCCAGAAAATAAATCAAGTATTTGTCTGCCAGTAGTTTTATTAATTTTGCCGTATCTCAAAAGATTGTTTATTTTTCATATTTCATGTCCGTCTGAGGTGTCTAACTTACCAAGAAATTACAGATAAAAATTATCTAATAGGTGCTTAACCATTTATGCAATAAAACAAAAATGTTAAGACTTTACAATTTATTTAAAATATATTTAATTATTTTAAAAAGACAGCAATGTTAATAGTGATGCTTGGCTTAAAAATCATCCTGAATTATGTATAGTGTTTGCTTTTTTAATGCATTTTAAAAATATAAGCTAAAAATGTTTATATGCCTCATGCAAAACCTAAAAACATTTAATTATGTAATAAAAGTAAGTTTGGCATGTGAAAATGTAAAAAGAAAACCAAAATATTATAGTCTAGACAAAAATACATCACTTTTTTTGTCTGTCAGTTATGTATTAATTGTGCCGTATATTACACATGACTTTTTTTGTTTGTTTTGTTTGTTTTTCATCTGAGGCAATTTCTAACTCACCTAGAAATTATGAATAAAACCTATTTAAAGGGTGCTCTACAATTTATTTAGTAAATAAGTATTAAAGTTATATCATTCTTTTTAAAATAATAATAATACAGCAATTTTAATAGTGATGCTTGGCCTAACAAACCCTACAAAGGATGGATAGTGTGATTGCTTTTTAAAAATGTAATTTTAAAATGGGCATTTTAAATATTTAAACATGTTTCTAATGCAAAACCTAAAAACATTTTTTTTCAAAGTGTATGCTTTTGGCATAGAAAACTTAATATTATCCTGTATGTCAGTAATTCAGTTATTAAAGCAGGAATGTATTAATTATGCCGTATATCACACGTGATTTTTTACATTTCAGGTCCATCTGAGGCATCTAACTCACCTAGAAATTACAGATAAACCGATTTAGAGGGTGCTCTACCATTTATTTAAAAAAAGTGTTCAATAAAATATACACCATTTACAAAACAACATTTGGCAACACGTCTGGAGGCCATTTCTCTGTCCTGTACTCTAGTGTCAAATTACATCAGTATCGGTTTTCTGGTTAAAATCCTTTTAAAAACCGATCTTCACAATAACTCCAGAGTACAATGAAAGGGCCTCCCGGCCGCACACACACTCACGCACGCGCACACACACACACTCACAAGGGAAAGATACCATACAAAAATAAAATAGGATATGTTGCAGACAGATAGATATACCTTTTCTGCAATACCTCAAATAAAATGCCAGGTTGGATTGACATAAAACAAGTAGGCCTAAAGAACAGAGACAAAGCACAACAGCTATCATGCGGTCGCATGGCCACTGACAACATAAACATCTGTCTAGATAACTGTATGCTTGAAACTAAAACCCAGCGTTTGCAGTATTGTGTTTGACCGTAGCAGCAGCTGAAGACACTGATTCGACGGCTGTGTTCAAAACCTGGCGAGCTGCGCATCGAGATGCACAAAAAGCATGTTTGAAAGTGTTTTATCTTCTAGCTCGAGGGTTTTCAACCTTTACAGACCCAGTATAGAAAGCTTTTATTAAAAATATAAGCATGATGTAATATTAGTTCATGTTTTCGAATGGTTTAAGCAGCATTTCCTCTGTCCAGTTGAAAACCCTGGTTCTAGTTTTTAAAAAGCACCTTGAGATCAATCAGAACCTGTAAGGAAACATCAAGAACGTTTTTTTTTTGTGTAATATGTAAAGAGCCATCTACAGCGTTTCTAAAGTGATCTAAAGAGACGTACGGTGTAAAAAGTGCACAGACAGTCACTGAGTTTTGAACACAGCTAATGACTTCAATATAAAGACACAAGATCGAACTGGAAAAACATCCATCCATCCACCACCGCTCATGTTTTCTCCTGGAGTACCTTCATGGGCCCCCAGGGGTCCACACTGTAAAAAAGTGAAATGTGCAATGCTTAGAAATGCTTTGATTGGTGTAACCCAGGGGTGGGCAACTTCGGTCCTGGGGAGTTTAGCTCCAACCCTAATCAAACACACCTGCCGGGAAATTTCTAGTGATCTTGAAGACATTGATTAGCTTCTACAGGTGTGTTTGATTAGGGTTGGAGATTAACTCTGCAGGACACCGACCCTCCAGGACCGAAGTTGTCCGGCCCTGGTGTAACCTAATGTCATTTTAATTTGTAGGTTACCTGAGAAAATGCTTTTACAGTGCATGGACCCCTGGTCGAAGAGCCTGGCTCAATGCAAGCTCCATAAAGAACATCTCAATGTAGCTGAAAAAGTGTAGACCGAAACCATCTGTAGAAGCTATAATGGAACTTTTAGCAAACATCGAGTCTCTACACTTAAAATAAAGGTGCTTCACGATGCCATTTATATGCGCTTTGAAGAACCTTCAACATCTGAAGAGCCTTTCTGTTTCTCAAAAACTTCTTTGAAGGTTCTTCTGATTGTAAAGAAGTAAGAAAGAGATGATTCTTTGACTGAATGGTTCATCTATGGCCTTACTGGGAAGATCCTTTTACACTCTCAGAAAATAAATCTTCCAAAGGGGAATTTTTGCAGCGACGTTACAGAAGAACCAGTTCTGGTTCTCCAAGGAACCCTTCAGCGAACAGTCCTTAAAAGAACCATCTTTTCTTTGAGTCAAGAACATTTTAATACTCTAAAGAACCTTTTTTTCCACTGTGAAGAAGCTTCTGTGGAATGCAGAGGTTCTATGGATGGTAAACGGTTCTTTGTGGAACCACTGATGCCAGGAAAAAAAACATTTATTTTTAAACGTAGAGACACTGCAGGAAAGAACACTGTTTTTGTTTTGGGTTTTTCAGAAGGTGTTTCTTTTATAGCACTTTATCTGTTTGTGTCAATAGAGTTTAATTACTATACATATTTTCATTAAAATTATGTTTTTTATCCTACAACTATAAATCCCCCTTTATTAGCACTGACACACACCAAACTTTAAATTTTTATTCCTGTCAGTATCGCGGAGTGAAAAAATGAGATCCCTCTGTAAAAATATTTGACTCCAACATGAATTTTGAAGCTGATTTCATCCTGCGTTTAGATTTTTTTTTTGCTAGAAATATATGCAAATTAGTGCATGTTTCATTAAACAATGCCTCGTTTGCATATTTAAACCTAACATTTTAGAAAACTTGTATTACAAAAAAATGTTTGCAATTATCAACACACTCAACTGCGTAAGGCGATGACAATTAGTTAATTTCTTTACCCTGTTCACCTGCAGTGTCTCACTTTGAGAGTGTAAGCACCTTTATTTTTAAGAGTGTACGTTTTGAAACGCAGCCAATGACTTGATGATGACTTGAAAGACATGACCCTGCTAGAAAAAAAACCGCTAAAACAATAGAAACCATCACAGAAAGTCAAATGGTTTCCCCTACAAATACTCTTACAACTTTTAACTATTAGAACCATTAAAAATGGTTTTGGGACACATTCCATTAGTATTTAATGGTTTTAACAAGCCACCAATAAAAGGTGACTAATTACCAGTAGAAACCCACAGGGTCCATTACCGTTTCCATTAAAACCAATACAACCCCCAGTCCCCTGATAGCACACGTACATCACCGAGACGTTTTGTTTTAGAGTGTGGTCTCGTTTACAATACGTCTATTGGAAGTTTCCTTTTAGATATCAACTATTAGAGATGCTTACAATTTAGAATGCATGTAAAACTGACATCTTTCAGATGTTGGCACACAGCAGATGCTTTCCAGATGATCATCTCGCAGACGTACGCGTGCTAATATAACCGCAACCAAAGTGCAGATTTTGTGATGGTGTCTATATCTTTTTTTCAGCAGGGGAGAGTGGGGCTGAGCGAAAGAAAACATCCGTGCATTCATCCGCCTTAAACGTGCAACACCGTCTCCGCTTTAGAAGCTTCCAGATCGCTCCGGTAGCGCTCCAGCCAGTCTCTGAGCTCCGAGATCCGGTAGCCTTCTGGACCCCTGCCGCCTTGATACACGACCTTTTCGTCCTTCAGTATGTAGAGTCGCTCGAAATAGGCGCCGTACGCCGAGTTCGACGAGTTCTCCATGGTGTCCACGACCACGGCGCTCCCCTGCGCCTCGTGGTACATGAGCTCCGCTGCGCGGAGCCGGTCCTCTAGACAGCGGTGCCTTGGAATCTGGTAAGGCGCGTCGGAACTCACCCAGCCGTCTGAAGGATGCGCTTCCTCGATGTACACCAGCAGCGAATCCGCGATGTCCGCGTACTGCCGCGCAACGCGCTGGAACGCCGCGAGGCGCGTCATGAACGGCGGTCAGGAACAGCTCCCAAAGTTCAGGATCAGGGGTCTTCTCCCGCGGGCGTAGTCCAGGATCCGCTGCGCGCCTCTGCGCGACGCGCTGTCCAGCGGAACCACCTCAGTGTTGGGTGCCGCGCCGCCCAGATGCGCCGTCTTGAAAAAGTCCAGCTTGTGGCCATACCAAACGGCGCGCAGCGACTCGAGCGTGAACATCTTGTTGGAGTCGGACACGCAGAGCGGCGGATCGTCGGGGCTGCTCGGGTCGCTCTCTCGCATCTTCGTGAGCACCTTCCTTCGGATGCACAAGAAATCCAGGAGCCAGAGCATCACAGCGGCGAGAAGGAAGCGCGGAAGCAGCATTACGCACACGGCGGCGTTTTTCAGCGCCGTTTGGACACCTGCGGATCCATGCAGCATCTCCATCCCCACAGATACAGCCTATCCGTTCTGCGCGCTTTCCCTCTCTCTCTCTCTCTCTCTCTCTCTCTCTCTCTCACACACACTCCCCCTCTCTCTCTTTCTATATCTCTCTCTTTCTTTCTAGCTCACAGTTCCGCTTTTTATAGGACTAGTAAGGATTTGAATGAAAAACAACACGCCTCCGCACCCGTGCCGCCTCCTCACATGGAGGGGATTACCTCCCGTCAACTCTCCTATCTGGAGGAGAGAAAGAGAGAGAGAGATGCGAGCGAACGCAACACGCTGCTTTTTTGACAGATCCACTCTGGAATGCATCGGTGCTTGTAATATGCATCGCGTCAAAAAAATAAAAATGCTCTCGCTGAACGCTAGATGCTGACAGAGATGTTTGACGCGACTGTGGCGTTCTTAACGGATTAATCGAGTAAGGACATGAACTTGGTGAAGTCGACGGAAAGATCGGCATGACAGTTGCATTAATGCATTGCTGGTTCAAATGTAAAAACATGCTTTTTTATTGCAATGGCGAACTTAAGACAGAGAGATTGATAAATAATGAAACAGATGTCAAATCGTTTGATATGAAAGTTGCATTTTTAATGCACTGGTGGTATTAATGCAACACACTAAAATGTTCCTCGGAGAACACAACTGACATAGTTTGACATGAGCTGCATTACCTGTTTTCATGTGTTTGATATAACATATTTTATATAGTTTGATATAACGGTTACATTTTAAACGCAGCACACATAAATGTTTCTCGGAAAACACTACTTTCAGATTTTAAATCGTTTTGACATGATCGTTTCGTTATTTTAATGCGTTGGTGGATTAAATTAGCCGTGTAAATATATGCTTTTATTGCAATGGTGACATCATAAATAGATTTTTAATGCAGTGTGGTTCTAATTCTTAGTGCTTAATCAAACATGTGAGAGAGGCTGAGACATGACATGATTATTTAATGCGAATGTGTAATGCATATGTGAATAATCATGCATATGTGCATGACTGACAAAAGTTAGATTGTTTAACATGACAGTTGCATGATGCTGGCTCAAATTCATCACGTCAGGACATGTTTCTTATTGCACTAGTGAAATCAAGACAAAGAGAGAGATGTTAGATCGTTTGACATGACAGTTGCATTGCTGGTTGACACCAGCACTTTGGAATGCGTAGGTGATTTCAGTGCATTGTTGAAAAAATGCTTCTCGTGCTGACAGATGTGACAGTTGCGTTTTTCTCAACGCATTCTTGGTTTAATACAGGACGTGCTTCTTGTTAAACCTACCCGAGCTAGTGAACGTGCGTATAAATAGTACGCCAAATAAAAACGAAAACTTGTGGCAGAGTTACGTAAAAAATTGACTTTCCCGTGTATGTGCTGCTACGCGATTAGGGTTGTGGGGTACATGGGTATCACATGCATGTGAAAACTGCGTGTTATATGTACGCGTGCATACGTCAAATACACGAGTTGGCGTACTATTTATACGCATTTTCATAAAGTATATTGCACTTTAAATGCGTTTATAAAAATACTTGGTGGCGGGAATCAAGAGAGATGATGAGACAAATGGGTGTTGAATTTTCTTAATGCATTTTGTCTGGAGGAGTTTCTTTATGGACTTGCAATAAGATGCTGGGATGTTGTTTTTTTGTGTGATTTGACTCACACTTACAATTTTTAACGCATCAGTGATTACAGTGCATCATGTAAAAGGGCTTCTTAATAAAAACGTTGTTTGATTCGATTCTTTGAAAGATTCATCGTTGGACTTAATGCGTCATGTTGAGAGAGTTATAGATATGACAGCATCAAAAAATGTAAGTTAATGCTATAGCACTTTTGAGGCAGTTTTCATGAAGTATCCCAAACATTTTAATGAGCTGTGTCAAGAAATGGAAGGAAATGGTGGGACTGAGAGAAAAAGAAATGAGACATTCCTAACTTTTCTGTGCTTTTTATTGCATTGATTTTAAATAATGTCACATGTTATTGACAGCAGTCTGAAATGAGTTAATGAGCATGCACTAATGCACACAGAGGAGTCAGTGTGGGGTTTAAAGCAAAAGACGTAAGCACAAATCAAAGCATGCTCAAAATTAATTTATGACATTCCCAAGAGAGGGAAGAGAATATGGAAATGCCATGAAATGTGCAGCTGTATACGTATGGCATTGTGTGAGCAGCCGGATTAAACCCAGACTCTCTCAGGAGCATGAACAAGCTTACGTGCAATGTGAATGCACACTCCAGCAAAATTTCATGATCCCAACTGAATGTATTGTATGTATTTGCTTCAATGTTGCTTGCAAGCTAATGAGCTTTAATCCTAACTTTACCTATTCCACGGAAACCTATTTACTGGGGAAAACACTACATACCTTGTAAACACAATCCCTTCCTTGTAATCCCTGTGATACAATGCTTGACACAGTTTTTCAGATCCATTGTTTTTAATCAGGTAATACCAGTTACATTTATCTGCAGGAAAACTGGGCCTCTGTGCTTCTGTTATTTTGTAGCTCCCGAAGCATGCTAACTTTGCTTAAAACAACAGGAGGAATTGGCTAAACAATGCATGGAAAAAGTATAATTTCTTCATTATTTCAACATTATGTAATGGTGTGTTCATAGAACCTTTAAAACAGTTGTCATGTTAATGTTTTGTTTTTGTCTCAGTAATGTGAATGTGTGCCGTCAGAATGATAGTCTGATAAACACATTATATATGCAGTGATTTATTATGCATTTTGAAGTAAAAACAAAGTAAAGTTATACTGCTGTATTCACTCCTTTCAGAAACCCTGAATCACAACAGCATGAATGGACACCTCAGGAATACCAGTTCCAAATGTAAGTCCTTTTATGATTTACAAATATGATACATCAAAAAATGGTAAGTGCGTCTTAATGCTGAATCAGTTTAATCTTTTGTCTTCTTCAGATGTTAACTGATGGACTGGAGTGCTGTGGATTATTATGATGTTTTTATCAGCTGTTTGGACTCTCATTTTGACGTCACCCATTCACATCCATTACTGAGACACTCATGCAGAGACACATTTCTCCAAACCTGATGAAGTAACAAACTCATCCTAAACTTGGATGACCTGAGGGTGAGCACATTTTCAGCAAATTTCCATTTTAGTTTTTTTTGGTAAATTATTGCTTTAACTGGAATTAAATGAGCTGATTGTAAGAGTGAATCTGAAAGTGGGATTTGTGACGATATGTAAGAGTAAGAAATGCAGAAGTTATACTTCAAATAATAAGTTGTTAACTTGACTAAAGATATTTGTGTCCCTGGAGCAAAAAATCTTTAGTACGTAAAAAAAGAACACCCTTCTTGTTTTCAAATAGCCAAATATTTTCCTATTGAGCCTGATCTCAGGGCAATTTGTCCATATTTTACGAGGTGGCTAATTCGTACAAATTAGCATGACCTCACCCTACTTTATACTATTACTACTACGTACTACTAATAAATAGGACAAATACATACTGTACGTTTTTTGCAAAATCGTACATATTTTACGAGTTCCCAATTCATATGAAATTGTACGAACTACCATCACTGGGGTTTAAACTCGTACAAAATCATATGAATGAGGTTGTATGAATTAACACAAATTTGTCAACTCATAAAATACGTACAAATTGGTCTTGAGACTGTCTAACACCTGTGGTGTCTTTTTTAACTTGGTAAAGTTTCTGAATTGTTTATTTCACCAATTCTGAATTGTTCACATACAAACGAGATCCAGTTTTGATCGTATGTTGCAAATATTCAAAACACACAGTACTCGGAGTCGGTGAATTCTGCAAACAAAGTCAGATACAACCTACAGATACTGAAACAGCAGAATGCAGACGTCAGCTAGTTTTTATTTATTTTTAAAGATGCTCAGTTTTTATGTGGTCTGTCAGTAACACCCGGCCAAGAACCTGGATATTCCTCGAAAAATCACTGAAAACAAGTGCTGTTATTCAGCTCGGCGGTCTTTCCTGCCAAACGCGCAGGCCATGTCTCATTTCAACAAAAACACGGTTACCGTAAAATTTCCTTGACACGGGCTCCCGAGACCGCCAGACATCTCGAAGATCTTGAAGTGAAGAGGACAGGCAGCAGTTAGGTTATTTGCAGACTGAAAACAGGCCAGCTCTTCCAAGAAGCAGGAGTGTGTGGAGCAGATTTGTGATTGTTTTGTGTAAGACTGTGTTCCTGAGGTCAAGTGTGCTATTCCAGGCCTGATAATAAAGTCAGACCCGGAGTTTGTGGAAAGCTGATGGGAAAGTTGACCTTTGAACCCCTGCTCCGTAAGATGCTAATTTATCCTAATTTTAACCCCTTCTTCTGCTGCTGAGGTCAATAACCTTGAGCTTGTGCCACCTGCTGCAAAACAGCAATATTAATGCTGTTAAATTCAGCTTCATTTCAGTTTAATGTGATTTTTGGCACGATTGTGATGCTTCACAAGACAAGGAATGACATCTGATGATAAAGGTTTTCAGCTTTTTTGAAGATATTATTAAATGTAAAAATACATTTGCCCAGACTACGATTAATTTAGCTTTTGCAGTATTTTTAACTATGAAAAATACTGTTAAAGCATGTATTAGTCTTAGTCTGTGCAAATTTGTTTTAACATATGTATTTTTCATAGTTAATTTAACTAGTTAACTGTTGTAAATAGATGGAACTATTGTCATTTGGAATATCAGGGACTAGTTATAAAACATAAAATTTTTATGTAGTGTAATTATAATTAATTATATTAATTTAATATTTTTATATATTTGTGTGTGTGTGTGTGTGATTGTATTTACATACAATATTGCACAAGAAATTTGTATTTTAACCATTTTAATAATATATAATTCAATGTGTGTGTGTGTGTGTTTGTGTGTGTGTGTGTATATATATATATATATATATATATATATATAATAAGTTAGTTCAAACAGTTAATCAGATCCAAAATAAACGTTTTTGCTTATGTGATATGTGTGTTACAGTATGTATATTTATTATGTATGTATAACTACACACACACATGTATGTATATATTTAACAAAAACTAATTAAATATATTTATAATATATACTATAAATTCTATAAATATATACATGTATATCCATGTAAATATTTTAAAAATATATATTTTTTGTATATATATATATATATATATATATATATATACACATATATATACACATACACACACATATGCATAAATAATTATACAAAGTCCACACAAATATATTGTGTGTGTATATATATGTATTAGTGCTTGCCAACTTCTATGGCATATCGACATAAAATAGTTCGTATATGCATACAGTTTAAGATTAAAAATATATATGACTATACTATTAAAGAGTGATTGATCAAGATATTTTTAGAGTTTATTAATTAAGTTGTTTTTAGAGTTGTAAACAAAACAAAGACTATTGGATGTTTTAAAAGAAAATCTGTGTTGCTTGCTGCTTCTAGCAAATTCTTTGCACATTTTTTTGTTTCAGGCATACATAACGATGATGATTATTATTATTATTATTAATTTCTTCTGAGTGCACATCTTGCATTTCTTTTTCATTCTCGTGACCTCGTTGGTGTTCTTCCTAATCACTAATGCATGCTTCAGACGGGTATGTGTCGGACAGAGCTGCTAACCCCGTTACCTCCAGTAAACCCTGCTGAGGGCCAGGTCACTTCAGGACAGCAGCAGAGGAGAAACAGCCAGCTCGGGCCCGCAGCAGACTCCAGAGCTCGCCGGAAATCCGCTCAAGCAGCAGCGAGACGTGCAGCTTTTTCCTTCCAGACCTCTGCTTCAGATGCGTAGCATAGCAACCGTCGTCAAGGTCCGCTCAGGATTATCCTGCTCAGAAGAGTACATCCTCGTCACTGAGCAGACGAACGGTGAAAAACAGCAGATACTGATACCGTGTCGTGCTTCCAAGTCCTGTTTTTAACCAGAACGATAATAAAACAATTCCAATCAGTGGCAATAATCAATAACATCTATAACCACATTTATGTTCAAAACCGTATCAGCTATAATCAGTGTAATTTTATATATTTACAATTATGGTTTATTTTTTTAAGCTTTTATTTATAATTTTTTGAGCTTAGTATTTTTTGTTAATTTACATGTTTCCATTTATAGATTTTTTTAAATTTGTATTTTCAGTTTTAGTTTTAGTTATTATTTCTTTTGATAAGTTTGGTATTATTACTGTTATATAATTACAGTTTTTTATTAAAGATAATTAAGTTGCACTTTTTACATTTTTATTTTAGTTTGATTCTTAGTAGTTTTGCTATGTGCTTTTAACATGTTTTCCAAACGTTTCTAAATAGATGACATTTTGCTAGTTTTACACAGACAGGACATATTTCAAAAGGTCAGAGGCACACTGCTCAAACACATACATATTCTATCTGACTCCAACAATTATTATAATTGTTATTTTTTCATTTTAAAACATTACTTTTAAGGTGTAATTTATCTGTTTATTTCTGTAAATATATTTTATGTATTTATAGTTTTTAATTGTGATGCTTCAACTTACATTTAGTTCAGTTAATTTGCTAAGAAAACATTTAAACTTAAATTTAATAATAAATATATATATGTTTTTTTTATTTAATGTTTCAACTTATTTTAATTCTAAGGCAACAATTATTTTATTTATTTATTTTTGTGAACACTGAAATGAATCAAATAAAACATTTCATATGAACAAGAATCATATAGATAGTTGAGATTAATGCAAAGTAAGATTTGAGTGGACACACGATAAAGATCTATTGTCACATGACCATTTTAGTTTAGCGTTTTGACATGTAATGATGTCTGATGAACTCAAGGTTAATCAGTTTCAGTTTAACTCACAAACCTGCCCTGAGTGACTCACTGAACTGATCCACTTCAGAAGAATCACTGACTCATCACTCACTCCTACTGTTCCTGGTACAATAAATCATGTGACTTTAAATCAGTTTTCCTTTAACTCAGTGCTATTGTACTGTCATTTCTGTTAGATTTAGTTTTTATATTTT
>JAUCMU010000043.1:20469021-20479720 GCA_032275025.1 Enteromius treurensis | reverse complement strand
ACCGTCTGATCTGGATACGGACTGAGGAACAGAATAAGAGAGAGACAGACTAATATTAGCGTAGAGGCCATTCTTTTAACGATGTAACGAGTACATCATGTGTTAAGGGGAGTGTTCCCGGTTCCGGCTCATCTAATTAATGCATAATTTCTCGACCCTAACGGTTTTTTATCTCCTCCCGAGTGGGAGACCCGGGTTCGATTCCCTGCCAGTGCAGGGCAGTACTGGCTTGATGAGCTCCTTTTGTGTGCTCAGCCACCACTTCCACGTCGGAGCCTGCCGTGGTTCTCCGATTGGCACACCGAGGTGTGTAAATCGTAGGCTAAAACCAGGCTCGTGTTTACGTTCTGCCAGCGACCATAAAGTAGGAAACGCTGCGGGTACGGGAAAAATACGGATGTAAATCGATGCTATAGTGTGGCATTATCTTTTGAGGCTCCAACCTTGACTACTGAATTGAATGAAAGGTCCTATCCTTTATCCTTCTTACAAAAAGTTCCTGAGATTTGCTTCAGGGGTTAAAGCGTATCGTTATCGGGTTCTTCCCTTTGGCCCAGCACTTTCGCCTAGGACGCTTACGAAAGTAGTACATGCAGCCTTAGCTCTGTTGCGGCTTTAGCGTTTTGCATTCAAAACAACATAATGGACTATCTGGTACTAGCTTAGTCGTAGAGCGGAATGACCGGACATTGAGATGTTCTCCTCGCTCAAGTAAAGCATCTAGGGTTCAGACTGTACACCAAGAGAAGTGTGCTCCCTCCAGTTAGAGGACCAATTATTTATGAGTGGTACGAGAGTCGACCATGATGCAGGCGCTGAGGCTCCCTGCTCGAGTAGCTTAGTTTCTCCAATCAGTCAAGAGAGTGAGAGAAGGCCGGTCACTCACTGTCATACAGTCTCAGAGACTGTGGGTTTCGAGGGCAGTCGTGATATTGTCAGCCTGCTATACACAAGACCCCTGCAGTAGTGGCTCAGGACCAAGGAGGTTTCCCTGGGAGGGAATCCAGGTTGAATGATCAAGGTCTCCCGACTATGTGTGCAATCCTTAGACATTAAGAAACCCTTGGCTTCTAAACAGGGCCCAGTTTATGAGCTCCCAGACGCCAGTAAAATTGGCGACGGATACACTTACCGGTTTGAGAACCGCCACGAGTGGCCGCTCAGCCCTTGGTCTGTGGACCGGTCAACATCTCATGTGGCACTGCAAAAGCACTGCATGGAGATGCTGACTGTGTTTTAAGTAGTAAAACTCCCAGTCCGGATGATCACCATATGTTAATATGCACCAACTACATAGCGGTGGTCTTATATCATTCACCAGTAAGTTCTTTCAGAGTGCGCCAATACGGTGTTCACTTACTATATATATAGCCCCGTTCTGGCCGGGCTGAGTAGGTTCAAAAAGAGGTCAGCCGCTTCTAAGTGGACTATTAGTCGTTGGATTGTCGAGACAATCACAATGTGTTATGAAGCTTTGAATCTCCCCTCGCCGATGGGAGTCAAAGCTCACTCCACAAGAAGTATGGCAGCTTCAAAGGCCTATTTAGCAGGTGTCCCTATCGAAGACATCTGTAGTGCCGCGGGTTGGTCAACCCCCTCCATGTTTGTCCACTCCAAGGTCTGGACATGCGGATGACCCCTGGATCATCGGCCCTCACGTCCTAGTTGCGTGTGTTCACTCACAGACACAGGGCAGGGTCTTGGAGTTATGGAGATCTTGGGAGTTCGTTCCCATAGCGTCTTCGGACGCAGTGAGAGTTCCCGAGAAAGAACGGAAAGGTTATGAATATAACGCGCCATACCAGTTCTTCACAGCAGTGTGCCCTATATAGCTTCCTGGTCTGACGTCACTGCCCTGACGTCGCGCCCATTCATTGGTTGTTGACACAGCAGACTCAGAGCCGTCACGCATGAAGGCGTTCACATAGCGTCTTTGGACGCAGTGTTCGTTCCCTTAAAGAACATGGTTATATTCATAACCTTTCCGTTTTTGAACGTTAGCATCACACATATACAGCTTCACATCTATGGTTTTTAATAGACCGTATAGGTTTGTTCAGTAGCTCAAGGTTAACAGAGATGCACTTGAGTTTAGTTTTTCATTTGTTAAGACTATCATGTGTAATATAGTTTAGGACATTATTCCAACACAATAGAGCATTGACTTTTAGCAACGTAATAAAAACATGACAGGGTTCACGTAATGAACCTCTGTTTTAGCACCACTAAATACAATAACGCATACGGAAAAATGGTGTTGCACAAAAAGTGCACAGAGATGCATATTTTTATGAGACCAGGTGGACTGGAACAGTATCTGCAATACTTGCAATATGTTGTTCACAAAAAAAACAACAACAAAAAAAAAAACAACCTAACGATAAATGATGGTGTAGTTATGGTATCTACCAGCAGGGAATAAATGGCTGTTGCTAACTAGCCAAACATTACCCTTTATAAACAGAAGTAAGCCAGAACAGACTGTCACCTCTCGCTATTTTAGTATGATAAAGTAATTAGGGAACTAGAGAAAACAGGGGCCTTTTGCTCTGCATGGTGACAGATGGACCATGACCATGATAATGAGTTTTTGCATTATTAGGCAGTAATGAATGGGACACACTGATTCGCCTCCATGTTAGCCTCAGGCAAAACAGCTGGATCTGTCAGTCACACCAATGGGGAGTCAATCGAGACTTGTAACCTCAAAAACTCCCTATTTTTTTAAATTTTTTTCATTTTCAAGCATCTTTGAAAAGCAGTTTTGCTTATTTCAATCGATTATGTTGAAAAAATGAGTCCTCAAGCAAATAAATAAACAAGGAAGCCTAAATGTAGAATTAACCACTTATGGTTTAGTGTGTCAAAAATGATTTTCATCCACTGGTTGCATTATTTTTTTGTGTCTTGCGAGTCTGAATGGTAGGTTAAGAAAGAATGCAGTAGACTACTACTATCTGCTATACATTATTATTAAAACAAAGTTGAATCAGAGTGTTCACTCCTACAGGAAACTAAATTAGACTGACAGGAAGATGAATTTACACAAATTGAATTTAATGGTATTCAAAATGCTGCTCCATCCTGGTCCACAAACGTCAATTTATTAAATAATTATAAAATATATAAACTAATTTAAAAAGGACCTTTGAACTTGATTTCAAATTTAATTTCTTTGAATTTCAATTCCAGTTCTATTTTCTTCATCCAATTTGCTAACTCAATTCAAACTCAATTTAGCAATGGAATTGGAATTTATACATTTCATAATTCTAATTGGGGCACAACCTTGAAATCTACATAAACACTTGATTTAAATTATCATATTTTTAATTGTTGCATCCAAATTATGTTTAGTTTTGTTAATAAGGCATACTCAATAATTAGCTTAATTAAAAACAAAGAGGACACATTACAATTACTTTTTTATTATTAAATGTCAGCACTGTTTTACAATTTCATGCTTGGATTGCCTGTGGTTAATAAATAAAATACTATTTTTTCTACTGCATGAAAAGTTGGATTGGAAAAAAAAAAAACTGAAATAAACTTTTTTTCCTAAACTTCTCCCCTAGCTGTTTTGAATTGATGCCCCTAAATTATTGTTTGAGATGATGTGTAAATTCTGCCTTTGTCTCTGCATTCTTGCATCATTCAAAGGCATCAATCATTTGCACTCATCCTTTTTTCTCAGCTTTCGCTCTCTCTCACTTCCCATCAACGACTGGCAGACTTCAAAAGAGAACACTAATAACTGGAGGATGGGGGAAACAGCTGAAGGGGACAGCAGATGGATGGAGAGGTGTCAAATGTGATAAGCAAGGTGCAGCTGTGGTCCACCTCTTTTCCCAGCTGCTGGGCTTCATGAGGTGAGGCTTAGGTGACCCCTGAAATATCGCCCATCTGACACCATGACCCAAATCTGTCCTGACTGGCTTTATCTCGACAAGTTACTAGAAGGTTTTGACATGCACTGAGACACAACACTGATATGACTGATAATGCGACACTTGTCCCTGACTACGGAGAAGCATCTGTTACACTGGCAGCAGTTAGATACTGTAACTGAAGACAGCTTGAGTGATAAATTCAATTAAATAGAATGATGGAAATGCCAAAATATTCAGCAAAAATTCTATTTAACAGACATTAGTCACAGTAGATTAATTCCGTCGTTCCTTCATGCATTGTCCCAAAAGGTATTAACAAGTATCTAAAACAGCTGAGAAGTACTGAGCCAATAAAAGATCAAAACAGGTTGCTAATTTAGTTATGTACACAGAAAATCCAAAATAGTTTAAAATAATGTAGTGAATGAAATACCTATGATCACCAACACAACACAACAAAAATTGTGCAGCATCATATGCATACTGTAATGCCTTATGCTATTTTTTATGTGTTCCGTGGTTTTGTTTTGCTTTCGTTTACAAGTCTTCCTGGTTTTCCTTATTTGGTCAGTTTCCTGTTCTTGTTTAGTTAATGAGTTCATCGTATCCACCTGTGTCCCTCACCTGTCCTGATTTCTCCTTAATGTCCTCTTGTTTAAAAGCCTGTTTAGTTTGTCCTACGTTTTTTCCGATTATTAACATTGCTTTGAGTTTGTGTTGCCTGTCTGTATTCTGTGAGTTTTACTTTATTAAACTGCATAAGGAAATTACCTGTCCTAATGTAGGCTGCCTGAGTCTACACGAAACCGTGACAGTTCTTCACAGCAATGTCACAGAAGAACCATTTTTGGTTCCTTTTTTATAATCTGAAGAACCTTTCTTTCTTATTTGAAGCTTCTTTAGATTATAAAAAATGAACCAAAAGGTTCCTCTTGTTAAAGGTTCTTTAAGGAAGAATTCAGACAGAAAGGCATTGTGAAGCACCTTTGTTTTTGACAGTGTAGGCGAACTGAGACTTGCATATCGTTGCTCTTTTGTTGGTTTTGATTGCTTCCATTAATTTGTAAGTCGCTTTGGAAGATGCCATCTGACTCCCGAGCTTATGTTTCCAGAAATGCAGTCGTGTGTGATTTTAGCTGAGAGTCAAATTGTCAGCTGAAGGTTTCTGCTGAAATTCATGAGACTAGATGGAGGTGTGAGATGAAAGCGAGCGATAGTGTTTCCCTGCGGGCATCGAGCCTGACCGTGCCAGTGGAGTTCCCTCTTGAAACGCTGCCAGGATGTCAGTCCTGTTGAACAACGTGCTCTCAACCAGAGCGTAGTGTGCTCAGATTCCTCTCTGTGCGTCATGTGCAATCACAGGGAGATGCTGTTTTGAGTCTTTTTGTAATTATCGGATATGCGAGTGCTTGTTTATGACCTTCTGTAAGTCTTATCTGGCTCTTATAAGGCGAAGATTCATATGACTGAGCCGTTTGTTATTGTTGTTCAGTTGATGTGATAGTAAATGTACGTGTGTTGACACAGTTTGAACACCAATTACGAAACGGTTTGAGGGTACATCATGTCGATAAATCTGTTCCAAACCTTGTTGATTTATGTAAAAGCATTCCTCTCTGCCTTGTTTTGTTCCTTTGAGGCCAAATGAAACCATGCAAATGATTTAAGACCAAACCTCTCAGTAAAAGCCTTCAGAATAAAGAGAGCAACTGTTAAGTTTTGGTGTATGTTAAAGAGCAGTTGAATTGGAGAAAAACACTTTGTTTTAAGGTGTCCTTGTTACATGCACTTTTTATTCTAATAACAATAAATTATGAGTAATAACATGCAAAAAAAGAATAAACCTTTAAAGATGCATGGCATAAGTGTATTTTGGATGCAATAGGCTGAAGCAAAGTCATAAAAAGACCAATTGCCCACAATCTTAAAACTAACAAATCCATTAAAAAAGTGAATTGCTGCTCGTTAGGTGTAATGGCAGATGTACATGTGTTGACAGTTTCAACACAAATTACGAAATGTTTGAGGGTACATTGTGTTGAAAGATCTGTTCCGAAACGTAGTAGGTTGCTTGTTGATTTATTTAAATGCATCCCTCTCTAACTTTCGTGAGAAAGGTGTTTTTGAGTTAATAGTAGTTGAGTTCATTTTTACTAAACAGCACAAATTTAGAGTGCAGTTAAAGCACAGATCTGAAAATTCTGCATGTGATTTACTGACAAAGAAACACATAAAAAATCCACAGACAGATCATGTCCATATCAACCCAACATCAGCACAATCTAGCAAGAGCAGCACAAATTGTACTTGTCATGAATGGCTCCTAACATTATAAAACTGTTAGAAGAATGCTCAGAATGCTCTTTTATTCATTCAATAGTAAATAATTTGAGAACAATTGGGCAACAATTGCCCAAGTTGAGAAATCAGGTGTTTTAATACACCTAGTTCAATGGCATCTTGTTTTGCTTGTTTTTGTCATGCGTCATCTAACTGTTTTGTACATTTACTATGCAAATGATCCATAAAAGTGGTGGTAGAACGCTCTGATAATGTTACGATACAGCTGAGTAATTTGCTATTGTTGTTCCGTTTTCGTTTAATAGCACATGTATGTGTGTTTGAGCACAAATTATTACATTATGTTGATAGATCTGTTCCAGAACTTAGCAAGTATAAAAGCATTTCCTCTTTTGTGTCCCAATTGTTCCCAAGAAAAACTTACAGTTACTATTACTTAAGCTAAGTTCAACAGCATATTGAATTCTCTTTGTAAAATGTCCTGTGTGAAAGTTGTTATTGTTGTTGACTTTGTTGGATGTAATCAGTCATTTAGTCAGCAATGTGCTGCGCACTACATCGGGTTAATCGTAAAGCGAGGATCATGGTTTACGGTGAGTCAGGTGTGACCGTAATGCGGGTCAAGTCATTACGACAAGGAATTTTTAGGAGAAGGCCACGCTGTCCCTCGAGCCTCAGTTAAACAGAAGAGAAAGAATTCTGTTTGTCTATGTAAAGCAAAGTCCAGAAGTGCTTCAGTGGGGATGGTGAAAGATTCAGGAGTCAATCTAGGACAGCCAGGGGCTCTGGGGTTCATCGTCGACACACACAGAACCTTAAACTCATTCAACAGAAATCATTAAACTGCCACGTTTTGAACCTCTGGGAATGAGTTATATTATCTTGCTGTACATCTTCAAGTGAAGGCATAGCCATCATCGAACGGTCACCTCATGGCACCTTACTTACATTTAGAGAAACAATTATTTTATCATAATGTATTACATGTCTTGTCACGAACAGATGTGTTAAACAGGGTCCTATCAAATTGACTTTATGTTTTAATATTTTGTTGTTTCATTGTAATTTTTTGGACCTTTTTATTAATCAAAAAGTGTCTAACTGATTAAAATTTGTGCTGTCCAATGATTAATTGCGATTAATTGCATCCTAAATAAGAATTCTGGTTTACATTATATAAGTAATGTAATTTATGTGTAATTTCACTGTGATAACATGTAATAGTAATAATAATGGCTATAGCAAGGGCCCTAAACATGCCATTTTTGTTAAACTTTTAATAAATTGATGTGAAGTTTTAAACGAGTAATTAATGTTTTTGTTTACATTATATATATGTATGTGAACTGTGTATATTTATTATGTGTATATAAATATACATACACATGCATGTTTATGTTTAAGAAAAATATGTTACATTTATATATTAAATATATTTATATTAGTGCTGTCAAACAATTAATCACATCCAAAATAAAAGTTTTTATTTATGTAATGTGTGCACACATGTGTATATTTATTATGTATATATAAATACAAACACATGCATGATTATGTTTATATATTAAATATATTTATTATAAAATATAACTTGAACATATTTTCTAAATATATAGGCTACTGTGTATATATATATATATATATATATATATATATACATACACATAATAAATATACACAGCTCACATACATATATATATATATATATATATATATATATAATGTAAACAAAAACAGTAATTACTCGTTTAAAACTTCTAAAACTTCACAACAGTTTATTAAAAGTTTAACAAAAATTATGTTTAGGGACCTCGCGATAGCTATTACTTGTTATTACAGTGAAATTATGCATTTAAATGGGGAGTAATATTACATGTATTTACTATATGCTTAGGGTTAGGATTAAGGCTTAGGGTTACTTGCAATTAGTTGATTTAATTGATATTATAATTGTAAGTACATGTAAAGTGTAATAAGGACACCTTAAAACTAAGTTACCAATTATTACTTAAAAGAATGAAGTTTTATTAATTTTATTAGTAGTACATTCTACTGAACAATTGCAGGCTAATATATTCCGGTCACAATGTCTTCAAGTTACTGTAAACCAAACTTTTATTTTGTCGGGTTGTGTTTATGATATAATTTATCTCAAGCGAAATGTTTATTCTAAAGAATTTGTGTTTTAGTTCATATTTCAAACAATTTAAGAAGTTCTATTTGACTACTTAAGGCACAAAAAAAATTTGTTTACATGCTACATCTAATCTAATTTATCCAATAAAATGAGTTTAGTATGCTGTTAATTAGATTAGCTGTGTGCCACACTTATAGAAAACATGGCCCTAGAGTATTCCTTTAAGCTTGTTTAGATAATCCAATAACTCTATCCCATTTCCATGCGAACATTCAAGAGTGTCAAAACAGGACAGGACACGTGTGAGTTTACCGCTGTGCTGTTATTCTGAATAGGTTTATGTAAATTTTTTACATATGTCTGAATACAGTTTAAAATCTGTGTTTGGATCCTGATTTGTGTGTTTACCCTTTCAGTCGAATCACTTCACGTTACATATGGGAACTTGCCAGAGAGACCAATTGCCTTTGAGCTTCAAACAAAAGGCTAATGAATATTGGCATGCACAGAGTGCATTCAGGTGCACCTCATCACTATGTGAGTATAAGAGGGCACGAATGCAGTGCACCTGCAGACTTTCGCTTCGGAGCCTTCGCTGTTCCTGAGTTGGATACCTCCTCGGCTTTCGATATTGAAGTTGTAGTGGAGAGTGATTCTAAAAGAGTTCCTGCGAGTTCATGCTCTCTGTTGTCTGACAGCGTTGACTGGGCAGCTGTCAGCAGATCCTGTGGGCTGGTAGCCTTTTTCAAGGCTGTTTGTACCAGCTTTTTGCTTTCCAGCGAAACAGACCTACTGAGTGCACGGAGTTGCTGCGAAAGGTCTTCCCTGGGCAATCCAGGAGAAAAAGAGCAATTTCTCACGGCTGGAAAGGTGTTCTCCGGAATGTCGATCCGAACTTGCGTTTCTGGGTGCGGAAGTTTCCTCACCTCTTAAGACGGACACGATCGCTGCCTCACGTGTCTGGGTGAAAACACGCTGAGACAGTTTTTGTGGATGGCTCATGCGTTCATTGTGAACTGATGGCCATGACTACGTTGAGGGCGAGGCGCCTGGGTGACAGAATGTTTACATAGAATGTGTAAAAGCCCAGGGACTTCTGCCCCACCACGTAGTCCCATGGTCCTCCCAAAGGAGACCGCTCCCCCCGTAACAGGGCAGAGTGTGTCCTTCGTGGCGCCCCGTACGTGGCGGACACCAAACTCTCTGCCTTTCTTCCTGGAGGTGCACGAGGAGCTGGCAGGTGTGGCGGACCCCCTACACTCGCCTATGCACCAGCTCCTCACCCCTCTCTACCCTTGATGGCGGGGCAGCCAAAGGCTGTGCGGCAGTCCTCCAGGCTGAGCGTGCTGTCACGGTGCATGCCCTGCATACCCCAAGCTGCACGAGGGTGGTCCTGATCAAGGGTTGCAGGACCCTCACACTACGGCCGACCTCGCCCTCATCAAAAAGGGGCGACGGAGGTTGTGAGCCGAACAGGCAGTGAAAATGCCCTCCTAGGCCGAACAGGCTGTGGAAGTACCCTCTGGGGCCGAACAGGTAGTGAAAATGCCCTCCTGGGCCGAACAGTCACTAATAGCGCCCTCCTGGAACGAGCAGGCAGATAAAATACCCTCCAGGGCCGAACAAATAGTGTCCTTGCCCTCCTGGGCTGCACAGACAAGGATAAAGCCCTCCTGGGCCGACCAGACGGTGATATCCCTCCTGGGATGAACAGTCTGTGATAGCGCCCTCCAGGACCGACCGGACAGTGACTCAGAGGACTCCATGGGTTGAACAGCCACTAATGGGGCCTCTGGAAACTCTACGGCAGGAACCGACATGGGATATTTATACATGAGATGATGACGTAGAGGGGCAGAGAGACAGACGAGTTTCCAAGACAACACATGAGGTAGGTGGAGACGAGAGTTAAAGTGAGTCCAGGTGTGAAGCAGAGACATAAAAATATACAGAAAGGGTCCAAAGCTGGAGTGCAACTAAACAGACAGGTTGGCAACTTCAGCTAGATCATTACACATAGTTGCAGATTTGCTGTCTTTCAAACTATCTTTTTTTTAATCTATTTTCTTTTAGCTAATATTTTCTACGTTGAGTTGCTATGCGGTTGCTGTGGTGTTAAAGTTTTTAATGTGTTGCTATGCAGCTTTTATTGTGTTGCTATGGTGTTTATTGCTATGCAGTTGCAATGGTAGGTAAGAGTTTTAGTGTGTTTCTGTGCAGTTGCTATTGTGTTTCTATGTTTTTAGAGTGTGGATTTGCATTTGATATTGTAGTTAAGTGTTTTTAGTGTGTAACTGTCACAAACCGCGCCTCTGTGGCTCTCCCCAGCACTCAGCAGCGGGAACCTTCACCGGACTATTAACGTTCCTAC
>JAUCMU010000043.1:20438884-20454978 GCA_032275025.1 Enteromius treurensis | reverse complement strand
AAGATAACAGATGGATTTACCTCAAGATGCGGCGTGCGATCTGTTCCAGTCACTCTCATGAGTAAGTACTGTTTGTTTTTGTATGAATTTGCGTGGTAACGTTATTGTGTGCTTCTGGTTTGTATGAGTTTGCACACTGTAGTGGGTCCCGAACAAACGCTGGTTTTACAGAAAGAAGTAAAAACTTTTTTAGGCAAACGGTTTTGCCGCTTTTGTTACTTTGAGACTTTGGTTTTCACAGCCGGTATTTCGTTGTCCCGAAAAAGAATGGAGGGCTGAGGCCAATATTAGATATCAGGCAACTGAACCGCTCAGTCAGTCAGCTGATGTTCAGGATGCTTACACTCAAACAAGTTGTGAATCAAGTCAGGTCAGAAGACTGGTTGGTCACAATAGATCTCAAGGACGGGTATTTTCACGTGTCTAATCATCCATCACACAGGAAGTTCATCAATATCGGGTCCTTCCCTTCGGTTTGGCACTCTCACCCCGTACATTTACAAAGGTAGTAGATGCAGCCTTAGCTCCGTTGCGGCTTCAGGGTGTTCGCATTCTCAACTACCTAGACGACTAGCTGATTCTAGGCCAGTCACAGAGCGAGGTGGGTAGGCATCGAGATGCCGTCCTCACTCACATAGAACAGCTGGGGTTAAGAATCAATGTCAAGAAAAGTGTGCTTTCTCCGGTTCAGAGAACCACTTATCTGGCCATAGTTTGGGATTCGGTCACGATTGTCTTCCGCTCGAGTCGATACGATTCTCACAGCAGTCAGAAGAGTGCGAGAGGGCCAGTCACTGACAGTCAAATTTTTTCAAAGATTGTTGGGTCTATTGGCAGCAGCTTCCAGCGTGATTCTTCTGGGCTTGCTGTACATGAGACCCCTGCAGTAGTGGCTCAAAAACAAAAGGTTTTCCCCGAAAATCTTTTATATGATCAAGGTCTCCACATGATGTGTGCGAGCCTTGGTTATGTGGAAAAACCTGGAATTTCTGAATTCAGGTCCGGTTCTAGGGACTCCGTGTCGCCGTGTCACACTGACAGCCGATGCATCCCTCACTGGTTGGGGGGCGCTCATGAGTGGTCGCCTGGCCCAGGGTCTGTGGGACGACAGCCACAGAATTGCTTAGAGATGTTGGCTGTCTTTCAAGCCCTGAGGTGCTTCCTCCCAGACCTGAAGCATCATCATGTGTTGGTGCGTACCGACAACATAGTGACAGTCTCTTACATCAATCGCCAGGGAGGTCTGCGTTCACGCCCCTTGTACAAGCTGGCGCGCCAGATCCTCTTGTGGTCCCAGGGTAGACTGCTCTCGCTGAGGGCAGTCTACATCCCTCGGCAGCTAAATGTGGGATCAGACACCCTGTCGGGACAGGGGCTGAATTCCGGGGAATGGAGGCTGCATCCAGATGTCGTGCAGCGAATCTGGACAGTCTTCTATGAAGCAGAGGTAGACCTCTTCGCGACTCAGGAGAATGCGCAATGTCCCCTCTGGTTCTCTCTAGCTCCTCTGGGGCTTCTTCTGAACGCCTTTCCCCCGGTTGCTCTGCTCCCAAGAGTTCTGGAAAGAGTCCGCCAGGATGCGGTCAAGCTACTGCTAGTAGCGCCATTCTGGCCAGGCCGAGTTTGGTTTACGAACCTAATTTCCCTCCTCAACGGCTCTCCGTGGGAGATTCCGATCAGGAAGGACCTTGACAGGACCCAGTTAACTGCCCGATTGAAACAGTTCTGGAGTTTCTGCAGGCTAGACTAGCTACAGGTCTATCCCATTCCACGTCTTCCTGGCACTCGCTTCTCTCAAGAAAGTGGGGGACGTACAGGCCTTATCAGTGGCCCCTTCTTGTATTGACTTTGCGCCCAGTCTGGCGAAAGTTTTTCTTTTCCCTCGAGCGGGATATGTCCCCAAGGTCCCCTTTGTACCAACACAGCCTATTGTGCTTCAGGCTTTCTGTACTCCCTTTCGGGAAACAGAGCAGGAAAGACTGTCTGTGTCCAGTGCTTCACACTTGGCAGGGATTTGTGGGTCTGGGTATTGCGTTCCCAAAGCATTTTGAGGCAGTGTTGAGTTCCTGAAAAGGAACGTCTCAGGGTTATGAACATAACCCCAGTTCCTTGAAGGAACGAGACACTGCGTCTCTGGCCACACCCACCGCATCCCTACCAGTGCTGGCTTCATTCATGGGGCTAGATTGGTGTGTTTGCACATGCCTTTTCTCCTGGTCTATGACATCACCCGTGGGTGGTGTCTCGTTTGGACTGATTGCACAGCAGATTCAGAGCGTGGTCACGCTGGAGGCGTTCCCAAAGCGTTTTGACGCAGTGTCTCATTCCTTCAAGGAACTGGGGTTATATTCATAACCCTGAGACGTTTCATAAATGAGAAAATAAGCACAAAAGGGTTGTTGTTATATATATATATATTTTTACAAATGCCAAACATAATCCAATTTGAAAATGTGATTTACCTGCTATCCATTTCCAGTTGTGTAATATGTCAAAAACAAAATCTACAGAATTTAGTTTGTTTAATACTGAAACGTGAACCATATCACCTGTGGAATTTTAGGTTATTCATTTCTTGTATTGTTGTATGGCATAATTTGAAATAATATTTCATATTGCAGCATGTATATCAATCTCTGCCATAATCAATGGCATAAACACAATTAATTATCTTATAGAAATCCAAAACAATTCATTTCAGCTCTTGATGAGCGTATCAGTTTCAGTAATATCCGTGTGTGTGTGTGAAGTGTTTTCTCTTTGACATCTGATCTGTCTTACCTGGAGGCTTCACAGAGCAGAATAAATTCTTTAATATTTGTTTACCTCGAAGGTGAAAAGAAATACTGTGTTATTACTGAACTCTGTGTTTAGTTGCTGTAAACAGTCTCTTCTTACACCAATCTCATGACGACTACAGGACAGAGTCAGTATTTCAGCTTTATTCTGTGGTACAGTATTTATGTGTAGACATTGTGGAGAGTGTCTTTCTTCTAGTATTTATTCTCCGTTAATATGGGTTTTTAGTTACTGCTTTTTAAACTCTTTTTTAACTCTTTTATAGAACATACAATATATATATGATGGTGATTTTTTCCACATTAATAATAAGCTATTATAGTTTCTATTCATGTTTTATTAATGTTTTTATTAATGTGTGGGTTTTTTCCCTTTGGTAAAATAATGAATGTGTAAATATTAATAACATTGCTCTGTTTGTAGAGCGTACATTGAGCTCAGATTTCAACACATATTATTTAGTTAGTAGGTAATCTCCATAACTAGTTGCAGCGTCTGTCTGTGGTTTTTAAGCTGTTATGAAAGCCAGAGAATGGTGTGTTCTGAGCAAAGGCTAACATCATATACATTAACCGCTCGATGTAATGAACAGATACATGTGAGATACTTATAGTCATTAACCATCAGTTGTTTTCTCTCGGGTCAGAGCGGGTCACAAACTAAACTCTGCAGATCTGCTATCAGTGCACTTTACAGATTCATGGGTTAAAAAAACACAAACGGGTTAAATTGATCCGTTTCTGTTTGGGGCATTTGTGCAAGATTTAATGGAAATACTTGCTTACTTTTATCAGCAACAGCAGTTCATGCACTAAAATAAATTATCATATATATATTTACAAATACATTTTACTGTTTAAATACTGCATCTTGATACTTATTTAATAACTTGTCATGAAATGAATATATAAAATACATTGATATATTACAGTTTTTATTCATACAGTATTTAGATTTTTCATTTCTCTTTGATTTCAGTAAGTAATAATAATTAGTTTGAGGATTTTTGTTATGTTTTCTTTTTATCATGTTTCTATTTTTATTTTATTAATTAAACATTATTTATTGGCATTTGATTTAATTTAGTTTATTGCAAGTATTATTATTATTATTATTAATAAATATTACAGATTATTTCTAAGCATGTTTACATTAATAAACAGCAAAATAAAGGTATTGTAAAATGTATTAATTACTAACTAAATATATTTCTATTATTTAATTTTTACATTTCTTGTATTGTTGGATATAAAATAAATTATATATACAGTATATATTTTGAAAGTATTTACATGTGTTTACATGTCCATTTTATAGTCATTTTTATATTCTAATTATATACAGTATATATATATATATATATATATATACGTATAATAACATTTTACTGAAATATATATGTGTGTGTTTATATAATACACACACACACACACACACACATATATATATGTGTGTGTGTGTGTGTGTGTGTGTGTGTGTGTGTGTGTGTGTGTTTTAATATTGTTGTGTGATTGTTGTATGTGACAGTTTCTGAGGACGTGTGTGTTTGAGATGTTGTGGTTAAACAGTAACTGATGTGTTCTTCTCCATATGTTCATCAGTCACGTATAGAAGCAGATGACTCTGTCCTCGTTTGTCCTCGTCGTTTGAGTCAAAGCTGACCTTAACCCGGTGAAGAGGACACTCGGTGTGTATTCTGGGTGAATGACCCACAGTATTGACCACAGCACCAAAAACTACAGTTATTACATCATGTTAAAGATTCATGACGCGCCATATAAACATTATATTATATTCTGTATATTTGGAACATATTGGGCATAACATAAAACATCTAAAGTGTGTTCCAAAATGTAAATTACTGCATGTAATGTCATTCTCAAGGTTATCATATTTAACTAAAATTGTAACAAAACATGTTCCTTCCTTACTAATTGAAATAAACCAAAATTGTAACTTCACTGTAAAAAATCAAAAGCTGACAAAACTAAAAAGCTTAAGGCCACCAGTTTCAAGAGATTTTAGAGGTTCTCAACTTTTTTTTATTTAATATATTTTTGTTTACTTTTTTTATTAATTAAAAAAAAACCTTTTTAAACTTTTGTAATAAAAATATTTGTACTTATTTATAGACATTTATAGTAGTGCTAGTAATAATAATGATGTGATAAAAACTATGATTGTGTCTCAGATACTAAAATAGCAGCTAGAGCAGAATATATTGTGTTTTGAAAATGGAGATCAGGAATATAAATGATGATGATGATCTGAAGCAAATATTGCGTTGGATTTGTTCTCTGAGCTCAGGCGGATGTTTCTCATGCGTCAGGATGAAAAGGATCAGAGATCAGCTTTAGAGTGAGTTTATCTGAGGCTGGTCATTGACGGATATTCTGCTGCTAACGAGAATCACAAATTACTCTGCACTCAGAGAACCAGGGGCAGGATTCAGACAAGTATATGCAATAAAATAAAGCTATTATGAGATAAAAATTGTATTTGTTTTATTTTTCACCACTATTATTTCAGCAGTGTCCTTGATTTACCCTTAATACTCTAACAACCATTTAAAATACCTTAGCAACCACATAACAAAGCCTTTTGATCTTAATTTTTGCTTATAATTACCCTATATTACTGTTTAGATGTTGTATTATTGTTTTTTTATATATATTGTTATTTAGTTGAAATATTTCAGTTTTATTGTATATTTATTTCCAGTAATTTTAAGTAACTAAACTAAAAACATTCAGTGCAACATTTACAATTTTCTTGGGTTTCAGTTTTGCATCTAATTTTATTACATTCATATTTCTATTTCTATGTGTGTGGTTTATATCTGTTATATGCAGTTTATTAATATTACGATTTGGTTTGATATGTATATATATACACATTATAATATTTGGGCTATTTTCAGTTTAATGGAAACTTTAATGATTTTTTTAAATTATATTATTTAGGTTTGATATATTTTAGTTCACTGATGGTTTTTATTCACTTATACTATAAGGAAACATTTTTAATTAAAGTTACATTTTCCCCATATAATATTAATTTTCTACTTCTACTTTATTTCAGTTAAACAATATATATTCATTTAATTTATTTTAGTATCATTATCTACTATTATGGTTTTTATTAATATTATTACTATTAATCTTTATATTTTCACCTTTCTTTTAAATTTTTTTATTCGTTTTTATATTACTAATTAGGTTTAACTGCTATTTTATTCATTTCAAATTAGTCATTTTAAATAAGTAATTATTTTATTTCAGCTTTATACAAACTAGTTTTTAATAGGTTTACTCACTCCACTCACATAAACTCATATGTGCACAGTTACTGAATGATCTGACCAAAGCTGTATTTTAACATAAGTGAACTGAATTCATATTCACATATTCTGATTTTCTGCAAACGTATAATGTGAGGAAAGTGATGGTAAGGTTCATCACCATGGGAACGGCTAAAATGATGATCTGCTTCTGAGCTTTAAGCAGACTGTTTCTGTCAAAACCACTGCAGCAGATCAATATTTGATTATTTTACATGATTTATAGAGAAAATTGCGGTGATGTGTTTGTTTTCTATTCAGGTTTAGTAGATGTTCGAGTAGGAAGAGTGAAAGGTATTGGGCTTGTTGTTGTTGTTGTTTTCTCTGTTAGCTGCAGAAAGCCAGGTTTGTTCTTTGCTCGCAGCAGAATTAAAACAGAATTACATCAAAATAAATGCACAGAGAGAAGACATGGGAGAAACCATCCCGAGCCAACGAGAGCAGAGCTGATGTGCGTCTGTGAGAAGATCTGAGGCGATCCGGGTTAGTTTGTCCTCAGCTGAACTCACACGCTTCACCACACACACCCACCCACACACACACTGCTGCTTATCTTAGCCAGCCCAGAGACACTGAGAGAGAGAGACACACATAGAGACACTTAAAGAGAGAGAGACAAAACAGAGACAGGACGCTTAAAAATAAAGGTGCTTAAAAGGTTCATGCTATAAAGGAGACATTTTTGGTTCCACAAAGAACCATTCAGTCAAAGAACCATCTCTTTCTTAGCTTTTTAGAATCTGAGAATAAGAACCTTTTAAAGAAGCTTTTGTAGAACAGAAAGGTTCTTCAGATGTTAAAGGTTTTTTATGAAAGCATTCAGACAAACAGCTTCTTCTGACACCCTGAAGCACCTTTATTTTTAAGAGTGTAAAATGATACCGTAGAGATCAAACTAGCAAACAACTAACTACATACACAAGATAAATGACTTATTTTATTCATCGAGAATGCATTTATTAGATCAAAAGCGAAGACTGTTAGAATGTTTCATTTGTATTTATGCTGTTCTTTTGAACTTTCTATTGATCTCTGAATCCTGAAAAATAAAATAATAAAGTATAGCCATCAGAACAACTGTTTTTAACATTAAAATAATCTGAAATGTTTCTTGAGCAGAAAATCAGCATATTAGAATGATTTCTGAAGGATAATGTGATGTAATTATCGTAAAAATGAAATTAAAATCAAATTAAATAGAAATTAATACATTTTTAAATCAAAATTAATTACATATAAAGAGTAAGGAGTAAGAAAAAAGAAGTAAAAAGGTAAAAATAAGTAAAACACTGGTAGTGACAAAATAAAAAAAATTATAAAAATAAAAATTCTATTACATTTAAGCTGAAAATGTTATGATAAAAACTGATTTAAAATGATAATAAAATCTGTTACAGTGCACAAATAATAACTTAAAATCTTATATAAAAATAAAATAGACATATCTCATAAAAAATCACTAAAATGAATAAAATATACATTTAAACATAAATAATTGATGCCACCCATTTTTTTTTAAAACACTAACCCTGAAAATATTAAACAAAATTAAATCAAAATCATAATAACAACCAAACTAAAATTACAATAAACTAAAAACTCGATGAAAATGGGAAAAATTCTAATAAATATTAGCAG
Source organism: Enteromius treurensis (assembly GCA_032275025.1). Lineage (NCBI taxonomy): Eukaryota > Metazoa > Chordata > Actinopteri > Cypriniformes > Cyprinidae > Enteromius > Enteromius treurensis. The sequence goes on along the minus strand of JAUCMU010000043.1, from coordinate 20,447,201 downwards.
GCTCTTTATTATCGAAACAGGCAGACAGGGTCAAACAACAGGAAACAAGCATGAAAAGAGTCCGGGTGGAACATTAAAACTCCGGTGAAGGTTCTCGCTGACGGTGGTTGGAGAGAGCCTGAGGTCTGACTCGTGACAGTAGTTCAAAAAGTAAAAGATCCCAGACGGAGGAGCTGTTCTGGACTGAAGGAAGCTGTCAGTATTTTTGAGTCTGTTATGTAATAATACTGACCTGTTTATGGATGCACATAGATGATTTACTCCGTCACATGTTAAACACTGAAACAACATCTCCTCTGAATAAAGCACAAATGCTTGTTTTACAGCATGTGTCAAAACAGCATTTAATTTGCATGGCTTTTAAAGGAATAGTTCACTCAAAAAAAGAAAAGGAAGATATTTTAAAGAAAGTTTGTATCCATGCTGTTTTGGGTCACAATGGACTTAGTATTAGATTTTCTTATGTAAGTCAATGGTGACCAAAACAGTCTGGTTACAAACTTTATTCAAAATATCTCTCTTTATGTTCGGCAGAACAAAGAAATTCATACAGATTTGGAGCTACTTGAGGATGAGTAACTGATGACAGAATTTAACATTTTGGGTGAACTGATCCTTTAAATAGTTATTTTTCACATTTTCAGTGTTCATTTTAAATTTTAGCTATATTTATTTTATTTCACATTTTAGATATATTTAATTTTTATGTATTTATTTTATTTAAAGTTTTAGCTATATTTAGTTTGTAGGTGTTTATTTTATTTTACATTTTAGCTTTATTTTTATTTTTTTATTAAAAATACATTACAATTTTTTTATATTTAGCCAAACACCCATTTTCCATGCGAATCTGTGTTAAGCTGTAATTTATTTCTGTGATGTGGAGCTCAATTTTCAGTGTTACTCCATCCTTAACCCTTCAGAAATCATACTAATATGATAATTTGCTCCTTCAGAAACATTTCTGATTATTAGCAGTGTCGAACAGATATGCTGCTCGATATTTTTATAGGAACTGTGATGCATTTTCTTTTTCAGGATTCACAGATAAATAGAAAGTTCAGAAGAACAGCTTTTTTGGACACAGAAATCTAAATGCCTTTAACGACACTTTAATGTATCTTAATGAATAAAAGTATCATTATGACATTAGTATGTGTTGAAAGTTTGGCCTGAATTAATTGCAAAACATACACATGCATTCATTTGTAATAAAAATAATGCATTTAGGGTATATTAATCATAACTTTCCAGTCGAGATGAAAGTTGAATGTGCTTGGTTTTGTAGATTGCTGTAAGTTTTGGCAAGCTGAAACCTCAGCGGTGAGTTTTAATGACAGCGTTTGCAGTGGTTTTAATCCACTCTTATTTACAACCTCGCCTTAAAGCTATTATTAGTCTTAACGCAAGGCTGCAGAACAATGATTGACCAGCGCTTCAGGGCCTAAAGCCACTGCAATGGGATATTTTTATGGATTCAGAAATTAATGCATGAAAAAAAAAGGAAATTAGGCGTCTTTGTTTCCCGAGCGTAAGCTTCAGATGTTTGTGTAATTGCCCGGCGTTTGGTTGCGTAAGGAAGGAGAAGCGGAGGCTCAAAGACATGCTGGCTTTTATTACCAGAAGAGAAGGAACAAAGGAAGCATTGAGGTGTTATTCTGAAGTTGCTCATTCCTAGAACTGGTTGTTTCTTCACGAATAGAAGCTACATGCGTTTAATGTTTGCGGCAGAAAGCAAAATGGCTTTGTGTGAAAGTGATTGTGATTGTGCAGAGCTTCCATTAAACAAGCTCCTCGTGCAATAATTGTCGAAACTGATGATCTGGCTTCATACCAGGCCTGTTCCACACACTCTCTGCAAGTTTTGCTTGCAGCAGTTCTCCATTCTTGCAGTAAAGCTCCTTACTAAACTGGCATTTGCAATTAACATCCAAAAGAAGTATTTTTTCTATTTGAATGTTATTTTGAAATGTGCACTTCTGGTTAGATAAACATTTATTGAGCAGAATAAATGGCAAATGATTAAATATGCATCGTGTTTTGTGTGTGTGTGTGTGTGTGTGTGTGTGTACATTAAAGAATAAAATATATTAAAACTCTCTCTCTCTCTCTCTCTCTCTCTCTATATATATATATGTATAATCGTGTAAATTATGACTAAAAATATAAAATAAATAAAATAGAATAAAATATAAATAATTCATATTTAAAAAGACTAATTAATGTATAAACAAAAAATACTAAAAATTATAAAATAAGCTAATTAAATTAATTTCATCTGATTATGGGGGAAAATGACAAGTTGAATATTAAATACAGTTAATACTTAAAATATATAAAATATATGAATGTAAATTTTAAAACATTTATTTGCAAAAACAGAACTTTAATAATTATGTTATCATGTTTTTATTGTCTTTTATTGTGTTAGTTGTCTGCTTGTTTTTTTAACCTTATCGAAATAACCAAACTATAGTTTGACAGAGATTAATTGGAATAGACAGTGAAAAAACATGATTTTTAAAAATTGTTGAAAACTGTTTTTGCAAATAAACGCTCTTGTGTTCGAAATTGACAAAATGAACTAAAAGTGAAAAATTAATGATAACAATTAACACTCATGAGCACAAATGTGTTTTCATAAATATATATTAGAAATGATGTTTTTTTTTTTACAATTATGTCTCAAAAGCGTATGTGGGATGCTGTAATTGCTTGGCTTAGCTCTGATCTAGATGTTCTGTCTGATTCCTGACCGTAGCTCAACTAAAGCTACTTTCGCCAACACTTGAATAAGTCCAGTAAGTCTGTTTCACACAAACACCAGTTAAGAACATCAAAGCCTTTCATGTGACGACTTCAATAATGTGCTGCAGCACGGGCTTTCCTACCGCTGCCGCTAGATGGAGCCAGCGACCTGCAGCTGACAGATAAATACACAACAGCCGATGAAGATTGATGAGATGAAAAAGAAATAGGGCTATTGCCTTTAATACTTTAATATTTCTTTTTTTGTTGTTGTTGTTGTTGTTATTTGATTTATCATAAAATCACTACAGTATACTTTGTATACTTTTTTATAGCATATTTTTTTATAATCGTTTTATTTTCTAAGATAATTTTATTTAATATTAAGATTAACCAGTAATATTACATAAAAAATATACTTTCAGAGTTTTTTAACATCACACACATATTATTATTTATTGATTTATAACCAATATTTTTATTAAACTGATTTTAATTGGATTATTTGGATTAACATAATTTAACATTAATCATTACTTTTCTTTATAACTATATTTTTTTTCAAGTAGGCATGTCTAACACATTTTATATGTACTATACAGTATGTAAACCAGTGTTATTTTCGTATTATTAAGATGTCATAATAAATATTATTTTTCTATTTTCAGTTCTCATTTTATTTTTAATTTAATTTAATTTAATTTAATTAATTATAAATATGTTTATATCATTTTTATTCATTTTCACTTTAGTATTAAGTTATTTTAGAACATCAAGATATGTAAATAAAATTAAGAAATGTTGCTTTGGCAAACAGCTAAAATATTTGGGTTTTATTTCTATTTTATTTCAGTTACCGAGTTTCAAGCAACAAAGATTGTTTTGTTGTGGTTTTACTATATTAGCCCTGATGTGAACTTGTTTTTATAGAATTTCAGTCTTTAAATATGGATAAGCCTGTAAATAATGCCCACTTTTATTTAATGTTGAATTAGAAGAATATACTTGGTTTATTTGACTTCAGTAAATTAAAAAGGAAATGACACATAGAAACTGTAATCAATAACTCTACCGCAGTCAAACAGTCAGCAATATTCGTATTTAATCATTTATTATGAAGCAAGGTACACTCATGACCCATCAGAGGATGAGTGCACAATAAATAATTCTGGATAGATTTTGCAGACAATATTCAAAACAATACTAACACATTTCATCCCATATTTAATTCAGCAACATTCATCTGACATTTTGCACAGACCTAAAGTTTTATAACAGATACAAATCTAGAATTTCACACTGTGTCCTAAACAACATTTTCTTTATTTGTAAACACAACAAAACGTTTTGAAGTATAAAATATTTTAAAAACCACACCGTTTCAGTCTTTCTACTTAAACATTTCATGTTACTTGCCGTTTCTTAACATGTTTTTAAGAAAAGTGATTGCACTGACAGGGAAATTACTAACCAAACTACCAAACCACTTTACACATTTCCTTAACTTTTAAATTTGTTTATTAATTTCTATGAAATCACAAATCTATAGTTTTTTCAATGTAGCAACAGCAAACAGCTGCAATATACTTAAGGGGGTCTGAATACTTTTCGTACCCACTTTATATGTGTGTGTGTGTGTGTGTGTGTGTGTTATATAAAAAAAAATGTATTGCATTTTTTTATATTCTTTTTTTTTTTTTGCATTGTGAGAAAATTTTATGAAAGTTAAGCACATTTTCTTTAATTCTCATTATAACTTACTATTATTGAAATATTTTCTATAATAATAAAGTACTATTATCCATAGAACTACACTGAAGAAAATAGCTTATTAATGTGAAATTTTAAAGCAGGAAGACTGAAACCTTTTTAGTGATTTGAATATACCTTCATTAATGCTAATAAATGTATTATTGTTTCAATAATTTAAAGGCAGTACAAAATAATATGTTGTTGGGTAAAATATGTATGGGAATGTGTTCTAAGGAGGTTTATGAGTAATATTAACCAGGCACATATCCAACACAAAGACAGTCTGAATTATTAGAGCCGGTCCACAGGCGCTGACCGGAGGACTCGGACAGCAAGCTCGTACACGGCAAACACCACCATGTTAACAGGAAACGCTCGCAGGCAGTTTATTCCCAGACTTCTGAAGAAGATCCCTGGCCCTTCGCTCCGGACAGTCTCGCTCAGGCAGTGAAGAAGTCCTCGGTATCTCCTCTCTCCTCGGACTCCGTCCATCTGCAGACGAGCTTTGATCACGTCCATAGGTGTCCCGACAAACCAACCAGTCATTCCTGCTAATCCACCAGACAACAGCACCGCCGACCACTCTGACACACACACAAAGAGAAAGAGACACACACGTACACATATACAGAGACATTCACACACAGATTTTGAGGAGCCTTATTATCTTCAGCTCTCAATCAGCATCGCATTACAGTATATGTTTGGATCATTTCAACCTCATCTTACTAAGCATATTATTGGAGATACAGAGTGATGTTTAAATAATTTGATGTCAGTATCTGTTCTACTGTTTTAAAGATCTGTTACTAAGCATCTGCAGCAAATTGCATAGACTTTTTAGAGTTTTAAGGGGCAATTTTGATAGACTTTTATTTCTTGGGGATTTTAACACAAGAGAAGATATCTTGAAAAAAGTTCAAACCAGGCTGTTTTTTTTTAATACTATGGAATTCTGTGGTGACCCAGAACAGCCGGATTACAAACTTTTTTTTAAATATCTTCCTTTGTGTTCAGCAGAACAAAGAAATTCATAGAGATTTGGAACTACTCAAGGGTGAGTAAATGATGACAGAATCTTCATTTTTGGGTGTACTATTCCTATAAGATTAACAGCTGCCTGGAAATGGCAATGGTTCCAGATGACATGAAGCACGCATTGTACATCCACTTAAAAAAAAACAACAACCTAATATAGACCCAGCAGCACTGACTAATTTTAGGCCAAATCTCTCTTTAATGTTTTTCTCCAAGTGCAGAGTTTTCAGTGGGTTTTGAAAGTGGGTTTTAGGAAAAAAACATTCTAAAGAAATAGCACTGGTTAAAGTTCTGAGTGATATTTTACTGACTCTCGAAGCTGTCAAATCTGCTGTGTTAGTGCTGTAAGATCTGAAGGCAGCATTTGATACAATTGACCACACTGTTTTGATTTTTCATTTGGAGCACTGGGTGGGTATCCAGTGCGCTCAAATGGTTTTAATCCAATTTTAACAATAGAAGGTACTCCGTTAGTGTTGCTGATTTATATCAGATGCTGCTCCCCAAATGTGCGGTGTCCCTCAAGGCTCTATCCTCTCTCCAATCTTGTTTTCTTTGTACATCCTTTCCCTGGGGTCGATATTTAGGAAACATGGTGTCACCTTCCATTGTTACACACATGATACCAAAATCTACCTGCCCCTGGAATCTAATAGCAAAGGTTCCGATGCTCTGCTGGTGTGTAGAGTTAAGGCCTGAATGTTCTTAAATTTTCTTCTCCAAAAATGAAGGCAAAACTGAGATTAATGATATTGAATCATCAGATGTTCCTAGTCCTCCTGGCTTTCATCTTGGCCATTTGTCTTCCTGTGTGAAACCAGTAGTGAAGAATTTGGGTGGTCTATTTTGATAGTGCTTTTAAATTTGGCAAAGAGATTAGTACATTAGTCAAATCCATCTTAGACTCTTAGCTAAGGTTAAACCATAATTGTCTTTTATGGACTTTGAATGGGTAATTCATGCTTTTATTTAAATTTTAAAGTCCTGTTGCTGGTTTTTAAAACTCTGAATGGGTTAGCTCCTGTACTGTATATCTGTGTGACTTACTATCTGTTCCCAATCCTGGAAGGTCTCTTAGGTCTTCCAAACAGAGACTAAACATTCTTCGGGCTCAATTGAAATCAAGAGGCGACCGAGCCTTTGCTATTGCTGCTCCAAAACTCTGGAACAGCCTTTCTATCAGATCTGCCTTTACACTGAATGAGTTTACAGAAAACTCAAATACATCTTTTTTCTCTTGCTTTTAACTGTGGTTAATTGGGCTGTGTTCTGTGCTGTAATTGATGTTGTTCTGAGTGCAAATGATGTTGATATTCAAATCATTGTATAGGTCAACAGTTATTGTTTTTATTGGTCCTATATAAATACTTAATGAGTGAAGTGAAGTGTTCACCTGGCTCTTTCTGTCCTGCAGGGGTGAGAAGTGAACACAGACTGCTGTAGGTCAAGAAGTAGGTGGCGAATGATGGCCCGTCTCTGAAGGCCAGGGGCAAAGCTCCTCTGTAAAGTCCTAAAACACCCTCGTCTCTGACGATGCTCAGCAGACAGTGGATCGGACCACTGTATTTAGGTTTGAGTCCACTTCTGCTGCTCTCTGTCTGACACTGAAGACGAACCTTTACCATGTCACCCGGAGACATTACACAGACCTAGGAACACAGAATATATAATGAAGGCTTTGACCTGTCCATGTGTATATTTTACTGAAAATCAGGCTTATGTTTCTTGATTTTGGTATGTTTACACTCTTAAAAATAATGGTGCTTCACGATGCCATAAAAGAACGTTTTTTGTCTAACATCTGAAGAACCTTCATGTTTCACTAAAGGTTCTTAATTGTGACAAAAAAAGATTGTTCAGATTTTAAAAAACATTTTAATGTGGATATTTGTCTCACACAACCGCATCAATTTACTTCAGAAGGCCTTTATTAACTCTCTGTAGCCACGTGGGACACTTTCTTATAATAGTTGGATGCACTTTATTGAGCTTCACAACCTCAACACCTATTCACTCCCATTATAAAGTTTGGAAGAGCCAAGAAATGTTTTGATATAACTCCAATTGTATTCCTCTGAAAGATGAAAGTCATATACATCTAATATGGCTTGAAGTTGAGTAAAGCACAGGCAAATTGTAATTTCATAAAATCCATCTGTTTAAGGAAATCTCAGACCTGTGCAACTCCTGCTGCCAGGCCTGACAGAAACACATCGAGCTTGGTGTTAGGAGCGCCGATCCCACGGATCTTAACCAAACACTGCAGACAGTTCCGGTAAGTGCCAAACACTACCGAGGACGTCATGGATATAGTAGCGACCGGCAAAGCCATTCCTTTAAAGAAGCCATGAACCTGCAGCAAAACAAGAGCATGAAAGATCAGATACAGTATCTAACGGATAACATGACTCTATTATTACTACCACTGTCTCTGCTTTATTTTGCAATGTGCAAGCTATACAATACATTGCCGAAAGTATTGGCACCCCCGTTTAATGAACAGGTTTGACTACTTTAGTAATTTCCATAAGTACAAATCTTAATGTTTAAGCATATCAACAGTGTTTTTGAACTTTACCCAATCAAACACACTTGATTTAAAGATCTGAAATGATTAGTAATAAGTCAAATTGAAATTAGTAGAAGTATTAGACCTCAAATAAACTGGTCTGATGCAGGAGAAACCTGTATGTGTGCTTTTTGGGGGCAGTCGTGGCCTAAAGGATAGGGAGTTGGGCTTGTAACCCAAAGGTCGCAGGTTCGAGGCCCATGTCCGGCA
>JAUCMU010000043.1:20405567-20438784 GCA_032275025.1 Enteromius treurensis | reverse complement strand
ATATACTGTATATATATATATATATATATATATATATATATATATATATATATATAGCCAGGGCAACATTTTTCATTTTTTTTTATTTTAACTTGTTGTATTTAGATAACTGAAAACTGAAATTAAAAATAACTATATATAACATTTGTTTATTTTAAATTTATTTTAACAAAAAACGACTAAGCTTAAAATGAAATCAGAAAAATAAAATTAGATCAAAACAAATCAAATCTATAATAGTATCTCAATGATACTTTAAAAAGACACAGGAATGGCTGTGCAGCTGCTGTGTGTTTTCTGGGTTTCTTTATTACTTTAATAACTGAAAGTGCATTAATCATTGAACATGAAGCAAATGTATGTTTCATACCCCTTCTTTTTTGATGGTGGTAATGATGCAGTGCCAGATTCCAGTGAACTGTTTCTGAGTTTGGATTCTGACCTATGCAGGGGTCAAAACAACACATTCAGGGTCAGGAGACGATGTGAAATATAATATAGCATTTAATAATAATGCATGATTGTCTGGAATAAGTGTACTTTGACAGTATCCAGAGGATACCCGACCGCCACACCACACGCTCCTGAAACACAACAACAGCTCATCAGAACAGTTTCTGCATCATGATGAATGACATGCACTCGAGTAGGACACATTCCAGAATCAAACATTCTGAAATGTTAATGATTAATACTCAGAACGTATTGTTGAGTTCTGAATGTACAGTATGTTAGGGAGGAGCTGCTGAAGCATTTCCCAACCCTGTTCCTGAGATACGTCAACAGTGTTCTCGAAACTCTTCACAATCAAACACACTTGATTTAGAGAGCTGAAATTATTAGCAATTAGTCAAAATGAAATTAGTAGAAGTAAAAGACCTCAAATGAACTGGTCTGATGCAGGAGACGCCTGTATCACAGCAGCACAACACGGTTGTCAATCCTGTTTTCAGTCCTTAATACGGTTACGTTCAAACAAACTTCGCATTCACAACCGCATTCTCAGAACACAGGCGTTGTGTGAATGGAACAGGACTGGACAACTGGTTGTCTCACATCATTCACTGTGGGAAAGAGCAGCTCTGCCGCACAAACGCGGGTCTATCGTACTACGTGCTTTCATGTGTGTTTTCAGTAACCTACAGTAAAGGAATAATAAGCTGCGTTTCATCGTTTTCCTCAAATTTAAAAGATGTTGTCGGATAATAAAGATTTGAAAAAAGAACTTGCGGCTAAATTGGTCTCTTGTCATGGCAAACAGTGATAAAACTTTTCGTTTTGTGGACGTCACCATCTTTGATATTACTTCAGTCACTGCCGCTGTGGTTACTGGTAAGGAATATGGGTTAGATTCCCTTTGCTCGTTCATACAGACAGAATTCTAAACACAACAGAAAGTTGTTGTATGAGCGAGACATTTTGAGACCCACACCGGTAAAGAAAATACAGTTATCAATCTCCAATACAGGATGGACTACTGTATTCTGCTGCTTTGTGAATGCAGTGTGCTGCTTGTTTGCTTTCCAGGAACAGTGTTGGGAAACATTGTAAAAAATGTGTTATTATCGTATGAATATAGCTGTTGGTTTTATTCACGTGCCCTCAAAAACTCCAAATATAGTGGACAAATCATAGAATGTGTCCAAAATACATAAATGCCTTTACAAATGATTTGTGTTTTGTTTATAGTAAAAATAATTTGATCGAGAGAGTGCATAAAAATATCATGCTTTATTCAAAGCTCATGCGTTTGGGTGATCTATTATTTCTGCATTTAAATCAAAAGAACAGTAATTAAATTTTTTTAGATTATATTATTTTTTATAATTTCATTTCTTTCTCTCATTTTTATTATTAAATTCTTGTTTTATTTATGCATGTACATATATATCCTATTAAATTCGATTTTTAATTTTAATAAAATAGACTTTTATGAATGTTTTAAGGTGTGCCTAATAATATAAGGAATACCTTATATTATTGCTGTTTTTCTAATTAAATGAAGAGAATAATTTTTAGATTACAAACACACACACACACACACAGCATATATATACAGTACTGTATACTACTGTATACTGTATATTTCTATCTATTCTGTTTCATTTCCAGTTCAAATTGACTCATTTGTTTCATTATCATTTCCCCCCTTTCTCTTGGGAACAAACAATGACGATTCCTAGCGTGCACTTGATTTTATCCAAGAAAAAATGCGCTACCACTTTACAGTATATACACAACACACAGACTCTCTCAAAACTTTAGACTTAAATCCGACAATTTAACCGGACAAACAGCGACTTTCTACTGTACTCTACCTCCAAATGATCCTGCAAAGAAATCTGCGAAATGCATCCCGTCAAGTCATCTTAAACGATCATGACAATATTATTATAGTTGCTGATCAATTGCATAATGCAGCGCTGTCGTGCCCAGTCAAGGTTGTAACGTAGTTTTTGTTTTCTGAGCTAGTGCTTTTGTAACTGCCCTTCATTCTCACGTGGTTCCTCTGCAACTGCACCAGCTTGTTAGTGCATGTTCTTATTTAAAAGCCATAATTAACATGTTGATTTTATTGACACCGGTGCGTGCATAACACGCGATGTGCATATATTTGATTATCTTTATAGGACTTTAAAAAAAATTATAAAATGTTTATATTTCCGCTCAAGCAGGCGATCAGTTGCAATTTTATGTGTTACGCATTTGATGAATAAAGCTTTATTTAATTAGTCCGGATTGATGACGGAACGAGTTAATTTATTCTCCACACGCATTGCAGTATTCGGGTTTGAATCCCAAGAAAGCATTAACACGATGATGCAACGCGGAACAGAAATTACAAGCGCGATGGATCTTTTTTTGACCCGATTCTTTTTGAAAGATTCGGTCGAGTCGATTCGCGAATCACTAGACGAAGCGTGCTAGAATCATGATCTTGAAAATATAGCGACAAGAGCGATATTTTGCCAAATTTTTATCTAAAAAAGGTACAGCTTTACTATACATTATTTACATGCTAATAATGTATGCAATGCAATTTACAAGGTTAGAAGGATTTGCACATAACTTTGATTGATTATTTGAGCAGGAAGCCACGTCACAAGTGATATCGGAGAGTTTGTGTTTATTAAGGGGATTTTTTGTAATTATTTTTTCAAAAAGCATGACAGAATATGTAGGAAATGTTTAATTTGTTGTCAAAATCGCATATTATATTCATAAATTAATTAAATATTAGCATACAGTTTCATAAATGTGCGTAACAACAAAAAAGGCGAATTTGTGAAATTATTATATGTTGGATGTTACATATTTTTTCTTGTTTTACTGTTTGCCCCTCCCTTTTCTCATGTCTTCATTTATTATTTGTTATTTATGCTGTCATCCAGTGTTGTTCTTCTTATAGGCTAACATTGTAAATGTTAGAAATACTTACATATATTATTTAAAAGTCATTCTTGTTATACCCTATAAAATAAATAGTAAAATATAAAATATATTATGTCTATCTATCTAAGATGATTTTGCCGGGTAAAAACTGAAATGGATCGGTCTGTCCGAACGAACCGATTCACTCCAACGAGTCTGACTCTCCGGCGAATAGCGCTACTACGGCGAAGGTGTTTCGTGAATATTAATGAGCCCAACCTCCTATGGCTTGGCTTGGCTACTGAATATTAAAACACCTAGCGATGACGTTCTCGGTAACTATCCAATAGCGAAGAACCGCCTTGTAAACGCGCCTTCGCCGTAGTGAAATTCCAAACCAGAAAACCCGCTCGAACGCGCATGACACCGAAAGCAGGAACAGGAATCCTTTTTAAATCCAAGGCTCGCGATTGGGCGCACGCACACACACCTCCTCACCGACACCCATCCATCCAGAACCCGCTACACAAATAGACAGTGAACCCAGCAGGTGGTAGTCAAGCTAGTAGGTGAAATTTTCCACTACGACGCGATTAGTGACTTACTGTTGGCTCAGAGCACCTCCACTGCACCTCAAGACTTATCACAGGCATTCCAGCTCAGGCCCGAGGAACTAACTAACTAACTAACTAACCAGCCCGACCGAAACCCAGTAAACCCTTCAAAACAGGTTTGAGCTCATCTCAAGCAACGCTTGCTTCTGTCAGCCTAAAGCAGTGATGGACTTCCTTGCTGGATGCATAGGAGGTAAGGCATTTCTACTAACGTTAGTACAGTAGAGTACAGTAAACTCCTCCTGTCTGCTAGATTAGGATTTAGTTAAGCTCGTTAAGAGGGTCTAACCCCTAACGTTCCATCAATAAAGGTTGTGTTTTTACATTCAGACTCCATCTGCTTGGAGTGCGGTAACTAGTCAATCGCATACGCGTGGAGTTTATTCTGAAGTTCGTTGTTGTAATTTACACGGTTGGTGGATCTCACATGCTGAATTATTTGTAGTGGAAAAGGAAGCCACGTCACGTAGGACACGTGATAGAGTTTGTGTTTATTGAGCCTCTTAAATAGCCAACTCATGATTAATCTATTTCATATGCAAAAGAAAAAAAAATATTATAAATGAGAAAGTATGCTATTTCTAGCTAAATATCTATCTGTCTATCATCTCAGTAACTTTTCTTTAGCTGTTAGTTTGCTGTAGGTGTAATTAGTGTGTTTTTGAGCTAGTTGAGTCACATCTGCCACCTTTGAAGTGTGGAATGTTACATTGTGACTGATGCAGAGCTGCTGAATGATGGACGTTCCAAAATGTGGTTACAATGTCAACATTTTTCTTTGTGGTGAAAACTACAGAAGCTGCAAGAAAATTGCACCCTTTTTTAATCTCTAAAATGTTCTTTTTTAAATTGTTGGCTTCTTTTCTCAAAATTGCAAAATATAAACTTATACATGGGACTTTGCTGCTCAAATTTAATGGAAAAAAATAATAATAAAGGTAAATGCACATTTTTATCACTCAATTCTGAGGTTCTTTTATGTCAGTTGTGTTTATATCAGACAATCCTGACTTTTCTTCTCAAATTTCACAATTCTATTTTGTAATTCTAATATGCTGCAGTTCAAGAATTGCAAGGACAAAAGTACAATTGGTGAGATAAATAGCCAATTGCTTTTTTCATGAATGTATAGTAGAATCAAGCTTCCATAGAAGTTCTATAATTTTGGGCCAAAGCAAATTTTGGGTTGTTTCTGACAGTAAAGTATTTACACGTCTTCTACAACTAATTTAAATAGGTATCATGTGCAGTATACAGTTTGCTTTTTATTATTTATTCAGCATCAGTTATAAATTCTGTTCTAAAGCAAATACATTATAGTCTAACCCGACAGAGATCTGTAACCATAATGAAAGGAAAAGATGAAAGTTGAAAAATCAGTTTTACTAAACGCATTCAGATTCACTCACATATTATTTGAATATGATATATAGGTTAGAAATAATTCAAATGTGATCAAAACGATTCCTTACGACTGACTTTAATTAGATATCTAACCTACAAGCCTCCTTGGAGTCGTCCTGTTCTCTTGTGTGAATATCAGTCATGCATGAGCTGCTGTGAAATGTGTTTCCCGGAAGAGCCCAGAATAAACGCCCGTCCGTGCCCAGTTAAACGCAGAGGCGTCCCACACACCCCTGCAGGAGCCAATCCTCGCCTCGGGACGAGCCACGTCTCTCCCTGCTCCTGATGGCTTGTGTTTCATATTACAGACTCACAGGGGAATCACAGGTGTCTTTATGAGCCCAGAGCATCATGGGGACAAGCCACAGTTTGTATTTCACTAAGTTTATAAATTAATAACTAGATTCTGTGACCTATAATGTTTTAAATGAACAAGAGCCTAAATATAAACACAGACACACACACACACACACACACACATATATATATATATATATATAACAATGATAACTATTTGCATACTGCATATATAACATATTAAAAATGTGATATAATGTAAAAAAAACAAAACAATGGGGGCATGTTTTTCTCAAGGAATAATGCATTTGAATGTTTTTATGTGCACCAGTTTGTAAATGCATTTAACATAAATCAGACATACTATTAAAACATCTCTCTGGAGACTCTTAGAATTACTTTTTATTTATTTATTTTTCACTAGTTTAGCCAAGTTTTTGTATCAGCAGCAAATATACAGTTCTGTTATATTCTGTATATGACCTGGCCCTGCTCTGTAGCTCTACTATATGTATGTGTTTTTTGGTTTTACATAACATCACTGTCATCTCAAGTCAGTTCTTGGCCCTGTCTGATAACTTGAGTCTGTAGTAAGGGCCTCGTTCTGATTGGTCAGGATGGACCAACGCCTTCGGTCCAGACTGACTCCCATCAGCCCGAGCACATGTGGATTCGTCATTGGTCTCTTTGGACTGGAGCAGTAACTGATATGTAATACCCTGTGAGATACTGAGATACATCTCCTGTGAGATTGCCAGCGAATGACTGACTGTGATGTGGGCTAAATCCAACCAAATGAAACCAGGAATTTAAAAAAGTTGTACATTTACAGCTGTGCGTATAAGAGTTTTCACACAAAATTCTGTGCTAAATGTGGTCATGATGTGGCAAGGTCAAATAGGCATGTTGACATAACATTTAAAAAAAAAAAAAATAAATAAATAAATATTTTCCCCACGCTTCTAAAAAAAAAAAGCAGGTCAGGGATTTAAGATAAAAACTGCAATTACCTTTTAAAAAATGTTTTATTAGGTGACCATTTTTATCAAGCAAACAGTGTTGTATAGGTATGTATTACTCAATATTGCAGCGTTTTAAACTCTTGCCTCTCTGTTCTGGGCAGGTGCTGCTGGGGTCCTCGTTGGACATCCTTTCGACACAGTTAAGGTTAGTAATCATCAACTCATGTTGTTCGAGGGCAAGTGCTTTCGTCGCACGTAATTTGAGCAAATCTGTCACCTGAGCCGGCTGTTGATTTCTCTTAAAATGAGCGAACACACTGTTATCATTGCTATTTTTGGCTGATGTTTAACGCAGGGAGCTTGTTATCTGTCGTGATACTTTACTCCATCCTATCTGTTTCATGCTGAACCCTGTGACTTTTAAAATGACTTCTGTTGCTTAGTTCATCAGTTTGAGAAAATAAATCATACCGCTCCTCTGCTCACAGGCTTAATAACAAGTAGTGATGCAATCAACTGTTAGTTTGTATTTATGTGATTTTTGTCTGTGTTTTATATAGAGCTGCACTCAGCAGTATCTGGAACAAAAATAAAGGAGATCACAATGAAGTAAAGCAGTAAACCTGAACATATAAATTCACACTAAATAAATAAATAAATGCTATTCTAATGAAAAACAGCCACTTTCAAAAATTATACTCAAAATGAAATGATAAATTTTTTTTAAATCAACTTACCAGTTATTTGTGTTTTATATATTAGAAATAAATATATTTAATAGTGCTGTCAAACGATTGATCGCGATTAATCGCATCAAAAGTAAAAAGTTTTATTTACATAATGTGTTTATATTGTGAATATATATTGCAAAATATAAGAAAAAATATTTAATGTTCATATATTATACATATGATAAAATATTAAAATATAAATTATACAGTGTGTGTGTATTTAAGATATACATAAGAATATACATAGATATATTCATAATAAATAAATATTTTTGTGTTCAGTCGCTTCACAGTACTATATGTATATATAGTTCATTTAATAATTTAATTGAATAATATAATTTAATAAGTTGATTTAATCATTTAATATACATATTTAATATGCAATTTTTGTTCATGTTTATATTTTTAGCCATGTACTTCTTATTTATTTATTTATACTGGTATACACACATATATACATTTTATAGTTGGTTTTGTTCTAAACGAATTGCTGTAAATGTGTTATTGGATCACTTCTTGTAAGGTTTAAAACTAGGCTGCGGCCAGTGCTGGTCTTTAACCACTAGACCACAACGGTGTTTCTGAGCGAGCTCTAGTCTTCATGGTTTTGTAGTAATCCAGTCGTCTCTCCTTTAGGTTCGTCTTCAGGTCCAGAGTGTGGATAAACCACTTTACAGAGGGACTTTTCACTGTTTCCAGTCCATCATACGTCAAGAGTCAGTGAGTAGAAACTTGAGTGGTTTTAACTACAGAATAAACACTCACAAACACAAATAAATATGTATTTTTTTCTATTCATTAATAATTTATTAACAACTTTCAGTTATTTTAAAAGAATTATTCTTTATACTTGAGTAAAATAACAACCAATTATATTACTAGTTTTTTTACACACACTTGCAGTAAAACCCAGATCAGTTTCATGGGAAAAACTTGCAATCTGGGTCACATTCAGTTGCGGTTGTGGTCAAGAGTGTCAAAAGTACTGAGGAACTTTCAGTTTAAGTACAGAAAATATGTCAAGCCTACAAACGCAAAACATTTAATTGTACTTGAGTATTTTAAGAGACATGCAATAAGATGCAGTTGAGCTTTTCTTTTTTAATCTTTTTGATGCAACAAAAAAAATCTATTATATAATACGTGCGCGAAAATAATACATACATATATTACTAATGCATAAATACACAAGACTTACAATTGAATATTTATATTGAGAATAATTGACTTTTTTTTTAAGTTTCTCCTGGGAACATATATCAGGATATAAAGAGTGTATGTAATTGATATTTCTGTATTTTTTAGCTGGTTTGACTGACCTGAGTCAGTGTAAACACTTCAACAATGTACGGTTGTTTAGATAAATTTATAAATATGTATCCTACTAAGTCATATTTCTATATTTAAACAAATCTGACACAAATGAATTTTAGTTGTTTATTTTTATAAATAATATTCTAATTATACAAGGCTTACAAATATTTTCATTAATATTCATCACCTGATGACAATCATTTTCAGACAAAACTTTGAACTATTATATTATTTAACGTGAAACTATATGAATACTTCAATTCTTTTTTACTCTAATATTTGAATTAATATTTTAACTATCTTATATTTGACTTATGTTACTATTTTATATTAATTATTTACACTAATATATTATTCTTTTTCTCTAAATGGATTATATAGTATTAGTTACCTTTTTATAGTTTGTTAAAATATTGTTAAATTCTTGCAAATAATTAATTGATGTGTAGTTGTTAAGACATATGCATTTTTATTCTAGTCTTTTTTTTTTACTGCTATGGCAAAAAATGGTAAATGTACACCTCCTCTGTTGCTGCCTTTTGATATTTGTGCATATGTGACTCTGGAGCACAAAACCAGTAGTAAGGGTCACTTCTTTTTTTTTTCTTACACTTTTTAATCGTCATCTGAAAGCTGAATAAATAATCTCTCCATTATTAAATGGTTTATTAGGATAGAACAATATTTCTTTGAGATAAAATTATTTTAAAGTCTGGAATCTAAGGGTGTAAAACAATCAAAATATTGAGAAAAATCATCTTTAAAGTTGTCCAAATGAAGTTTTTTGCAATGCATATTACTAATGAAGACGGCAGGGAATTTTTGAATATCTTCCTGAAACATGGTCTTTACTTAATATCCTAATGAATTTTTTGGCATAAAAGAAAAACAAATCTATGCAATGTATATTCAAATATACCTGTGCTACTGATGACTCCTGAGTCACATACATGCAAGTAAACAAATGCACCTTGGATCACTTTGTTTCACTTTATCCGCAGATGCTTGGCCTTTATAAAGGCATTGGGTCGCCCATGATGGGCCTGACGTTCATCAACGCCATAGTTTTTGGTGTTCAGGGCAACACCATGCGCAGGTTGGGCAAGGATACACCCTTGAACCAGTTTCTAGCTGGAGCGGCGGCCGGCGCCATCCAGTGCGTGATCTGCTGCCCGATGGAACTGGCCAAGACCCGGTTGCAGATGCAAGGAACGGGCGAGAAGAAGTCGTCCTCTCGGAAGGTCTACAAAAACTCGCTGGACTGTCTGGCTCGCATTTACCAACGCGAGGGTTTGCGCGGAGTTAACCGGGGAATGGTGACAACTCTCATCCGAGAGACACCAGGGTTCGGGGTTTATTTCTTGGCATATGACCTCCTGACACGATCGCTGGGGTGTGAGCCGGAGGACCCGTACATGATTCCCAAGCTGCTATTCGCCGGTGGCATGTCGGGAATCGCGTCTTGGCTTTCAACGTATCCAGTGGACGTAATAAAATCCCGCTTCCAAGCCGACGGGGTTGGAGGAAAGTACCAGTACAGCAGCATCATGGACTGTACAAGGAAGAGCATCGAACGTGAAGGTTGGCGGGTTTTCACGCGCGGACTTACTTCCACTCTTTTACGGGCGTTTCCAGTAAACGCAGCCACTTTCGCAACGGTCACGCTCTTCCTTTTGTACGTACGCCCAGACGAGGGGTTGAAAGATTGCGAAGCAGCTCCAGCTTCGCATCAAGCACCGTTGCAGCAGCAAGCGCAACCTTCCAGTCTGTGAGTACGCTCAGATTTCTGGGATAGCGACTAGCATAGCACCTCCCTGAAATAGTGGTTAACCTGTTACTAAACAAACAGTTGCTATGAATCGGTCTACTGTAAATGGAATTGCACAACCTTTCTATCCGTACAATGACTTGAGCTCCACATCAATATATATATATATATATATATTATTATTTCTTTCGTTTTATATATTCTATGATATTTAACAAAGACGTTCCCTGAGTCTGCCTTACGAGAGCTGAACGAATCCCGAAAGTAAGAGTTTGCATGTTTGCAATTCCTTTTGCTGTAACTTGGCGGAACTGGTAAAACTTGATTGGATGTTGCAAATTATTGCTACACTGAAGAGATTCCAGTGTCTAAACAAATACTCAAGTTTAGTTAGGGTGGACACCAGTTGATGTGAATGAAATATTCATGTTAGAATGTGTGTAGAGTGTAGGTTGTGCTGTCTTTAGGGTTTTAGGTCATTTTTGTTGTCCACTGTGCATTTTGGAAAAGTAGTTACCAAGGTCCTTCCCAGCCTCGTTTTTGTTTGCATCAAACTTAACATGGCCTCTACCCTGACTAAGCTAATACCCCGGACATAAAATCACATTTGTACTCTCAACCCAACCCAGGCATGGACAAATATGATTTCGACACTGGAGAATGTAGTCTTTGTTATTATGATGTTTTTAATCTGAGGAGTGAGAGCCTCCTTTAAGTGGAAGCTGCTTGTAAAATTGCCTACAACGATGCAATATCTGGGCCCACTGTTAAAGTTCAAAGTTCAATATGGTAGACATCAAATTACATTTGCTAAAGTTTTTAAATCACTAATCTGAGGAATAATGATGCTGTCTACTTGAATTGTCTTAGCCTAAATTCATTTGGTTCCTGGTGTACTGAAATAAGAGAATAAACCAAAGTTTTTGCCCAACAAATCAAATTCTGTCCCCCTCAATATGAGCCCTGATTTTATGGTGTATTATCTACAAAATGAATGCAATATTTGCATGTTCTCTATAACTTATTAAAAGTGTTTGGATACAGATTGTATCTGGTCAACTGTAATTATATCTAAACTGAGTTTAAAATGACCTGCTGTGTTTAAGTAATGTCTTTTGATTTACCGAAGCATGTGGGTTGTCTCTGTAAGATCAATATATTTTATGTTTGTATATATCGAGGATGGAATTTTGTCAGCATATAGAAAGGTGTGTAAATAGAGTTGCATATGTTTAATTTCAAAGTTCTGAATGTATGAGACTAAAACATGCACTTGGGAAAGAAGTAGACAGAAAAGGTTTGCATGGCTTTTAAAGAATGTGCTGCTCTTTTTGTAACGGTTACGGATTGTATGATGTATTAAATGTAAATATGTAGTATTATATTAAAAAGGGAAGTTTAGACATGCATTGAAAACAAAATATTTTGTGGGATATCTGTGAGAAATGTAAATAAACTGTATGTTACAGACTTAGATTGGTTGCAGAAGTACTAAAGTGGTTTTAATTTGAATAGTTTGTTTTCTTTCTTTTTTTAGATTTGTTGTTACTGCTGTTGCCGAACAGATGGATCAGTATTGAATCTGATTAAATGTCTGTCCAATTTTTGTATGAAAAAAAGAGTAGTTCTGTACTGCTCCCATTTGAAGTAGTTGACCTCAACCAATTTACACATTGCTTTTGGTCAGCAAAAATATGTGAAAATAAATGGGATAAATTATATATCTTGTGTCTTTTTTTGTCTTTACATATAACTTGCTGTAAAATTATGTTGACATTATGTGGTGGGATAAACACAAGAATTAGATTCTGTAATTAAAAGTATTTTATTTCATTTTTAACATGAAAATGCATTTCAGGTTCTAAGCCAACACATCCATTTTTAATTACTGGCTTGTTATTTTATTTAGCCTTGTTTATGGTTTGACTAATGTTGAACCCTTTAGAGGATTCCAGGGACTAATCTTAAAACTAGTGAGCAAAAAAAACGAGGAGAGATTGCACAACTGCTCGAGGCACGTTACTCATCCAGGGATTTCTTTCCAGGTACACCGTCTCTAGTTTTAGCACGCAGCTTGTTTACTTGAGATTCTGCAATGTCTGCCCGCTCTTCTGCCTCTTCTAGCTCATGCTGCAATTTTCGTAATTTGGCCAGGTTTGCATTTGCCTGTTCCTCTGCTTCTTCAGCCGAACGTTTGTAAGATTTTACTTTGAGTTGTAGTTTGTCCACCAAGTCCTGCAGTCTTGCCAAGTTCTTTCGATCCTCGTCCGTCTGATAAGTCAGCTCCTTAATGCGTCGCTCATACTTTCTCAGACTTTTAATGGACTCTGAACCTCGCTTTTGCTCTGCGTCCAATTCATTCTCAAGATCACGGATACGTGCCTCCATTTTCTGTAGCTGCTTTTTCCCACCTTTCATTGCTACTTGCTCTGCTTCATCTAGACGGTGCTGTAGGTCTTTAATGGTCTGTTCCATGTTCTTTTTCATCCTTTCAAGGTGTGCACTAGTGTCTTGTTCCTTCTTTAACTCCTCAGCCATCATAGCTGCATCAGTGATGGCTTTCTTAGCCTTTTCTTCTGCATTGCGGTTCTCTTGCACAAGCTCCTCCATTTCATTTTGGAGCTGAAGCAGATCTGACTCTTGCTTCTTCTTTTGGTTGACAAGGCTGATGTTTTGCGAGTGCAAGAGTTGCATCCTCTCTGTTGCTTCAGTAAGTTCTTGTTCTGCTAGTTTGCGACCCCTCTCTGTTTGTTCCAGCACTGCTCTGATTTCTTCTAGTTCTGCTTGAATCAGGTTGTTTCTGCGCTCCAACAGGGCAATGTTTTCCTTCAAATCGTCATTACTATGAAGGGTGTCGTCTAGTTGGAGTTGAGTGTCCTTTAAGCATGACTGGATCATCTTCAGCTGCTTCTGAGCATCTGCTGCCTGTCTGTTGGCCTGGCTTAGTTGAATTTCCATTTCATTAAGATCTCCCTCCATCTTCTTTTTTACTCTTAAGGCCTCGTTACGGCTTCTAGTCTCTGCCTCAAGGGAGGCCTGCAAGGATTCAACCATACGCTGGTAGTTTCTTTTTGCTTGTTCCATTTCCTCATCCTTCTCGGCTATCTTGCGGTCAACATCTGCCTTCAGCTGGTTGAACTCCAGCTGAGCTCTTAGGATCTTACCTTCTTCATGCTCAACTGAAGCATCAGCTTCTTCTAGTGCAGACTGCAACTCCGCTTTCTCCTGTTCCATCTGTTTCCTCAGTTTTTCTAACTCATGGACACTCTTCCGTCCCTCTCCCACTTGATCTGTTAAGTCTGAGATCTCGTCCTGTAGATTCTTGTTTTCCCTTTTGAGAGTCTCAAGGTGATCTAGAGTTTCTTCATAGGAATTCTTCAGTTTAAAGAGCTCGGTACTTAAGCTGCGGGCTTCCTTTTGCGCTCCCTCAAGCTCACACTGTGACTCTTCATACTTTTGTTTCCACTCCGCAATAACTTTGTCGAAGGACCTCTGTTTTTTGTCCAGGGCCGCTGATGCAGCATTTGACCGTTCTAGGTCTAGCATCAGATCCTCAATCTCATTTTGCAGGCGATGTTTTGTTTTCTCAAGGGAAGAACACTTTGCATTCACTGCTTCCACTGCTTCTTCTGCCTCTTGCAATTTTTGCACAAGCTTCTTCTTGGCTTCCTCCAGTTCCTCCGTTCTCTGAATTCCATCAGTTTCATACCTTGCCCTCCATGTTGCTACCTCTGTGTTGGCCTTGGATAATGCTCGTTGGAGCTCAGCTTTTGCTTCTTGTTCCTCCTCAAATTGCTCTCGTAGTAAGTCACAATCATGACGAGCTGACTGCACTGCATGAGCAAGCGCATTCTTTGCTTTCACTTCTTCCTCAAGTTGCCTTCTTAGGTCTTCAAGTTGCTGAGTGTAGGAGGTCTTTCCTCTAGTGAGTTGGGAAATCAGACATTCCTTCTCTTCTAGTTGTCTTCCAACTTCCCCATTTTCAGTCAGCAGCTTGGCTCTCTGGGTAGACAAATCATTCAGAGCCCTCTGGGCTTCTTCAGCTTTTGACCTATGCTCATTCATCTGATCTTCTAGTGAACGGCACATCTTTTCAAGATTCACCTTGGCTTTTACCACACTCTCCATGTTTGAGGAAAGGTCATCCAATTCCAACTTGAATTCAACTTTTTCTTTTTCCAACTTTTGTTTGACCCTTTGCAAATTGTCAATCTGTTCCCCTAGTTCAGCCACACTGTCGGCATGTTTCTTCCTAAGGGAGGCAGTAGTGGCCTCATGCTGAAGGGTGGCTTCCTCAAGGTCCCTGCGCAACTTTTGAAACTCTGCCTCTCTTTTTTTATTGAGTTCTACCTGAGCACACGTGGCCCCACCTGCCTCTTCCAGGCGCTCACTGATGTCCTCTAGTTCTCGAGAAATATCAGATCTTTGTTTCTCCACCTTTGCACGAGCCGCACGCTCCGCATCCAGCTCCTCTTCCAGTTCTTCAATTCGAGCCTGATTTTCTTTAAGTTTTTTCTGCAACTGTGTTGAAGCCGTTTGCTCGTCATCAATCCTTCCATTCAGCTGATTAATTTCGAAGTCTTTCTTTTTAAGTTTTTCCTCTAGCTGCTGTTTGTCATTCTCCAAATCCATTACATTTTCTTGAGTCAGTTTCACGTCTCCTTCCAGTTTTCTTTTGCTTCGCTCTAAGTCCATCCTAACTTTTTTCTCTTGCTCCAATGAGCCCTCAAGGTCATCCACCTGTTGTTCAAGCTTGGATTTTGCTTTTGTCAGTGTGTTTACTTTGTCCTCCTCACTTTGAAGGTCATCCAGTGTTTGCTGATGAGCCTCTTGTAGAGCTTTTTTCTCTTTGGTGAGTTTCATTATGTTTTCATCAAGAGATGCCATTTCTTCGGTCAAATTCTTTACTTTGTTCTCAGTGGCATGTTTTTCCTTTTCCACCTTGGCCAGTGTCAGTTCTAGGTCATCTATATCTCGCTTGAGCTCAGAACATTCATCCTCCAACTTGCGTTTCTTAGCTGTGAGGTCTGCATTTATCTCTTCCTCATCCTCTATACGTTCTGACAGCTCTTTGACTATTGCTTCTAGCTGGATTTTGCTTTTTATAAGCTGTTCACATCGTTCTTCAGCATCCGTTAGGGTGTCTTGCTCTGATTGCAGCTGAAGAAGCAAATCATTCTTTTCTTGAAGAAGACTGACCATCTTCTCCTCCAACTCTTTCCTCCTGGCCTCAGATTTCTCCAATGCTTCTTTTAATTTACTGAATTCATCCTTCATGTTTGCCATCTCCTTTTCAGACTCAGCACTCCTTAGTAAAGGTTTTATCTTAAAAAACAGTTTCATCCACGGCCAGTTTTTCACACCAAGGAAGGAACGAAGGTTCCACTGGATGACCATGAGGGCATCTCTTCTTTCTACCAGTTTCTGATACTCAACTCTCATCAGTAACCCACGAGCATAAGCTTGGATCCTTGTGAAGATGCGAGCGAGTTGGTCATCCCGCATCTCTTCTAAAGTACCAAGCAGCCCAGCTTTGAAAAAGACTTTTGTGTGTCCAAATTTGTATTGCGTGTGGTCAATATCTAGTGAGCCTAACAGTTTTTCAGCACTTTTCTTGTTTTCAATGAACTGTCCTTCTGGAATGGCTGATGCATTTAGGATTCTGTACCTCTGTTTGAAATCGCCATAAAGGATTCTATTTGGGAAACCTTTCCTGCAAATTCTGATACCCTCCAGTACACCATTGCAGCGAAGCTGGTGCATGACCAGACAGTTGTCCATGATTCCTGGAGTCTTGCTCTCATTTGGAATCAAACAACGGACAAAGTGTGGGTGTGTGGTTTTCAGATTGGTCATTAATTTGTTAAGGTTTTCTCTGTGCAGGGCAGACACTGTCTGAAACGATGAGCCTTTTTTCTTGGCCCCTTTTCCGCCAGACTTTTCCGCTCCTTCTCCTGCATAGGTTGAGAATAGATGACTCAACAGCTTCAAAGAGGATTTCTGAAAGAGCCCAACTACAGTTTCATTCAGTGGGTCTTTGTTTTTCACCAGCCAACCAGTGATATTATAGTCAACAGTACCTGCATAGTGGGCCAAAGCAAAGTGTGCTTCTGCCTTTCCCTTTACAACTCGTGGCTTTTGGAAAATGTTTGTCTTGCCCAAATGGTTGTCATACAGCTTTGCTTTGAATGTCTGATCACTGGCCTTTGGAAACATGCACTCTTCCTCGAGAATGGACATGATCCCTAGGGGTTTCTCAATCAGATCGATGCAGGCTTGCAGATCCATCCCAAAGTCAATGAACTCCCAGTCAATCCCCTCTTTTTTGTATTCCTCTTGTTCCAGAACGAACATGTGGTGATTAAAAAACTGTTGCAGCTTTTCATTGGTAAAATTAATGCAGAGTTGTTCAAATGTGTTGAAATCAAAGATCTCAAAGCCAGCGATGTCTAGTACACCGATGAAATATTGCCGATGTTGCTTTGTGTCAAGAGATTGGTTAATTCTTACCACCATCCAGTTGAACATTTTTTCATACACCGACTTTGCCAGTGCACCAATCGAATAATACACTTGGTCCACACTCTGTCCTTTTGTAACATACTCATTGCCTACCTTAACCCTTGGATGGCAGAGTCCTTTGAGCAGGTCAGCAGAGTTCAGTCCCATTAGATAAGCTGCCTTATCTGCATCTTCAGTACCGTCAGGCTCTGCCTGCTCTTCACGCTGTTTCTGTTTGAACTTCATATTGCCATAGTGCATGATAGCACCCGTCAATTTGTATACTCCCATCTTTTCTTCACCAGTGAAGCCAAGTACGTCAAATGCCTTGTCAGTAGCAAGCAGCTCGTCATTGTCGTTGATTGACGAGACAGTTACTTCTCCTTGGGAGATGTAAGAGTAATCATATGGATTATTGGTGATCAACATCATGTCCAGCAGTTCAGGCTTTTCGTTGGACAGTATTTGGAAAAAGATATGGTAATTCCTCTCAGCTTTCAGTTGAAAGGTCACACGAGACTTCTCCAGCAGGTACGTCTCGATATCAGCAGAAGAGAGTTTGCCGCTCGTCCCAAAATGAATGCGGATGAATTTCCCAAAGCGAGACGAGTTGTCGTTTCTCAGTGTTTTAGCATTGCCGAAAGCCTCCAGTGCAGGGTTAGCCTGGATAATCTGATCCTCCAGGGTTCCCTTGCTGGTGTCTTTCTTTCCTGTTGCTCCACTAGCGGCAGCAATGCTTGCAAAATACTGGATGACTCTCTTGGTGTTGACTGTCTTCCCAGCACCGGATTCTCCAGTGATAAGAACAGACTGGTTCTCTCGGTCAGTTAGCATGTATTGATAAGCATTATCTGAGATAGAAAAGATGTGAGGCGGGGCCTCTGTTCTCTTCTTACCTCGGTAAGCTGCGACTACTTCTGAGTCGTACACGGGTAACCACTTGTAAGGGTTGACAGTTATGCAGAAGAGCCCTGAGTAGGTGTAGATCATCCAGGCTGCGTAGCGCTCTTTGAGGTTGAACAGCACTGCAGGCTCGTGAAGGAAAGTGAGCATCGCCAAGTCTTCGATTTTATCGAATTTAGGCGGGTTCTGGGGATGGACATCTCCATCCTTGACGGTCACGGTTCTCCCATCCTCAGTCTTTACAGTCACCTTGCCTCCTTCCTTGCTGACAACTTGCCCCTTCACATACTCCACCTTTTCATCCACAACAAAACATTCAGTCTTGATGTCGAAGGCTCTCGTCTGAGCTTCCAGGCGCTCTTTATCAGACTTTCTCAGGAAGGGAGCGGCCTTCCCGAACTCTGCCATCAGAGCATCACCCATCCTGACCGTGTCAGATTTCAAGGTACAGAGAGAATTGATGAGCTCACGTCGACTGCGGAAACTTTAAAGACGCACACCACTAGTGCTTGGTTTTTATAGACAGTAGTGGAGATCCAAATAAGGATATGAAAGGAAGGAACACAAGGGCAGGGATTTTATCAAGAGTTAAAAGTGGTGTGAGGTCAGTAACAAGACCTTTAGTTGTTGATGTCCTTATATAGACAACAAACACCTCCCTGATTGTTTCCATCCTTTAGAAATACTTGACATACACTCTTAAAAAAATATGCTTCACGATGCCATAGAAGAACCTTTTTGTCTAAATGGTCCCATAAAGAACCTTGAACATCTGACTAACCTTTCTGTTTAACAAAAGGTTCTTTGTGGCAAAAGAAGGTTCTTTAGATTATAAAAAGGTAAGAAAGATATGGTTCTTTAAAGAACCTACGACTAAATGGTTCTTCTATGTCATCGCTTTGAAGCACCTTTCTTTTTTTAAGAGTGTAACTAAAATGAAGCATGATCCTTACATTTTCTTTGCAATTATTGCAATATGATACATCATATTTTTGTGATTCATGAATTAGAAAAATTCAGTGACAGAGACCACTTTTCTTCCTTTTTTTAGGTCAAATTGTTATTCTAATAATATATTTGTAATGAAAACAAGTGGTTGCAATGGAATGCCATTTGTGTGTCTGTGTGTGTGTTTGTGATCTCAACTTTTGTTCTACAGTATATGTTCAGTATATAAGCTTTTCTTTAAGTAAAGTCATATTAAATTGTTCAAAAGTAACTATATTTTATAGCAATTTTTTATAACCTTTTATCATTTTTATTCAGCACAGAAACAGTAAAGTAGCAGTGAAGACATTTAACAGCTTTCTCTATAGCTCGATTCATCAAAAAATCCTGAAAAAGTTTTCACAAATGATTAAACTGCACACAGTGAGAAATGTTTCAGCGAATTATCATATTAGAATGATTTCTGAAGACTGGAGCAATGATGCTGAAAACTCTGCTTTGATTAAAGACATAAATTAGATATTCATTAGAAAACAGCTTACATTGTAATGTAATTGCATTGTAATGAATTGTTTTTACAGTATTTTTGTTTAAATCAGCCATGGTGAGCAGAAGAGACTCAAAAACATAAGAAATAAATTTACTTTAAATTTGACAGTACAGAACGGTAATGTACATACATATATGCCAGTATACTATAATAATTATTTAGGAAAATACTGCATGACTATACAATGCAATACTAAACAGAAAACAGATCATGTAATGTCCGTGTTAAGTAGGACAAAGAAGTGCTCTAATGGGAGCTGAGCCAGGAATGTGTTTGTTTTATCTTTTTTGGTCTTTATCAGCTCTCCTCTGATAGATGCTGGAGACGCCTGAGAGATCGCTGACAGCAAAGACTCATCCTCGCTCAGACACAACCCTGAAATAGAACACAGGAATGAAAAGAAGGCTGTTCCTCTGGTATTATCTACCTCCCTGTACTGTCCTGGAGCCTCGTTCATGAAACAAGAAACAAATCTGTGCAACTCATCTCTCATAAATCCATTCTATGCCATTCAGTGCAGATACTTATGTAAGAATGGTTAGTGAATGACTTACATTATGAATGAGGCACAATGTTCCTAATAAAACGGTCTCAGCAAAGATGAAAACAAGCTAATGATCAATAATTTTTTTCATGCAGACTTTAATTTCGACATTTCAAGCAGATTTTAGGTAGAGTTATGACAATTCTATGTCATGCGTTAATTAGCATTTATATTTATTCATATTCAAACAGCATAGTAATTTTGCTTTTATTTTTATTTTTTTTACATTTTTATTATGCATTTTAGTTTTTAAAAGTGATAGTTATGTTTTTTTTAAGTAATTTTATGCTTTTGTTCATTTTTCTTTATTTCATTTCAGCTTTCATTTCCAATAACAACATTTTTTAGAATGGTTCTGTCAAAGTTACACATGTAGATTTTAATTTTTTATTTAAGTTTAGTAAATGTCCTTTTGCCATTTTTAGCCATCTTTCTTTTTTATATTTATTTTTAGCTTTAGTTGATTTCTTTTTTTTTTTCTTTTTTTTTGTATTAATTGTAGTATTTGCTGTACTTTTAAATATTTATCCTTTTTAATTTAATTTTGATTTTTAATAAGCACCTGACTGTACTTGACAGTTCAGGAAATTTACAAAAAAAAAAACTTTTTATGCATGTTATGATTTTACAGTATAATTTAAGGAATGTTTTAAATCAGAGGTTTATTTTACAGTTTTAGTTCTGAGTAAATATTTGTCAGCATTTCTCATCAGAGAAGTACTGAAGTGCTACATCAGTAAATGAGGAGTTTATCAGTGTTCGTGCTCATTCTCTTCAGGTGAAACACGTTCACAGCGCTTGATATAATCAGAGTGTGGTCAAAACCATTAGATAGCAATTACCAAATGTAAACAGCCAGAAGGAGTCATTTCTGAAATGGTCTGCATGACTGTGAGCTTCATCTAAATTATTATAATTATGATAAGACTCTTACTAAACAGCCATCAATCATCAGACATGTTTTAACAGCTTCCTGTGGTTCAGAAGCTTGTATAAACCATGTATTTAATACAATCAATTCTTTATATAGCAGATCAAACACAGTTTGTACATTTAATGCGTAAAAACAAGGAACAGATCTGACATGAAATTTATGACATTTGCAGTTATTAATAATGAAAATGATTTAACATCCAGAAACTGAGTGTCTCCGCAGCCTGCTGCTTTACGGAAGAGCTTGAGTTCAGTTTCATCCACACGTTCATTATAACATTCAGCATCATTTATCCAAAGCTGCACAGCAATAAAAGTTACATATTAAATCAACATGATTCATAAATCATGTTTTTGGTGTTGTTATGGACGCTTGTGTCTGCCACAAGATTTAAAATGAAAAAAGGTCATTTGTGACTTTTGTGACTTGTCTCATAATTCAGATTTTATATCTCACACACATTTTTTCCTTGTAATTCTGTCTTTATATTTCACAATTAAAATTTGTCTCTCAAATACCACAATTAAAATTTTCCTTGTACTTTTAATTCTCTGTCTTAATTAACAATTCTCCTTTTTCTCATGATTCTGGCTTTATATCATAATAATTTTTATTAGAAATCTTATTTCTGACATAATATTTAAAATTATACGTAACCCAATTCTAGTTTTTTTTGTCTGGCAATTAAATATTGGTGTAAAAAATTGTCTTGCAATTCTGAGTTTATATCTAACAATTCTGACTTTTCCTGTAATTCTTACTTTTTATCTCACAATTCTGTTCGTATCTCTCTCATTTCAAATTCGGACCTTTTCACCATCACTTGTAACGTTACGCAATTAAAGATTTATTTTTCATCTTAGAATGATCATTTTTGTCTCTCTATTTTAAGTGAACATGTTTTTTCTTTCTTTCTCAGAAGTGCGAGTAATAATGTCACAATTACCTTTTAATTCCTTGTCCCAAAGCAGAAACAGACCTCCTTCCAGCGATCAATAGACAGATGTAATAAACCCATCAGCACAGACTATATTACACACGGCACATAAAGTCAAAGGTTCTGTTCAAATGCATTAGAATGAGAGGAATTAGAATTGCATGAGGTTGTCGTCCAGCATCGGGTTCTTCCAGCAGATCAAGAAGGTTCACAGTCTCTAAAGTGCTAAAGGTCAGCATCGCGACATGCGTTTGCGATACTGCTCCACCAGCGGCACCAGACAGCGAGGAGAAGAGGCCTGAAGCATGAAGGGATGTTGGAGCAGATCTCCAGCGCTGGCTCGCTCCAGAGGATCATGAGTTAACATTGAGTCCAGAAAGTCCCTCAGGACCGGAGAGATCTGATCACAACACAGACATTTATCATCAAACATCAGAGTGACCCAACAGAACTTCATGGTGCTAAAAATACAATTCTTCTCTTCACTTTAAGTCTCATTAAGCAAAATAACAATTGTTCCCTTTAATTACCAAATCTATGCTTTAAAATGAATACAAATGGTTTTTTTTTTTTATGATGAATAAGACCTTGTTTTATGAAAAGCAAAACTCTCATCAAAGCATGACTGATTTTCACTGGCACATATATGTTTCATAATGTTTCAAACTTGTGTCCCAACTTTTTGTCAACACTGTCAGACATTTATTTAAATGTAATAAAATAAGGTGATATCAGGGGCAATTGTCGCTGTAAAAGACCCCTTACCACAGTTTACCTCTGCAGAGTACATCACTATCGGATGGGCTTTTAGTTTTAGAATATTTTAAATCCTAATGTTAATATTTCCTGTGTCACAGCCATTATCTTCCAGTTTCTGAGGAAATTATTGGAAATATTTAGATTGTATTCTCCTGAAGCAGGTTCTATTGGCATCTAGTAACAACAGAATAAACAAAATGGCTTCAACTCTATTTGTTTTGTGAAAGAAATGGCAAACTTGTCAGCGCTGTAAGATTTTGTGTTACAATGATATATAAATACACTTAAATATGACTCTTGAATAAAAGCTTAATACAGTAATTGATTGATTTCATGTATTTGATAAGCAATAACAATTGCTTATCAATACAATAACAATACAATACATATAAAATACATAAAATATAGTTTCTTTTGTCTTAGTTCAAGGTTTTATATTTTCAATTTTGCACCCTGGTTTCCCCCACTTCTCAAGAATGACATTTTTTATATTTATTATGTAATTGTGCGAAATAAATTTGCAATTGTGATATTTATATCAGAATTAAACATCAATTCTGACTTTAATATCTCACAGTTATGACTTTCATATCTTGCAATTCTGAATTTGAGATGTAAATTCGAAAAATACCTTTTTTATTTTTTATACAATGGCAGAAACAGGCTTCTACAAATAACAGAACGAACATAGGTATGTTATGATTTCACATTCTGAAGTTGTTATTTGTTTGATAATTCTGTATAGCTATAATTCTATATATATATTATTATTTCTAATATCAGCGGTAGTTATTGTATTACACCCAGTTGGTTATGACTTCTGTCCTTACCCTGCTGATGTTTCTGGCGCTCGGCGCCGGCTCATCTCTTAGTCTCTTCATCGCTGCTATCGGCGTCTCGCTAAAATACGGAGGTTCTCCATCGATCATCTCCACCACCATAACCCCCAGCGACCACATGTCCACCTACAAACACATAAAACATCAGGAGCTTTCACTTCATCT
Organism: Enteromius treurensis; assembly: GCA_032275025.1. NCBI lineage: Eukaryota > Metazoa > Chordata > Actinopteri > Cypriniformes > Cyprinidae > Enteromius > Enteromius treurensis. The sequence continues at coordinate 20,415,239 of JAUCMU010000043.1, read as the reverse complement.
GGAGATTCCTCATTCTGCAGAACAAACGCAACCTTTCCAGAATTACAAAGTACTATAAAGTCGATGTAGAAGCATCAGAGAAGCTCTGAGCAGGTGTTTGCTTGGTAACACTTTATTCTGATAGTTCACTTTAGATATTTTGCTAACAGTAAGTAACTTGTCAACTACATGTCTACTAGCAGTCATTAGAGTATTAGTAGACTGTCTGCTTAATATCTCCTAACACTTTATTTTGATGGGTTACAACGTTCTACATACTGACTGTCAGAAACTTTGCATGTATATGTCAACTTATTCTACTAACCCTAAACCTGCCCTAACAGTCTCCTCTGAGAGTTATAGACATGTAGTTGTAGATTAATGAGAATTAGTTGACATGAGTTACAAAGTTACTTATAGTTAGTAGAATGTGTAAATGGACTATCAAAATAAAGTGTAACCATCTTGTTGTACTGTAAGTCAGTGACAAATCAGTGAGAGGAACTATTAGAAACTAAACGTGTGTTTGTAAAATATGTGCAGCATATATGTGACCATGGACCACAAACCCAGTCATAAAGGGTCAAATTTTGGAAATGTAGATTTATGCATCATCTGAAAGATGAATAAATAATCTTTCCATTGAATGTATGGTTTGTTAGGACAGGACAATATTTGGCTGGATACAACTACTTGAAAATCTGGAATCTGAGGATCACCTTTAAAGTTGTCCAAATGTAGTTCTTAGCAATGCATATTACTAAAAAAGTTTTTATTTACGGCAGGATATTTACAAAATATCTTCATGGAACATGATTTTTACTTAATATCCTAATTTTTCATTTTTGGCATAAAAGAAAAAGCATCTATTGCTATAAACAGACCTCTGCTGCTGATGACTGCTTTTGTGTTCCAGGGTCACATATAAATAAATACAGGTTTTACAAGGCTTTGGGAATATATAACTTTTTACACATCATTCATTGACTGTTTTTCCCTGAAACATTAATGTAACTTTTTTTTTCTTGTCTCAGGACTTTTAGAGAACATTCAGAGAACAAGTTACATAAGTAACGGTCACATAATGTTTGCAGGAATTCTAAAATAGAATGTTCCCTCAAGTTTTGTATAACCAAAAAAATAATAAATAATCAAAAAAATGTTTTGCCAATTCAGAAATTCATAACTACATGGGAACAGCAACAAAACATGTATTGTTTCTAGCGATGGAAAACGTATAATTTTTAATCTCTTAAAGGCGGTGAAAGTGGAAGGTCATTCCCCAACAATCTCTCAAGAGATAACAACACAATTTCTGAAAAAAGGCAGTATGATTATGTACACTTCTCTTGAGAATGAATGCATGTTTCTTGCTTACACTGCCAGTTTTATTATTGTATTTATCAGTACTTATTAATATCACTATTAATGCCAAATTAGTCAGGCTTTCCAAACCTTCCTTGAGCGCAGCAATGTCAGATCAGTCATGTTATTTTTTTCATCTGAGATTGTCTACCGCTGTTTAATTATATTTTTTTATAGATTGTTTATAGATTCAACATCCGGTTAAGTGAACACACCTTTATCTCTATGCAAATATTATATAATAACTCCCATTCAAAGGTCTTAATCACAGGATTATGTGTTTTAGATATCTGGTGTGGCAATGTGACATGCGGCTCAAGTAGCATGTTTATTATAATAATCTCACCACATCATATGTGTTCTGCTGAAATGAGCGGTACTGATGGTGTCGTTTACCTCGGTGCCATACGGCGTCTTTGAGACCACCTCCGGAGCCATCCAGTACGGAGTCCCGACTAACGACTTTCTCTTCGGGATGTCTTTGCTGATCTGAGCGCAGAACCCAAAGTCGGACAGTTTGACCTGTTAAACACACATCAGCTCTGGTCAGGTGTTTCTGATCCCAATTAACTCTACTACACACCAATAATAGGGAAATAAAGCTATTTTAGTATAATTCTGTGGTTTTTCTTCATATATTTTCCTTTTCATTTGAATATTAAACATTTAGTTGTGTTTGTCGTATTTGTTAGCTTTTTAATTTTTGTTTTCATTTTAATATTAAAGGTTTAATTATGTCACGTTGTCTTATTTAAATTAGTTCTGTTTTAAACTTTTTATATTTTTTAATTCTATAACTTTTAATTCTGATTGTCAGAATCCTGTGTGTTTCTGATATAACTCTGACTGAGTTACCCGTTTATGCAAATTTGCAGTAGTGTGCAAAAGTCTTAGGCCACTAGTATTTTCACCAACAATAAATGGTTTTAAGTCGGTTATTTCTATCTTGTGTTTGTTGGAAATATCAGTTTCCATTTCCAAACATTATTTTTGTCATTAATTGTAATAATGCCACTGCAAGATTATTGTCTGACAACAGCCAGTGCTCCACACAGAGATCTGATCTGAACGTCTCCAAGATGAAGAAAAAAACCTACCTGGAAAGCTCCCTGAAAACTATGGCCAGGTGTACCTCGGAACAGAAGCTGTTTTTCCAAAAGCTGTAATACCAAATATTTATTTGATTTACTTAATAGAAGTTAATTGATAAATGTAATCTTTTTATGGCATTATTTTTTCATTATTTCATTATTTTCATTATTTTACAGCATTTTTACACAAGCGTCTAAAACTTTGAACAGTACTGTAGCTCTCCAGGTAGGTTTTTTAGTTCATCTTGGAGACGTTGCCACAGTTCTTCTGGATTGAGTCTGTCTCAGTTTGTTCATGTGACTCCAGACAGACTGGATGATGATCAGATCAGATCTCTGTGGAGCACTGGCTGTTGCCAGACAATTATCTCACTGCATTATTACAATTAATGACAAAAATATTGTTTGGAAATGTAAACTGATATTTCCAACTAACGCGCTATGTATGTTTATACGTCAGTGCAGTGGAAAAGTGCTCAGCTGAGAAGAGATGTGAATGAAGACTCGAGGTGTGTGATTAGCAGTGGTCAGGATGTGTGTGTCTCACCCGTCCGTCCAGAGTCAGTAAGATAGAGTCACTCTTGATGTCTCTGTGAATGACGCCCTGGGAGTGAAGATAACACAGAGCCTGAAGAACAGCTTCACACACAGTCGCAATCTGCTCCTCCGTTAGCCTAAACACACACACACACACAGGCCATTATGATGCTTTCAAAAGTAGACTAGATTTCAATCCTGAAAAAACTTTTATGTATCACAGTTAATACTGTTTTAAACATTGATAATAATCAGAAATGTTTCTTAAGCAGAAAAGTTGCATATTAGAATTATTCTGAAGGATTATGTGACACTGAAGACTGATGTAATGATGCTGAAAATTCACAGAAATAATGTTTTATAAAGAATTACACAAAAAAAATTGCTTTTTGAAATTTCACTGTGAAGCTCGGAGCAGCTGAAGTTTCCATGGACTGATGTTCTTCTGATCACTCAGTAAAGCCCAGCACACCTCTCATCACAAACATGTGATCTGAGGAACCACTGATGTAAAAACGGTTTCTGACCTGGTTTCTGAGACGATGTTGGTCAGAGCGCCTCCCTGCAGGTACTCCATGATGACCCAGAGCTCTTCACCCACCAAAGCACTCTTATACATCTCTACCACGTTCTTATGCCTGTAATCTCTCATGATAACCACCTGTGTGCAAACACATCCGAAGAAAAACCTTTTATTACATTAATTCTGTAGTTACAGGAGCAAGAGAAAGATTTTGTGTGTACATATATGTATATATATTTAGTTTTTACAAAAAATAATATTATGTGTTATAATTAAAAATGCAATATTGCATTTTATTTATATTTTTTAAGTCAAGTTAATTTTTTTGTGAGCTTTTGTCACTTTTTATTATTTTTTACATATTATACACACACACTATTTAAAAAATATATAAAATGATAAATAACATACGTATTTTAGTATAACTGATATACTGTTATAGTTTGTGTAAATATATTGAATTCATGCTAAAAAAAAATATTTCCCACTTTCATTTTAAATGATAAAGTATTAGTAATTTTTTTGCATGTTTTTTGTCATTTTTATGGGTTTTTAGTTTTTGATTTGGGTTTTTTTGTAAATATGACTATAGTTCACATTACCTTTTACGTTTGCTATTTTAGTACTAAATAAAACATAAATTAGATAAAAATAAAAATGATGCTTCGTCAACTGGTAAAAATGAAGTAAGTGTAAGAATGATATATTCTATTTTTTATTATTGTCTAGCTTGTCACACAACCTAAATGTTTTTTGATTATAAAATTCATATATATTTTAAATGTATTTTTTATAACTATATATATAAATATACATTTATATAAAATTATGTATATTTATTTGTGTGCGTGTATATATTGTTGCTACAACATACGTCAGTGTGTATAAACAGTTATTTTTGTTTCTGACCTTATTTTAATATCCAATTTAGGAGTTTCATATATATATATATATATAAAATATATATATTCATAGATATGTCCATGTTTGTCAGTTTATGTATCACCCGCACCTGAGCATCGGCTCTGGTTATTTGTAAATACGTAAACATCTGTGCTGTTTCAGAACTGTTAAGTGAATCAGGCCCTGAATGTGCAGTGAAAGACATACTTCATTGAAGAGCAGCTCTCTCCTCTGCTGCTTGCGGAGGTCCATCATCTTAACAGCCACCTGCCGCCCGCTGCTCTTCTCTCGGGCGATGCATACCACACCCGTGGAGCCCTCGCCGATCTTTACGAAGTTCTCCAGAGACAGGCGAGGGTCTCCAGGGTCCACCACTGTCTGCAATGCGCCCCTGAACTGCTGGTGGGTGAGTCCGGGTGTCTCAGGGCCGACTGCGGGTGTCGGGGCTGCTCTGAGGCTGGGGGACTGGGCTCCTCTGGGGGCCGCGGGCGAGCCGGTTGGAGCCGGTCTGGGCTGAGACGGGCTGTCCTGTATCAGAGGGGCCGCGGCCAGACTCTCAGGGGACATCAGGTCTCTGGAGGAACACCCAGTGTTTCGATGGATGGCTGCTTTAGGACTACTGGTGCCGTTGGGTTTGGAAGGGGCTGGATTTACCTGCATTACAGAAAAAGATGAAGTGTTTTAAGTCCTTCAGACACATGTGGGAAGTGGCTTATTACTCTAGATTAATATTAAAAGAATATTCAAAGCTTTATCAACAACATATGGAGTATATCACATATCGAGAAAAAGTACCTGATTACACTGGAACAATATTGTGTTACTAAGTGTAACTAAAACTACAGAAATATTTCATATAAATTCTTAAAATAAAATGTAAAATAATTAAATGATATCCAACATAAATATTACATGATAACGTTTCATGAAAATTAGAAATACTTTTTTGGCAACTAACTAAAAAAAGAACGAACAAAATAAAAAAACACAAGTAAAACATTCATAAAAATGAATTAAAGTGAAACAAAATATATTTTTTCATATTAAAAACGAATTAATAAAAATGACAACAAGCACATCAAAATATCAGAAAATTAATAAAAATAAAAAAGAATACAAATCTTTGTTTTTAATGATAATAAAATATAAAATATAATGTAGTAATAAGTAGGGATGCACCGATTCAGATCGGCCGATCAGGATCTGGACATCCCTAGTAATAAGATATAATATAGTGAACTTTGAAAACAAAAACAAACAACAAAATATATACCTAAATACATACACACACTTTGCATTATTAGTATTAGTATATATTTGACTTTATGTATTCCCTGGGAACCGAACCCATGACTTCGATGTTGTTAAAGTCAATGATTTTATATATATATATATATATATGTATATGACAGCTTCTCAAAAGTGGACTACCAAGGCTGAACGTTTTTGATCCACTTCCAATGTTGACTACTAAACACATAACCTAATAGAAATGCTGGAAAAAATATTTTTAGAAAACGTGTTTGTTACCTTGTAGTTATACGTGGACTGAGGTCTTCTTGGCGTGTCTATCTGGGGCTGATCTTGGGCTGTGGTGTTTTCTCTGAAGGGGCTGTAGAGACACGACACGGGTCTCTGGCTGGGTTTACTGTCTGTTTTATCAGTAGCAGGCCCTTCAGGAGCAGCTCTAGGCGAGAGCAGAATGTCCCGGGGCATCAGCACTGGCTGTCCCATAAACATGGACTTGGCTCTGGGCCGTGACTCAGAGGTTATGCTGCTGTTCTTGGTTTCGGGCCGCGGGCTCCCGCTCTCGCTCTGGACCTGTCGAGATCTCCAGAGCCAGTCTGACCCGGGCTGACCACTCCTCCGACTGACCTCATTCAGCTCCTGATACTCATACGTCTCCCCTTCAGCTACCTCACCCAGACGGCCCAGAGACTGGGCTCGTTTCCTTAAAGACTGACTGGTTCTCCTTAATGAGTTTGAGCTAGTTACAGAGAGACGATTCATCTGAGCGATCGCCGCAGAAATATAGTCCTCGTGTCCGATGAAACTGCCACGAACGATCCTCTGAAAGAGAGAATTCAACTTGATATTAAAAATGACTTTATTTGAAAAAATGTTAGTGCCCTGACACAAATGTAGCATTAGTCTCTCAGCAATGGTGCCTTCAGAATGAGAGTCCAAACAGCTGGTAAAAACATCACAATAATTCACAGCACTCCAGTGCATCAGTTAACATCTGCAGAAGACAAAAGATCATACTTATCCAGCATTAAGACATTTTAACTCCAATTTGAGTCCATAATAACTCGTCTTGCAGTGAAAAAGTGTTCTGGTCTGAATTAGACCAAGCAGCGTTTACAAAACAGCTGTAAAGAAATATGTGTCTGTATTTTCATGTGAGAGACAACAGGAGACAATGGGAGAGTTATTATGATGGACTCATCTTTGAAATATAAAAGTGCCTTTTTGCTGGATTAGTTGCAACTTTCGTCTTGACTTTCGGACTTGAGTGCTGTGGATTATTTTGGTGTTTTTATCAGCTGTTTGGACTCTCATTCTGATGGCACCCATCACATCCATTCACATTCATTGCTGAGACATATCTCCAGATCTGATGAAGAAACAAACTCATCCTGATCCTAAACGAACTGAGGATGAAAACATGTTTTACTTTTTGTATTGTCATGGATCAGCTGCACACTCAGATCAGTGTCATATGTGCATGACAGCTTTAATTACACCAGATGAAAAACACATCGTTCTTCACATTCCTGCTCAGAAAACTGAGAAACTTTAGCCAGTGGGAATGAAGACATGCCACTTAGATGATGACGGTGCTTTATCACTCATGCAATTACAGTTAGATTACCTAAAACAGTTTGATTAACAGAGGTTAATATTTTATATTTAATTAGGGGATAAGGACTGTAAAATTAAATAAATAATTTTATATATATATTCTTTTCTTTCTTTTTTTTTTTTCTTTTTCTGCCTGATGTTTTTTTTTTTTTTTTTTTTCAATGAAAATAATACCAATAACTTTTGGAAATAATCCAAAAAGTATAATAAAAATTATGTTAAAAAAAAGCCTTTCTTGATTCAATTATTTTTTTCTTTATTTTTTCTTTATTTTCTGCAAATCTTTCGCCTACCAAGTGAACATTTAAAAAATACATATTAATGTTAAAAACGTGTTGCTGGAATAATATTTTTGCTTAATTGTCATTAAAATAGTGTCGGTAAATTTGAAGTATTGAACGAGGAAGCACTATGATGCTGCTGCTGAAATCATTATATAAGAGCAGTGCTGAGCAGGTCTGTCAGGTCATAATTAGGGGATGGAAACGCTTCGTGTCAAATTTGAATAGTGTTTCTGATACGTGAGAAGCCTGAGGAAATGTGACAAAGACGTTGGCTTAAATATAAACCAAACCTCCCTCTACAGAACCTGTTTAACAGAGACACAAGTATTTACAGCCAGAGCTGCACACACGACCCTGAAACACTTTCTCAGGGAAAAGTCCTGTCCGTGTGTGACGTTTGTAAAGACTTTACAGCAGCTGCTGCTAGGAGTATACCTCATTCACATCTCACAGCAAAATTAGAGCATAAAATGCAGTTTATGTGTATTTTACATTGTCAGAAAAAATAAATATTCATATGTGTGTGTGTGTGTATATGCATTAAATTCTATCAATCTTATCACTTTACAGGGATTTCCTTGCTGTGATGTGTGAGAGCTGCAGTTTTTTACTTTTAATTTATGTAAAAGTCATTCAATACAATAAACCATAACATGACTGCATGCATTTAACAAATACATAACAATATTGTTATTATTTTGTATGCAATAAAATTGCGTACAAAAGAAATGCAAGCCTGCCAGAGACTGAAGGAGCCGTACCTTCTGTGGTTTGAGCTGCACCTGTGTGATGTTGGAGGGATCCACCACAGGTTTGGGTCTCCGGAGCGTGTCTATGAGGCTTTGCCATTGAGACGGCAGACCCACGAAACAGCCCTGCGCTGGGTCGAAGGACGTGTGTACCCTGTGCTCGAAGTTCCTGGGGGCCGAGATCTCCAGCCTCCTCTTCTTCTTCTTCCTCTGGAACATTCCGAAGACCTGCTGGAAACAAGAGTCTGTGCCATCATTACGCCAGAGAAGAGCCATGAGCAGGCTCTGAGAAAACACCACAGACTGAAGACAAGTTTAGAGCTGTCAATCAGACTCCTAAGGACACGCCCTTTCCTGATGCAGCTCAGAAACACACTTTAACCTGAGACCAAGAGCCTCCTCTTACACACTCGTTCTGTAAAGCGAGTCAGGACTGGATAGTCACCAATGCACAGTTAACTAGCCATAGTGAGTGTATCAATAGTTAGGGGTCAATGAAAGAGAACACATGATTCCCTGTATATTGGATTTCCCAGACCCGTAGGACGGAAAAAAACATAAAGAGAGCTTTATAAAGCTACTGTCACATTTTATTAAGCCTCAAACTTTTATCCAGTAGTTTAGTGTAATTATAGAAACACTTCTTGTGTCGAATCTGGACAGATTTGGTCAAGTAAGCGTCAGAATCACTGCAGAAATATTTTCAGATGAACTCTTCCTGGACTGAAGCAGCTCAGCTTTACTTGATTCTCCATCATTCATTTTCTAGAAGAATCAGTGTGTCTTAAATCTGATCATCAGGATCTTTTGAAGAGTGTTTGTTTCCAGAAGCTTTACTTTCCCTGTTCCTTAGCAGAGCAATGATCTTGATCAGACAAGCCTTCAAAACATCTCACATCTTCTGAGGAGCCTTTATTTCTTCGGCTCTCAATTAGAATTACATTTCAATCTCATCTTACTGAGACATATTTTATTGAGGTATTTAGAGGATTTATGTCAGTATCTGCTTTACTGTTATAAAAATCTCAATGACTTACATTGCAATTAATTAAAGTTTTATCTTACTTTTTAATAAATAAATAATAATGACAAAATTATTAAGTTAATTAAATAATTTAAAATGTACACACACACACACACACACATACATACATATATAAGGGGTGGGTATTGATTTTTTTTTTTAATCTAGATTAATCTAGATTAATTTTGAAATTAATCTAGATTAATCTACATTAAAATGGCTCATTTGAGATCTGCCGAAGGCATTCAGAATTTGTGTGCTACCTATTATATTTAAGATATCTGTGTGTCAGTACTGCCATCTTATTATTTATCAACACAATGGCCCAGTTTCACAAACATGGCTTAGTTTA